>VXBO01004448.1:3334-111157 GCA_013400135.1 Rhinoptilus africanus | reverse complement strand
TTTTTTTTTTTTTTTTATCACTCGGCTGCACTGAAGCCCGACGCCTCTGGTAGCCAGCGGTGGAGCAGTGAGGAGCTGGTTTTGTTGCTGCGCTTTTACAGGAGAAGCCTGTCTGCGTTAACTCTCACAAAAACAAGCACCTAGACAACTTGGAACAAAACCCAGTGATGGAGGTTGACTCCACAGAAGCCAGCAGCATCTCCCAGGGAAGCACCAACTGGCTGGATCTTACCCTTGTCACCTGCACTGAAACGGTGACTTTCACTGAAGTGGTGACAGAAGAGGAGTGGGGATCCTTTTACTATTCTTTTAAGGTATTCATTTAAGGTGTGCATTATTTTTCTCACATGCTTGCAACTTTTGTGCATTTTCAGCACCTCTGTGGGGAGGCAACTATGATTATTGAACTTTTTTGCCCACGTATTTGTAGGTTTTTCCCCTGCAAAGACAGCGGACAGCATGTGTGAGGTGTTTACCAAAAACCAAAATAGTTGCAGGAATTGGAGTTCAGACTTTAACAGGTCTTAGCCAATTGCATCCCCTTCCAAGAGGGGACAGTACAGTTTTTCTATAGAGGTATTGTAATTACAAGTGCATCTTTAGACAAAAGCTTGTATTAGTTTAACATATCTTTTATGTAATTTCTTATAGACATCATATTGACATAAGAGGTTTCTTTTCAATTTTCCAGCTGCAACAAACATTGTACACAAGTGAGAAGGTTTTTTGCAGGGTTTTTTTGTTGTTTGGTTGTTTGGGTTTTTTTAATCAGGAGGGCAGATTCTAATTAGTTGGTTTGTTTGGTTTTAACTTGAATGGGGGATGCAGCGTCTCTTGAAAGCTGTTGTTAAGGATGCACCAGATGAATCACTCAGTAGGGAATGCTGTTGAATGACATGGGGAGTGTATTCATTCATCTCCCCAAACAAACATCACCCTTGCAATATGTGAATGTAGGAAAAAAGATGAAAGAGGTACTGAAATTCATCTTTCCTTCAGATTTCTGTGCCTGTTGTCATTGCTTAATTTCATGCTGCCTGCCGTGTGTCACTCCAGTGTTGTGGCACATTGTACAAGTACGGTAGAAGTTATTAAAAGTCTGACAAGGAGTACTCTGCCATTCCTTCTGAAGCTCAGGACCAGAGAGATCACTTTCAGTTGGAAAGACATTACACTTACAACATTTGGCAATATGTTGGGTAAAAGGAGGTATGTTCAGAGGCAATTTTGATTTCAGTGAGATTGTTAGTGCTCTGATACAACGTCAGTGCAATCAGTGGAATTACAACAGGTTTCCACCTCTGTTAAGGAAAAAGTTGATCTCTAGTTCTACTATTAATTAATTATGGTTTCTTTTAACATCCTGCTGATACATTTTTTTTCTTGGTTAGATAGTATTTTCTTATCTAGGATTTCAAGTATGAAAATCCTTTTTCTCTTTCTTTATTTTTTTCTCTCCATGTCTAAAATGCTCTTGAAAAAAAGCAAAAGCAACAAGCAAAATACTTTTAACAACCTTCTCTTTATCTCCTTTCTTCTCTCCACACTTAGGGCTGTAAATCTGAACAATGTCATGGGAGTAGTATTCTATAATGTTAAAAGTGACAATTAATTCCATGATTAGAAAGTCCTCAGGCAGAAAAATGCTCCTTAATAGGGAGATTGAGGAAATTACAATAATTAGGAAGCCATGGATAGTCATGCATGCCCATCCATTTCTAAAGGAAACTTGATTCTGTTAGCTGAGAGCTTCTCATTAGACTTGCATTCCTCTGTCAGACAGCTAGCTCTGGCATATATAGCATGAACTTTGCAAGGAGGTTGACTGATTTCGCATCAATTACTAGCTGTTGATAGGCATGGAAATATTTTGACTCTGGAGACAAGTGACAGCTGGTGCTGCTGCAGGAAAGGAGGGATAAAGCACGCGCTCTGACGACTGCAGCGCAGGGAAGATGGGACTCCCTGCCAGCAATTTCAGCTCTTTGTAAAACGCACGTGTGGAAGGTGCTGCTGATACCTGTTGACTTGGTTGGCCATCCTCCACCAGCGCTGCCCACTTTGTGGACGTGTCCTTGCCCCTTCCAGCAAGCCAAGAAGCATCTCTTTGCTCTTCACAAAGGTTAAATAGCTAAAGCAATAAAAGGTTCAGCTTGGAATTGGGTGATTAGAAACCAGATCTCAGTGCTCAAAATTTAGCTACAAATGGGGGTTTGGCCTTTTATTGGGATTTTCAAACACCTTGTAGCTCCCTGATGTCAGTAAAGGTGGGCTGGATGAATGGCCACACCACAAGTTCTCTCCACAGCCTGCGTGCTGGGATGCAGAAGCCCAAGACAGGGCACACAAGTTATTTCTGTTCGGGAAATGCAGTTGTAACCTGTCTTACCAAAGTGGTCGTAGGAGACCATAATCTAAGTGGGTCAATGAAGACAAAGGAATGACACTCACCCCGTACCTGGAGCAGTTCCTGTCTTAATGACTTTTTAACGATTTTACCCAATGACAGCCATGTAGCATACCTTGACGCTGCTCGAACGATGGAAGCAAGCACTGGTTTCTTCTTTTCCTCCCATGCTTTAAAAGGACGGCCTGTACCCACCTAAGGTAGTGTCTGTGTTATTCTGTGGTGGCAATGTGACAAAAGTAAAATAATGTGCTTTAGAGCATTTCAGTGCCAAAAAGTCCTTTTAATGGGATAAGCTGTGAGTGCTTCCCAGGTCTCTGTTTCTGAAGCATTTGAGTTTCTACCCATTCCTCTTCAGAGCTTAACAGCTAAATCCTGCACTACTTCACATGGGAAAGCATTTTGCCAGTTTAATTATATTTTTTTTTTTTTTTTTTTTTTTTTTTGTCTGGGAATTGAAACATTTCACCCACTTGGGAGAATGCACATTTGCCTTCTGGTAGGCATTACCATAGCTCCTTAGCAAGGCTTTGCCCATGAAGTCTGCTTTGGGGCCACGTGTGCTAACTAGGCTGGCTCTTGAGGCACAGAGTCACAGCCTTTGGGGCAGGACTGGGTGCACCCACACACCACACAGTGCGCAAGATGAGCTGGTGCTTCCCACAGCAAAGGCACTTGCTCATCCCCACCTACATTCAGGTCTTCCTGCTCTGTTATGGCAAATGATTCCTGAAAGCTGTATTTCTTCCCGAGTACTTTTACATGAGGCATCCAGGTAGCTTACTGTCTTGAATCACAAGCATCAGAAGTCCTCTTGGCTGTGTCAGCATCAAATTCAGAACAGATGTGCAAATTGGCATTAATTGCAGCTCCAATCTCACAGGCCAAAGGAGAGTTCATTACATCCCTTTACAATCCCCCTCATATGCATTTAATCTATGTGTAAAAGGGCTCTAAGCGAGTGACAACTGCCCTCTGCCAAATACAGTAATACAGAAGAGAAGAGAGATCATGTGAACACCTGTGGCCTTCTTCCACCTTAGGACTTTTTTAACTCTGTGAACCTGATGAGGTGCAAACCAGAAACCTGCCTGGAGGGAAGCTGGAATCTCAGAATAAGTTTACCCAGTTGTCCACAGGGCTGGGCAGCTTTATCAGGGCTGGAGGAAGGACCTCAACTTGCCAGACACGCAACAGCCCCAAAACTCCTCCCTAATCCCAGGGACAGGAGTATGTGCTTGTCCTCAGAGAGGAGTAGGGCTCATCTCTTTTATAAGAGGTCTGCTGAGAAACAGGATGCCCTACTTTGATGCAACAGAGTAAATGCTGGAGTGCTTGAAAGGAGAAAACTCCCATCTACCTTTACTTTCTCAGTGGGAGTGTGTTCCCGCCATCATCTCCTGCCTCCCGGGAGCGTTGGCTGGCTTCCATGACCTAGTGCCTTTTCTTATTTTGTTTTCTGATGCGTAGAGTTGAACTGTCACCTGTGCAGCAGGACTCAAAGGTTTTGTTGTTTACACCCAAGGTTGTTTGGTAACCCCAGTCTTTCCCCTGCCAGGCGGGAACCCCAGTCACTGGTCCATACGTTGTCGTCCTACTCCCTCTGGCCCTGGGCTACTGTGCCATGCAGCGTCACCACAGCACTGATGCTGAAGTGCCAGAGCTCTCAGGAGGAACAACATGAACATCAAATCCACCACAAATTATTTTATACATATAATCTAAATTCCCAATTTTTTTCAGGAATGAATGTTTGACTCTCTGACTGTAGCATTCCTAGTACCTTCATGTTTTAGTCCACACAGCTCAGATATTAAACAGAACTGTATAGACATGGCAGAGCAAGCACAAATCTAAGAGTATGTGCTGCTGATCCATGGAGGCTAAAGCTCTTTACAAAGGTCAGGGCCTACTATCTCCAGCAAAAAGCTGAGGAGACCAATGCGTGGAGAGAAAGTTTACGTTGACTTGTTTTTTAGGACTATCAGGTAACAAGGATTTGGCTCCTCAGAACCATGTTTGAGTCAGAATCTATTATCCATACCATTTCATCCAAATGCAGGAGTCTGTCGATCTCCTGGAAAGCATTCATTTATGCTGTTGCTCATTCTCATTTTCAAGCACACCTCACAAAGCATCCCATCATTGAATACATAATAGAAAAATAATAATGGGTGCTGCCGAATTTCTGAGGTAATCTCTGCAAATACAATCATAGATTTTAGAAGAATAGACATATCAAATAATTCATAAGTAACTTTGAGGTCTTTCAGTGGGGGGAGAGGGGGAGAATTACGTCTACACAAATAAAGTGTCAGGAATTCATGAACACAGCCTTAGAAATATGCCATAATGTCTGTTGCTACTCCTGAGATGCTGCACTGAGAATGTAATAGTTTATCTCCTTGTGAAACAAATCTGCAGTGCTTTTGGCCAGGCTGGCTTCATCTTGTAGCTTAAATGCAATGCAGAAGTGATCTGGCTGTATGACAGCACAACTGGGGGTGGCTGTGAGCCAACTGATTTGGGCAGTTTTATACTAGCAAGGCTCATGCTTCTGACTCTGTGGTCCACACAGCCACAGAGTTTGCATTTGTCTGCCTCTCCTGTATAAATATGCCTAGAAAGTATTAATTTCTCCAGGCTTTTTTTTAACATGTTTTAACTGTACAGATTAGGTATACTTAATAATTTCCCCCCTTTTTGTGATTAAGAAAAAACAGCATTTCACAGTTTTTAATAGGGCCATCAAAATCATACAATTATGGACGGACCATTGAGTGACTTAGTATTATCTCTTCACATTGATGTTCCCAGAAAAATAGATTGGTACACAATGAAAAATGTATCTTTCCTGATTACATTAAAATTAGGGATATCTGTTTGTCATCTTCTGCTCAAGTTTCCTAGGGAGTAATGGGTAAAAGAATCCTACAATAACTGAGCAGTACAGTCACCATTTATTATCCATCTCGTACCAAAACACAGCAGAATGGCAAATGCGAGTAAAATTGTATTGTTACTATTTGTTATTGACCGAAAATCTTCTCCTCTATTCCAGTCACACCTGTGGAGGATTTTTGGGTAGAGTGTGGGGTGGTTTGTTTAGCTATTGTTTGAGCTTGGAAAGATCACAGCAATTCACATTAAATGTTGCACAGTGAAAGGACCCTGCCTCACCTGTGATGGTGAAGTCAGAGCTAAGAAATACCTTTTAAAAACCTGGGGATTCACAAAAAAAATAGAGAGTTTTGCTAGATTTCAAAAAGAAGTGAAAGTAATTTTAATAACATAATTACCCCTTGCCATGAGAAAGTGTCCTGATTTAGTGACTAGGCTTCCTAAGCTTGTCTGTTTCCCTAAGTCTAAAAGGGAGAAAACATAATAGATTTTTCCTCTGTATAACACATTAAAATTCACAGACTATGAGTGCAATACCATATAGACATAAGCTAGTGCAAAACTGCTTCTCAAGTTTGGCAGAATAGAAATCATCAGCTTGGGTCACTTCCAGCTGTGCCCTTCTTCCTACCATAAGGACCTGCGGAGAAGTGACTGTTGCCAGCACCTCTGGCGTGTTGTGAAGGCACATCCCAGGATTGCCAGAATGACCTGTAACCATGCGCTAGCAGGATAACACGGCCATCCTATGTAAAATTCAGTAAAGCAGCCTCTGTGCAGAAGGAGATATGAAACTATTAGGCGTGACCATTGCCATTGAAATGGGAAAGCAGCAGTCCCAGGGGCAAACTTGGGGCTGAACTAGCATTTATGAAGTTTGAATCAGGATCCATTCCAGGCAATGCTAACAAAAAAAAAAAGATAAATAATCAACTCCCAGAGGGCTTGCTCCCCACCCAAACATGTTTCTCTCAAATTCAGTCATAGCAGAAGCACTTTGAAGGACAAAATATAAAACTTAGCTTTGAACTTTCTCTTTTCTCAGTCTTTCTTACTTTCACATGAGTTTTCCAAGAGCTTTTCAGTGTCAATCAAATTGCTTTCCCAAAATTTTCGGGAACATCTTGTGTGAATGCTGTATAGAAAGGTCTTCTCAGTTTTGCCTTGCTGGAGGGAGAACATTCTTTCAAAAAGTGCTTGTATTACAGAACAATTTCTGCACAATTTCTGCTGCTTGTGAGAATTAGGGCATAAGATTTCAGTGATCTTCCCACTTGTTAGTGTGTTTCTTCTCACTGAGACAACGTCTGCCTGCCATGGAATCCAGAGCAATCCAGCCATTTTTGCATTTTTCCCAAATCTTCCTTCCATTTTTTTTTTTTTTTCAAGATTTCTTTGGCATCAGGAGGCAGTTTGAATTAATCATCTGAACTTTCACATTCAGGCGCCTAACACTGACCATATGAAGCTTACTTCTAGCCTAAGTATTCCCACCACTGTCCCACTTTTGGTAAAGTATTTGGTCCCCCTTATTTTGTTCCTTCTTGACAGTCAGAGCTGCTAGCTACAGCTAACTATGTGTAACACACCTACAGCATACACCTACACACCAGCAGAGATTTCTGTTGTTTTTTTCACAACCCAACATGTGCTGAAAGTTTCAACACAAGAAATATGAATGCTTACAATTGGCATTTTAACCAAGTTTGTTCTTTCTTATGTATTAAAGACCCTTTATTTTGTAGCTGATAAAACCAAGAGTAGTCATGATCCCTTTGGTGGCATCGTACTTCTGACAGCTCTCTTTTTAAGCTGGTCACACCCTGGCAGAACTTCTTCATCTCAGGCTTCTGTGGAAGCATAAGGCAAACCCCACCTTATGCTTTTTAAGTGTTTTTTTCCTAAGACTAATAGGTTTGTGTTATTCCCATGCCAGTAGCCTTCACACCATACTCTTGACTTGCAGGGTGGATTTTATTTTATGTAAAGATTCCCACAAAGATCCGAGCTGTTCATGTTTCTATGATACAATAAATAATATACAACCTGTGCAAAGTGCTCATCTGATTATGTGTGTATAAGTACCTTTTAGTTTTAAGCACATTCCTTAAGAAAACAGGTCTTATGCATACTTTTGTATGCATATAGTCAGTTTACTGAGTATACTTGTGTATGCATAAGAATTTGGGTAGGGAAGGAGTTTCAGAGGTCATCTGGACCAATCATTTGAAAGCAAATTCAAATTATGCCAGATTGCTCAGGGACAAGTCCACTCAGGTTTTGATTATCTCCAGCAATGGAGATCCTGCAGCCTCTCTGGGGTCCCATCCCCGTGTTTGACCACCCTCATGATGAACATTTTTTTCCTAATATCTAATCAAAATGTCCCATGTTACCACTCAGTTGTGGCGTCTTGTCTTTTCATTCTGTACTTCTGAGAAGAACCTGGTTCCACCTTCCCTGAACCCTCCCTTTACATAATTGTAGGTAGCAGTTAGACCCCACAAGGGTCCTCTAAGGTTTCTGCTGTGGAGGAACCTGGCAGTATGAGACAGAGGGTTTTTTATTTTTGCTTTGTTTATTTAGTGTAAAAAACTTCATGAATTATGTGAGAGGTTGTGCCAGTACCTTTAAGACTCCTTAATTAAATTGTGCCGATGAGTGTCTATCTTTGGTTTTATTTCAGTGTTGCAGTCCAAAGTGCGATTTGCCTTAGAGGTAAACTGACTATAAATCCCTGACTGGAATCAGTCAAATGGCATGGCACCTGTCTGCCTCAGAAAAACTAATCTTCCTGGTTTGCTTTTTCAGGGGGTTGGGTTTGGGGTTTTTTTGTTCCTTCCGAAAAGGGCGATGTTAAAATAGCAAATCTATCCTGAACATTGAAAGTTCAAGGTTCCAGAACTTCTACAATGGGGTCAAAATAATACAAAATCTAGACTTCTCCATTTTCTTGCGTGGCCTATAATTAAAGTGATTACTTCAGAGGGCAAGAAAATATTTCTCTCTTTTATTCCTCCTTTAAGAAATTTCACTACTACTAGTGGTGAACCAGGCTGTGAGCATTGCAGTTCCCCAATTTAGCAAGAAGATTTGTGTGTTCTTCATATGAGTTAAGAAGAACATCCTTACAAAAATGTTTAGCTTTCTCCATGATTACCTCTTTCTTACAATCTCAATTGATGCAATCGGTCATACTAGGAACATGATTTTTAAATTTTAAAAAAGAAAAAAAAAAGGTGGGCAATCAGATCGTTTGCATATTCACAGAATTTAACCAACCAGCAAAAAGCAGCCATTCAGAGACTTAAGCCACTACTGACGTGATATGAGAGATCAGTGCCTCTTCTTCCCCCAGGTGACCAAGGACATGGAGCAGGAAGGCACCAAGTCAGTGAAGACATGAATTCACTATAGGCTTCCTCTCCTTACACTAGGAGGCCAGCCAGTCACATTAAGAAGGGAGTACCTCTCCCTCTCTTTTTCTGTTTATTAGCTCATTTCTTCCTGGCAACCCATTTTTTGCAGGCTGTATCCCAACCAGCCTCAACAGCTAGAACAAATCTGCTTCACACTGGGTTCCTGTTCAAGTACAAACGTGCTTTATCCGTTGATTGTTGAACCTCTCCTGTTAGGCAACTGCTATGATATCAAGCAAAGGCTTCTGCACCTCAAGACACGAGCAACAGCATCTCCATTGGGATGAGCTATTAGGTATATCCACGTTCCACAGCCACAGCTGGTGCCCCCCAACAGAGGGGATATAAATCCTGAGAAATGAATGAGCAAGGAAGTTAGCCGGGGATCACTGTAAGGAGGGATGGCATCATGGCACCAAAATGTCTTCCAGTGGCTCTGAAAGGATTTAGCCATGGTCTCGATTAAAGCTGCTCACAGGGATGATCTTTGTCTCAAATATAAAGCAGAATAACCTCATGCTAGACTTATCACAACCTATGAATTTAGAAATTTTTGTCAGAGAGATAAAATAATAAGCTGCTTCTACAACCAAAGGAAAATGCACTCAGTCTTCAGACAGGTTTTATGGCTTACATTTCACCCATGAAGCAACTTGTTTCATTGACTAAAGCTGGTTTTAATCTTAAAGCAAATTAGCCAAACATGAATGTGTGCTCCAGATGTCAAGCACTTCCATGCTCCAAACACAGCAGTCTTGTGGAATAGCAGTGCATGCAATGCTTGTAGTCGAGCCAAGGAAGTCCTCTTGACTTTGATTTACTCCGTCACCTTAATTAAGTCAGCAGCATCTTTATGTTTTCTAATCTAAAAGAGCTGGTGTATGTAACTAGTCTCTCTCATTGCATTCTCATGTACTATAGTTAGCAATGCCCATTTCAAAAGCAGTCCTTGCCAAAAAAAAAAAGCTTTTACAAAGGGGTTTGGGAGATGTTATTATCTATCTTTTTTATCCTGGATACTGCTGATATCTGTGCAACATGTTATTAAACAATGTTTTTGTAAATCACCTCGCTGAAGGTTGTTGCAAAAAGAGGATTTCTGCTTGACGAATAAAGAAGATGTGAAATGAAACTTCTCTATGTCTGAGCAACCTTAAGATGACCAATAAACCAGAATTAGAGAAAAATGGAGCTGGATTGAAGTTCAGGGATCAATCATCTAATCTAATAGCTATTTTTAAGACCTTCATAGATAGAGTTTTCACTGACTCATTCAATCTATATATATTGTATTTTTTAAATCATTATTTCAATGTGATCAATCTGAATTCCGTGCTGTAGTTTTTATTCACTAATTTTGGCCAATCTGCAGTAGATCTAAGAAGAGATTATTCCTTTCCTTTTTTACATCAGTCTTTTTGTGTCTTCAAGGCTCTTTTCATATTTCCCCTCAGTCAGCTTTTTGCTAGATTAAGCAACTTAATTCATTTGGTATTTTTTCACCTGTCTATATCCTCTAGACCACTGTCAATTTGTTGCTTGGTGTCTCTCTGGAAGCACGGTGCCCAGGAGTGGGCACAGCATAGCAGCTGTGTACAGTGGAAGAATTAGAGCAGAGGCACACAAGAGTAGTGTCAATCCCATGACGGTGATTGCCGCTCTCTTGGCAAGGTGGCATTATTACATTATATTCCCCTTGTGGGGCACTTTACCTGCGGCATGCAGGGGAGATATTTTGAAGGCTTGCTCAACCCAGTGTGATTATGCCCATTGCACTGTATAGTCCCACGCTTCGCCTTTGTTGAACAGCATCTTGCTTTATTTTCCAGTGCATGTTTCCAATTCATCAAGATCATTTTGAATTCTCATCCTAGCCTCCATGAAGGTCTGTATCACGGTGGGCATCCCATTAATAAGCACAGAAGTTTCCGTTCTGCAAGCTAACACAAACTGAGAGAGACTGCAGTGATTTAAGATGCCTATTGTTATAGCTCCTTAATCCCCAAGAATGAGATCTGTTTCTCTTCTCTCTGGATGGCAGCTACCACAAATAGATTAATAGAAACTTTGGCTTTATTCCTTTGTCTATGTCTTTTCAAACTTACCTCTCCTGTATTCAGCTTTTGCACCTTTTAGATTATTTTTGTAGTCTGGTTTAAATGTAGATTTCCATAGAGCCTTAGCCAAAAATTATTAAACCGTTAAGCGGTGCTTTTTAACTTGGCAGGAGAGGATTTAAACTGACCATATGTGCTGGCTCCTGTGGTGGAGAAACACCCCTCTAACACAGTCTCTGTTGCTCCATAGGTATTTCTTCTGCAGGAAATGGAAGAAGATTTGAGTGTCAGATCCTTGTTCTGTTTGTACCCGTATCAGTATAATATAAGAATACAGAATTTCTTTCAAGAAAATGCTCTCCTGATTTTATACCAGAGAATGTGGAAACAAGCCTTGTCCCTCAGTATTCTTCATGAGAGAAAGATCTTTTCTAGAATGCAAAAGACAAACCAAACCCTGAGGGGAGCCCACTGATTTCAAGGACAAAAGTGATGTGAAATCTTAACTTTTCTAATTTAATTGCCTTCCAGAGAAACACTTCCTTCCAATACCTGTACTGGTATTGGAAGAAAAGCATCCCCATAAAAACAGTCCCACCATGCCTCTGCCACACATTTTGAAGGGAAAATTTCAAGAAATTCAAGAGATTTGCAGACACTCAAAAAAGGTGGAGTGTATTTTTTTCTAAAAGCTAGGCATCCAGCCCACACAACTTGTCTTATCTAGGCCACTCTATAATCAGCAGAGACAGGCCATCCCAAGGTAGGTGAGATGAATGGTGACTCATCTCCGAGATACTGCTATTATCTAGACCACACTATGACAATTTAGAGTAGTTGTCTCCCTTTAGAGCTTTAAAGTTAGGTAAAATGACCCAAATGGTAGATTATGCAGGCAAAAGTTATCATGCTGGGAAAAGGGAAACCATCTGAACAGATCCTTCATTGTATGCTTAAACTAATCTCTGGGTTTGGGCACAGAGTGCAGCCTGACATTGCTCATACACCAGGTCTTGCCTTTCCTGCATGCCCATGTAGCCCACAATGTAGTGTGGCTCCCTACCTGGAGCAAAGGAGAGGCTGGTTCTGATAAGTGGCTCCCCAGTAGAGGAGGGACCATGGCTGTTGGCTGAGAGGGAGCTAAGAGCTGAGGAGGCACTAAAGCTCATGGCAGAGCAAGAAGTTCCTCACCCCTGCTCCTTTCCTGCCATTTCACCTTCCCTCCCCATGCTCACAGCTGAGCTGTTTTCTCTCTGCAGGCAGCAGAAGCCCTGGTTTCTTCTCACCCATTTGGCAGTGGCTGCCAAATACTTTTAATGAGTGCTCTCCCCTCCTTCTGCTCCATCATCAGTCCAGTCGGGCAAGCATGTGTCCCCCTGACAGCCTTCCCCCCACCTGCTGAGGACAGTGCTTTCGGGGTCAATACTGTAAGGCCAGCAGCTGGGATACCTCTTCAGCTGCAGCCCTTATCTGTCTCCTCCATTTTCCACTAGCTCCCACATTATGGGTTTGGTGTCAGGAACTGGAAGATCCCAAATGACTATGTTGTCATAACCCGAAACGCATCCTTATTGTTAGGATGTGAATCCAGGCGACCAATGCATCTGAAGCACTGGAAAATCACAAGAAGGCAGAGCAGGGTATTGAAGATTCTTCTGTATTTCATTGATATGGACTGTCTCCTCCTGAAACGCCAAAGGCAGAGGTCTGCTCAGGAGCAGCAGGCTCTGGAAGCCTGCATGGAAATTGGATTTACCTTTATAACTGCAAGTTCTGCTGAGCCATGCATTTTTTTTTTCTCTCTTTGACTCTAATAATAATGTATATGTTATTGTTGCTGGATACATTAGGATATTCTTTTTTTCCTGAGGGCCCCTGTTCTATGCTCTTCAAACCTTATTGTTACTGTGAAAATTACCCTCTCTTCTAGTTCTCTTTGCAGACCAGCAGCATAACCATCTTCCCTCATGTCACTACATGCAGCTTTACACAGGGCAGGTTTTTTTATAAGTGAGCATTATGCAGAAATGCAGAATATTTTCTCCAGATGACCCCATGCTCACCAGACTCGGTGCTTCTCAGGCATCAGAGCCGACCGGCTGCTATGGAGACAACATAAACTTTGCACTCTCACAAGGTGAAGGGAAACCTACAGAGTGGTCACTGAAAAATAACTGTCCTGCATCTAGAGAGAACCAAATGGGTTTTGGTAGGTTGAAAGAAGGGATAAGATTGAGCGAGCACTCACAAAACAAACAAACATGGATACATACACCCTTGTTCTTGTAGCCAGACGATCCTGATGCTTCGAGCGAACGAATAATTTTTTTCCTCACTTTCTTTTCTTTGTACACGCTACCACTAGGGGACGTTTTGTCATCGCGTATCGCTCACTACACAATTTTACTTTTCCTTACAGTGGGTCATGCTTTCTTTTCAGTCTTGGCGCACATCTAGATCATGGAGCGGATGTCTGAATTTCATAGAGTTTGTGGATGACCCAGGCTCACTGGAGCTGGGAAGGAGAGAAGTATTTACTTCCCTTGTTTCTCCAAAGGAGCCCATCTATCAATATTCCTTACCAAGTGAGGCAGCTGGTTATTTCACAGCTTGCTGGAGCAACACGAGAAAACTGAGGGCTACCTCTCATTTCAGTGTTAAGTGCCAAACACAGGCACTGCTAGTGGTTTTGTGAAGATAGAAGCAATACACAGGCACTGCAAATCAAACTGGAATGAACATCACCAGCAGTGATGCGTGTTAAGCATTTTCTGAAAGAACAAGAATATCTTTTAGACTAAATAAGTAGAAATCAATTGGCAAAACTCACATTTCATTCCTTTTTTCCATTCTCATCTCATTTGTCCTAGGATAACTGACTGGCTTAACCCAAGTCACTCCCCACCCAACTACTGATACACTTTTTTCCCTTCTCTCCAATGCAGACAGAGCAGCTCGTGACTCTTTGGGTTCTTTTTATTGTCACAATTGCTGGAAATGCCATCGTGCTCTTCTCTACCTGGAGGAGGAAGAGGAAATCTCGAATGACTTTCTTCGTTACGCAGTTGGCTATCACAGGTAGTGTATGGGAGGGGAAAGGGCATCTGAGCCGCACAGGAATCACAAAATGACAAACAAGAAAATTCAAGTTGAGTGGTGAAGAATTCAGTTGCCACCTAATGTCCAGCTGCAGCTTGCCGTAAGACAGATGTATGGTTTATTTTAGGGCTCTAATCTAAAAAGATGTTGCTAGATGTAGTAGTGTCTGTGTCGGATGCAGCAGCTGCAACTTACTGATTTCACTGAATCTTATCTTCCAGTCTGAATTTGCATCCACATTTCCCAGAAGTCGTGTCCCCAGCTGTTGTCATGGAACTGTTTAAACTAAACTAGTTTAAGATGAATCTCTTGTGTTTTTCTACTAAACCCCTTTCTAAAGTACTTCATAACAGTATTGCTCCATCAATTACACTCTTGCATTCAAGAGTGAAAATAACTTCATGTTGTCTGGTTTAGCCAAGTAAAGGAAATATTAAAATGTAAATGTGGAGAGGAATGCATTTAGCTAATTTTTTTGAATGAAAAAAGGGATGCTGATCCAAGAACCTTATAGTTTTTAAACAAAAGGGAAAATGTACAGAAACCTGGTTTGTAAAATGTCAATCTCAGCAACTAGGGAAAGAAAGAAGAGCATAAGCAGCACAATGTTTCTCTGTGGCCTTGAATGGACTAAATTTGTGGGGTTTTAAGTTTCCCAAGGGAAAATATGTGCTGTTTCTATAACAGTATCCTGCTACTAATCCCTGCTTACAAGACAGCTGCGCTGTATTGTTTGTGTATATAGGATATGTTTATATGCTTTCTGTTGCTTTTTTTTTTTTTTTTGGTAAAATATGGTAGGATTTACAGCACTTTTCCACTAAAGACCTATTTAATATGTGATTTCCCGGCAGTATCTCATCCTCCTTTGATATCTGTTGTATCTCTGTTTAAACTGGAAAAGCGAAGGACTACCCTCCCCAATTTTCAACATGCATCCTTTGCAAGTAAATGAACTCCTGTTCATGTACTCAACCATGTCTGCACAGGAGCTTGTCGCATTTGAAGAGCTACTCTCAGTTGCAACAGTTAGGCCAAGGTGTGTAAAGAGATGCAAAGGGACTGTCCTCTAACTAACTACGGGTGATGTAAGAATTATGGCAAGGTGAGGAGGTGAAGGTTTGCAGTGACTCCTCTTCTGAAGTGCTGAGTGCTGGTTTTCCTTTTTGCCTGCAAGTCATCTGTAATAAATGGTTTCGCTTCTTATCTCGGTCATGACTTCCATGTCACTTCCTTTGTGTGCCAGGGGTATTTTCCATCGGGTAAGGCATGTTGCTACAGCATCACAGCACAGTTTGGAAGCACCAGTCACAGGTCAAGCATTACAGTGTTCACGGGAGTTTTAAAGTAGCCAGTCTCTGCTCGAAGAGCTCCCAATCCCAGATGAATTTACAGAAGATGTTAAAAGGTAGGCAACCAAGCAGTGGTACGGGCAAAGAGCAGAAGAGCAACTGAAGCCCCAGATGGACACTGTCCATTTTCTACCTACCGTCATCAATGAGCAGAGTACTGGAACAACCGTTGTGAGAAGGGCTTTGGAAGAGAGGAGGGTGGAAAATGACCCTGTGTGTCCATTTGGCACAGAGGGCACAAGGGCTGAGCTCGCTGCCAGAGCAAAGGCACAGGTAGTACCTACACCAGCATGGTAACAGAAGATGGCCTCTAAAGGAAAGAGCTCAACTAAATAGCGAAAGGGCTTGCCCTAGTAAGAAACCAAATGTATTTACTGCAGCAGAGAAGGAACCAGCATAAGGATACGGGTGTCCAGGTCACAGGAATAAAGCAAGAAACAGACAGAAGTGTCTGGAACAGGATAACCCGGGAGAATGCTGGTCCACATGAGGTGTACCAGGAGGAGGCTAGTGCTGTTGCTGCACTGGGTAAGGGCCTGGTAATTTTTGTGGGAATTTTGCAATTTTGGACCCACAGGAAAGGCTGACTTTTTGGATTACAACGGACGTGGATAGAGAGCTATTCTCTAGGGGTTCAAATACCATCTGCATAAAGGGAAGGGAAGGCATTGCAAGTGCAGTTTTGAGGGAGATGGAGTAATCAGTGGTAAAGACAACAAGGCAAATATCCCATTAGACGTGGGCTGCAAATAGCACCATATGGCTGACATTAAAATATCAACTGAGGTCCAAGTGTTCCACTTGCTGATTCTTCTGACCTCCCTTCCCTAAAATCATCCCTGACACTTAAAATTAGAGCTTCAAAGTGGCTTAGTTCAAGTCTATTCCGTTTCGTATTGCAAAAATTCACATAAAAAACTCACTTGACATTCACATCTGCAATATTAAAAGCAGCAACACCAGCTTGAACAGCAAAGCTCCTTTCAAGTAGTGTTGACTTCTTTTTTGTAATGCAGAAGTGAGAACTCTAATTTATCTTCCCGCATCAAGAGTTCCTGTCAGTATTTTGGCACAAAGAAATGACTTAATTCCTGAAATGGAGCCATTTCACATTCTTATCTTCAAAAATATTAGTAAGAACAAAGCAAGCTGGCAACAGTCATCATTCTTTCACAACAAGTTATGCGGTAGAAGCAGCACATTATGGAAACACTGGGTTGTCACATTACTTTGACATGCCAGGCATATTTAAATCCTACCAACTAAAGCCTAGTCTCCTGGCAAACAGTTTCTGCTTAGTCAATATTATTACTTCCATCTATTTGGAGATTCCTAAAATATTTATTATTTCTACCCCAGTAGCAAAGAGAAGAATAATGGATACAGCTTTATCAATGCAGGCATTTCAAAGCCATTTAAAAAAATTTTGTCTATTGATCTGTGGCTCAATAATTGTGTAGTGTCCTCAATTCTCACGTCTTCCCACTAATGTAGTACCAAAATGAAATGAAAATATAGCCTTCGTGTTAGAATAAACAAGGTATTCAAAGCAAATTGTGCATAATACATGAATAGGAAATGAGCACTGTTGTTCTCCTTGACTCATTGCCAAGCCAGATGCAGAAGAGAAGTAACTGATTGAGGCTTCTTTCAACACCGCCAGAATTCAGTGTTTCAACCCACTTGGCAAATTCAGAGATAAGACTCATATTGATCCCTTCCTATGCCGTAATTCAACGTGGTGCTCGAGGCTGCAGGGATCTGTAGGAATGTGAGTAATCCCTTCAACTTCAATGTGCTTAAAGATGTTGCTGAAGCCTGGATTCAGAATATTTCATATTAAATATATGCCTATACAATGCCTGTGTCAGCACTACATTTAAGTCTATGTTTAACTCTCAGTTCACGCATAAATCTGTTTGAAATTATCTGGGAATTAAGCACTGGGAAATCAGCTAAGAGTTAACAGCTGAGTTGAACAATAGTACTAATCGCTCAGCATCAGCTAATTTAACAAAGAGGAGCATTACCATGTTGCCTTTTGTTCAGTTTGCTTTTGGGCATATTCCTTTTTTTGTAGAAATATTTTTCTTAGAAACAAGCTTGTCTGTGAAGATTGAAACTAAAGCTAGGTTTCCTACAGACATCTATCTCCAAGGCAATTTAGTTTCTCAGAAAGTGTAAGCTCTGAAGATTAGCCTGTGTGGCGGGTATTTCTAAATACCTTTTCCCAAATAGATTTCCTCTGAGTTTAGCACAAGTTATGCTCATGGCATAGCTATCTCTCCTGGCAGGAAACCTCTCACATCTCCCCCTGCTTGATGCCATTTTCATTTCATATAACTTGCAGAGTCTCAGTGTTTTTAAGATCTTTGCATCTGACTGAAATCACTGAATGGTTCAAGAGCAAAGAGTGGGGTCTGACAGACAGGCAAGTTCACAGGCACTGTATTACACTGGAAATTCTCAAGTGAAATATGATTGTTTTCAGGAAAGATGGCTGTCCACGCATTTGTATCCATTTAGATCACTTTACTCAGCTCTACCAAATAAAGGTCTCTTAATCCTACTCTCAAAACATAAAAGCAGCAGACATTAGCATATATAAAACATGATTATTTGAGTAGCCTTGGACAAGGAATGTCATTTTATTGAACAGTCAGTTCAATAAAAACTGTTATTATTTGACCAATTCTAAAACCAATCAAGGAATACATTAAAAATATCAGCTAAAAAGTATTTTACTTCGCAGTTTTCTTCATCCAATTTCAATTACTAGTGACAGAGGACATATTTAAGTTCCTTTTAATGGGTGCATAATTTATTGAGGGTTTTTTCTCCGAAATTAACATCTGAAAAATTTGAGCTGGAAATGTCATGACCATTAGCTCTGTGAGTTTCTCTTTCTATTCCAACATTTAGCAGAAACCAGTACCTTTAGAACAGTATTAGATGTTGCTCATTAGTGTGGGGTAGAAATACAAGTAAGCACTTCACTGCATGCCCAATTTTAAGCCTTAGGCTGGTGGACTTGACTGGAAATACATGCTCACTTAGGTATTGCTGTGACTGTAATGAAGAAAGAAAATAAAAGAATGTCAGCTAAATTCTATAGATGACCAGTAGAAGTATTTAGGTACAGTCTATATTGTGATATAAATACCAAATCCTAAGGGATGATTTGAGACTGACATTAAAAAGACAAGGAGGTATTTTTAAAAGTGTCTCTTCATATCATTGCCACCTTCTTCGGTTGCTCCCAGAAAGCTGGATCACAGGAGGCCTTAGGCAACTGCACTTCTTTTATCTAGTGTTTAGTAAAATGACAATGTACCGAAAACTTGCTGTGAGAGGGTTATGTGAGCAGATTGATGGACTTGGACCCTGCTAAAGCAAGGAGTGTTTCTCTTCTGTGCTGCTTCTGCCCAGAGAGAGTATGACTGTGGGGCTAAAACCAGTTAGGGATCAGCCACTGACTTCTGGGATGGCTTTGGTTAAGATGACCAAAGGCAGAGTCTGCCAATGAATCTGATAGTTAGATGCACTAAACAGGTGCATCTGACTCTACCAATACAATGTCTAAACATGAACAAACACATTAGAGGTTGTCCTGCCTTTCTTCTTCTTTTTTTTTTTTTTTTTTCTGCCAACACCAAAATCACCATGGCACTGGCTGCTTTAATGGACTGTGTCTGTCCTTCGTTATTTTCCTTCCTTCTCTGTGTGACTTGAAGGAATGAAGATGACCTGTTACCTCCTGATCTGTATAAAAGCTTAATATAATAACAGCATTACTAAAATTAACATGTAGAACAATATTAACAGATAATTGTCTCTGTTCCAGCTTTTCATCTGGAAAATGGTACTTGTAGTATTTCCTCACTTCAGAGAAATCATACGTACAAATTCATCACTTTTACAAGTACCTTAGACATCACAGTGATTATTAGCATTGGAAGTTAATTGTGTAGAGCCAATTAGCAGCCAACTCAGCAGGTCACCTTAATGGAGGTGGACTGTTGGCAGCCAAAGAGCCCATAGAGTTCCCAGTTACACTGGAAAACTTATACCTTGCGAGCTGAGTCTTGGCTGGAACTCGCCACCTGATTTACATGATTACCTACTCAAGACACAGAAACCTAATGCAGACTGCTGAAGTGAAATAGAGTTTATTTCAACAATTCCCAGAAATCTGTGGCTTTTTCCTCTTTCCACACCTCTGCTTTCTGCTAATTTGTGGGGAAAAAAATGAAGGCTGAGAAAAGAGGCAGAGGTGCTTGCTTTTTTTTGTTTCAACACCCTACCTGCAGAAAAAAAGACTTGGAAGAAGTTACAGTAGTACTTCACAGTTCATTGATAAAATTGAAAGAATGAGATATCTGCATTTCTTGTGTTCATTGTGTCCTAAAACTCTTGAAACTGTAGTTAATTTATGGTAAGGAAACAGACTCTGCTAATGGATCATCTGTTTTTTACACTAGATGTTCCCATTACTACTGGAAAGGATATGTCAAAATTAGGAAGGAAGTGTGGCATTTGTTAATATTCCCTCAGGCACAGACACCGAAATTCACTGGCGTACCTGATTGAAGATAAATTCCCCAATTTTGGAAGCAGCCTGATTCCCAAACACCACACTGGAAGTCCAACAACTCCACAAATCACTTGAGTGTACACACGACTTGGAAAATGGGGAGAGAAATAGATTATAACCACCTTCCCTCTGCAGACTAGAGAAAGAAACTACAGCGTTTAGTATGACTGTTCATTTTGCATTCACAGAATAAATGAGAATCAATTTACCAAGAGCAAAAATGGTCCCTGGGACTAAACACAGCAATATTAACATTACTTATTCAGTCCATCCCATGAAACTATGTCTAGTTCTCTGGACTCAGAGTGAATAAGAAAATCTATTGCATGGCTGCAATAGTTGCCTGGAGAAGCAGCAATCGTTTTCCATCCTGATTCTGACAAGAAGACTAATTCAGTGACTGGAAAACAACATGGGACTTACTTTAAGTTAGATTTGTATTAGTGTGCTCCCCGCAAAAACTGAGGCATAGTGCAGGATAAGACGAACGTGGTCACTGCCTGCGATACCCTGTGGTAGCATGTGGCAACCCAAATTTGATATTCATTGCTATTTCTGGCATTTTAATACCACACAGCAGAAGCTCAAATTCTCCTTTGAACTTTAACTCAGATTTGAAGATGAGTCATAGCACCCTAGATCCTAATAAGTAGCTTGGACACTGACGCTATACAATTCCAGTTTGATAGTACGAATCGTGTTTTACTTTACTCTTAGATTTCTTATGTGAACAGCCAGGAATGTTTCTGTATGTCTATATAGAATCATTCTTATCTGCATATATGGTTAATCGACACAAGACTCAGTCTCTCCTGAGGAAAATAGAAAATATCCAATACATGCATCACACTTAAAATGCTTTTTCTCCAAAACCAAGCCTGAAGTAGATGGGCTAAAAAGTGGAATATCCCCAGCAGTTAGGCAAGGAAAGTGAGTAAGTGTTAGCATCAAAACCGAGTGACAGAAAGAAGCTTTATGCAAATGAGGAGACATAGTCTCTTGGGGGGTATCAGGACCTCTATTTCACAGTGGTTTGTCATACAGCCAAAGGAAAATGAACATAGAAAACAAAGTAGATTTTGTACTTTAGAGGTGAAATCATGAAGCTAGAGGTCTGACATAGAGAACTTGGCATCCTGAAAATACATTACTCCAATCCAAACTGGTAGTGTAGGAAGAACAGTGATTGAGGGACTCACACACAAACATCCAGTCTAATTACACAACTTGTGAGGTTTCATGTGAAAGAAACTGCTTTTGGTGCAAAATAAATTCTCTTTGAAGAGGAAAAATTATGCTGCCACAAGACTGGGGCTCTAATAAAAAGGGTGGCCTTGGAGAACTCTCAGTAATCATGTGGCAGCTGGATTGCCTTTGCCTTCTGTGCACGCAGGCAAGAGAACCGGAGTCAAGGAAGAATGCTAGGAAAGACAAAGAAAGAGGGATGGAGCTGATCTCAATGCACTAGCCAGAGAGTTTTAGTCTAGAATATGGTACCCCAAAAAGCAGGCTGGTTAGTGCCCCATCAGCGAGCTCTTGTAGAGGTGGGACACTCCAAGAGTCCAGAAATGAGCTGTAGCTGACAGCTACTTCTGCTTTAGTTTCCAATTCCAAACTGAATTCAAAGTGTTTTTAACCAGCCTGGACCCAAACTTGTGTACTCTATATTTTGCCTAATGCTCATGTATTTTTAGACACCTTCTTAAGGGGTCATTGAAAAGTCCAGGGCTGTACACAATATTCATGTTTGCTGCGACTCCATCCGCTGTAGCTCACTGCAGTCAGAAAGAGTAGCACTGGCACAAAAGCAAAAAAACCTGAAGTGCTGTATCTATAACAGTAGAATGCAATGGCCCTCCCATTAGTGGAAATATAAAGATAATGAGCTCTCCAAATTTGCTACTGGAAGCAAGAATGGTCGTCCACTTAAAACCCCTGTAATGACTGCTATTTATATAGCCTACTTTAATCTTACAAATGCAGGAACAAGATGTCCATGATTCATGGTTTGTAATTAATGCAATCCCAACCCACTAGGCAGACATCCTTAAACCAGCATATTTCAGTCTGCTGCCTCTGAGCAGTGGTCTTCAGATCCCTTACAGGTAGCAGAAAACACCCTGCAGCGTAGCTTGCTTGAGGTCCCACAGGCAAGGGGAATGCGTGAAAAAAAACCTCTTCTTTCCTATTTACTCAAAGTGCAGCATCTAAATACTGCACTAAATTGTGCCGGAAGGGGACAGTTTTGTGTCCATCATCCATAGGACCTTCAGAGTGGGATTTTCAAAGTGCCTAGTGATATAAACTGCATCCTCTCTGCAACTGCAGAACAGCAGACACGCTCTCGCAGCTTGCTAATAGCTCCAGTACCAATTTCAGCCTAGGATATGGTGGTGTGGGTTGTTTTCACATTGCACAGGACCACCTGGGACCCTGAAAATTTAGCAACAAAGACGAAATGCCCTCATTTCATCTGCAACTCAGTCACTCTAACACTCTCAAGCCAGAGAAATCTTTTCTAACTTTTATTTTGTGGAGCCGTAACATATTTTTCATAGCGGTGTGGATTCCTGTACAAAGAATTTGAGTCTTTCTTTATGTAACCTTTAGGGACTTAATAGGCTTTAGTCCACAAATTCCTCTGCTTCTAAAGCAGAGGAAAACTAGCTGCAGCACACCTATCCATATTCAATGCAATACACAATGATTATTCCCTCGTAGTGTACATGCATATTTAAAATCACAAGTAGACACCAGACTTCTGTTCCTAAGTCACCCATGAGTGATTTCAAATGCCATCCCTAAAGCCCGGGCCCCCGGCCACTCCCACAATGGAAATACTAATATTAGTGGAACATCTTGTGACAATCCTATCTTCCAAAATTCACCTCAGATCATACATTTTATAAACTAAGATGGAATCAGTGGCTCTGTTTGCTTTTCCGGCTAACAAGTAATTTATGAAAGGATTAAAAAATGATGAATGGACCTTGGGTGCCCTATCTTTATACAAAGGCACCGTCTTCTCATTTCAACAGGCACACACAGCCTAAACTTAATTCCACTTCCCCACCTACAGATTTCTACATAGGAGATCCACATTTACCATTTCTATTATTTTAAAAGGAGCTGTCATTATTTCAGATCTTTGCATACAAATGCTTTCCCTAACTAGACATCCATGTGACTAAAATGAAAGCCTTTCCTTTCAGACAGCTTTTGTTGGTAGCTTTTTTCCCCATCTTTCACCTTCAATGCAATTTTTCTAGCCCTGTGCCGAGACCTGCACTGTGCAGCTAAATTACTGTGCCATCACGGCTCCGCTGATACCAGTAGGGCTGTGTGGAGATTATAAAGGTTTGCCTGGACAACCACAGCACTTTTAAGGGCTGCAAGACAAAAATGCAATGTGGTCTGGGCACGTATGCTAAAGTGGCCATGGGGTATTTGAAAGAAACAGCAAAAAGAGCAACGAAATTCTAATCTTAGTAGCTTTTACAGTTAGCCTAGTGAAACGTGAATTAGGCAAATTTCTTCAGACACCTGCTTTGCCTTATAGCTAGGCGCTTGAGTACTTTGGTGACAACCTACAATTGCAGGTCTTTGAGACAAAGGGATTTTAATCTGTGACCTTCTTCACCTGAGGAAGTTACTGCTATTCAGAGCATTCAACCTTTTGCTTTATACAGCATCACTGTCAGCAGTGAGGGTGGAGGGAAAATGCCCTGTTACCTTCTTGCCATGCGTGCAGAAGTAGATCTAAAGAAAGCATACGGCTCGACATCAGTCCTGGGAAGCAGAATGGAGCATAACTGTCATAGAGATAATTGGATTAAGCTTCATGACTGCATTCTTGGACGCTGGTATTCATTTTAGAGATTATTCATGCCATCTATTTTAGGTGCCTCACTCAGGTATGTAAGATACGAAGTCACTTTTCCTGTGCTCCATTTATAGCTGACTGAGGAAAACACTCAAAGCTGCCTCTAAGTTTCACTGACTTGTACAGAAGGATTCAATTCTGAATTTAAATCCCTGAAGTTGACTGTATAAATCCCTCCAGTGCTCATACATCACCAATTATGTCAGGATTACTATTTGTCTTCGATAACTAAGAACCTAATCTTCCAAAGTTTCAATCAGACCTCAGAAGGCCCTGACTCAAAACCCACCTGCAAATACAGTTTTACAAAGAATGTATTTCTCAGTACTTTTTAATTTATATATATTTTTAAGAGCAGCAAGGCATATCAACATCTTACCTGATGGAAAATTCATGATTATTTCTTTTGTGCTCAGCTCTGTTTCTAAACAGCCATCCTGAATTTGTCCAGACTTCTCCAGGCTCTGCCCAAAAGACAGTTTATTTAAGTGGGGTCTGGAAAAAACAATGTATCTTAAATTACAAATGTATTCCAAACCTGTGTAGTATCACTACAGCTGTGTGATTAACCTTAAAGAAGAACCTTTGCAGTGCAGATAACTGCCGTGCCCTGCTGTGTTAGGGGAAAGAGCAACCTGAAATTATGGAAGGATGCAATGTGGATATGGATGCGTTTTAGCAGCTCATTCTGTTAATGTATACATACACACACCAAAAAAAAAAAGAAAAAAAGAGCTTTGTCAGTGTTAAACTGAGGTGGATGAACTCCACAGCCCAAACTTTGAAACACAAAAGAAACTTGGAGGTAAGTAATGTATTTCTCCACTCCTATTCAGTTAGGCAGGCAGTAACAAGACAGAGAAAAGGGTGAAGACTTGCTTAACAAGAACAGAACAGTCAAAATAAGATGGAAATTACCCCCAAACATTTAACTCCCAAGTCAGACTTTTTGCTACTTCTTAAGGAACAGGGATAAGAGCACTGAAAAGCAGAAGTGGTTGGTTGATCACACTAATTTCTTAGACTGAGAGGTTACTAATAATTTTTCTTGCAAGGTGTTTGTACTTTCACTGTAAATTAGCAAAAGAGAATGACAGACAAAATATTATCCAAACATGACAGAAGGCTGAAGACTAGGAGTGGGAAATAGTGGGTTTTCAGCACAAGGAAACAGTTTGTTTTGAAGCTGTAGGAACCTGAAGAAACATGACAGACAGAGGAGGAATTTAACTATTTCCTAAAAAAAAAAATTGTCATAATTCATTTTCAGCCTGGAGAAAAGAAGCCTCCGATGAGATCTTCTAGCACCTTTCCAGTACTTATAGGGGGCTTACAGAAAAGGTGGAGAGGAACCCTTTATCAAGAGCATAGTGACAGGATGAGGGATAATGTTTTTAAACTGAAAGAGGGTAGATTTATATTAGACATCAGGAAGAAATTCTTTACTGTGAGGGTGGTGAGGCACTGGAACAGGTTGCCCAGAGAAGCTGTGGATGCCCCATCCCTGGAAGTGTTCAAGGTCAGGCTGGATGGGGCTTTGAGCAGCCTGGTCTAGTGGTTGGTGTCCCTGCCCAGGGCAGGGGGGTTGGAACTAGGTGATCTTTGAGATCCCTTCCAACCCTGAAAATTCTATGATTCTAAATCATAGAATCTGGAGTTGTTCAGCCTGGAGAAGAGAAGGCTGAGGGGAGACCTCATCACTCTCTACAACTACCTGAAAGGAGGTTGTAGGGAGATGGGGACTGACCTTTTCTCCCTGGTGACAAGGGATAGGACAAGAGGAAACAAGTTCAAGTTATGTCAGGGCAGGTTTAGATTGGATATCAGGAAACATTTTTTCACTGAAAGGGTTATTAAACATTGGAACAGTCTGCCCAGGGAGGGGGTGGATTCACCATCCCTGGAGGCGTTTAAGAAAAGGGTAGATTGGGTACTTAGGGACACTTAGAAGTGTTTTTTTGTCAGGGTAGGTTAATGGTTGGACCTGATCTTAAGGGTCCCTTCCAACCTCACCGATTCTATGATTCTAAATCAGTATTTTATGCAGGTGTGTATAAATATTTTTATGAAGTCATGTATGAACCAAAGAGATGACAGCAAAAACCAGACCCATCCACTGGATGTGCTAGGACAGCTTTTTATCTACTGTGGTTTTCGTACAACCTTAACTGTGGAGATGAGTACCACACCTCTGCATTTTAAAATGATGTTGTTCTATGGAGGGATATTTTCTAGTTTTGAATGGAAGAACTGATTTCTATCCATTTTCACTTTCCAACTCACATCTGCAGGGAGAAAATCAGAAACTGATGTCACACGTGGGAGGGATGGAGAGCCACCTTATAAAAATGGCTTTCCCTTGCTACAGAGATAGGGAATGTATGAACACTGGTTTGCTAGCATGTTATGGGATTGCTGGAGTTACTCCTATGTTATGACTAAGTCCATAAAAACAATTTAGGGTGTATTAAATATGTATAATGCATTATACATACTGCAATGTATAATTCCGTATGGCTTCTTAGGAAATTGTCTCTCCAGTGATATCTGACGTGTCAACTGAAATACAAGATATGTCATTTCTGCTCAATTTTCTTTATTTTAATGAAATACGCAACATATTTAAAAATCAAAGGAACGTTCTCTCTAAATTAAAGTCTTTTACTCAAGAACTGCAATGCCATGGACATTTGCTCGTGGAAGTCAGTAGCACATCCCTTCTAAAAGGTCTGGAAAGCAAAAGTTGCTTTTTCTGTCAGCCCTAACATGGAATCCAACGTCACCACTTCTGAGGCCAGCTTCACACATAGCCCTGGAAAAGTCACGGTCATTCAGTGTTTTGTTAATCTCTCTAAAAGCAGGATACCCTGTCACCTCTTCCACCTTTCATTTGCAGGATCTATTTAAATTTGGTTTCCTGGATTTCCCTGACAGAAGCATACGCAGGCAAATATCAAGCCCAATACTTTTGAATTATTCCATGATTCCATGATTTTAAATGATAGAATGATTCTATAATTCTAAATACTGGCCTTGTTAGATGGCACAGTCCATTTGGAGTAAGCCTCACAGTACTGGCTGCATGGGACCCACAAAGACTGTGCTACAGCACTGATTCACTTGGCCAACATATGCATTTCCAATCTCTGATGATCTTCTCTGATGAGTTTTTACAGCTCTGTGATACTCAGACTCCCTATGAAACAGCAACTGTATTTCTCTGTGTCAAAGAGTTATTAGTGGCAAATCTCAATGCTCTAAGTCAGAAACTGTCATGAAATTTTAATGCACAAAAGACAACATGGCGTAAAATACCCCACCCACCTCAAATCTTTGCTTTGCAAAGTCATCTGATCTAATATTAAGTGTCAACCACATCAGTTGCACATTGACCTGGTTTCTCTGAAGGATTCTCTCATAATACTATGCTGCAAAACCTTACCTCTCTCAAGCACTGAAGCTTCTTAAACAAACAAATAGTAGTGAATTCTGTACCTTTGCCACCTGGCTATAAGTGAAGACTGTCTCTAAGTCACAGTGCATGGGTATGCTAGCACTTGTAGCTTGGCAGTTTAACTGGAATAACAGCCCCATCACCACAAACATGGTTTTCATTAAGTACTTTCCGAGTGCCCAGTTTACTTTCCATGCAGTAAGTAAACTAACAGGTTTTGTTGAAAATATGGCACCTTTTGCGTGCTTCAGGTGTTTTCCAAAAGTACTTTTTGTCTCTTCCACAGCAAAAACTTGTTCAAACAGGAGTTTTGAGTCGTGTGAGCATGCTGCATCTCGGATTACATTGATCTCGTAGAGTGGGTGGGATGGAGTTTTTTGGCCGTCTACTGAGGCCTTGGAGCAAATGGCTGGACGGTGGAAACCAGCATGAAAGTGTTTTGCATTGTGTCTGGAAGGGAATGTGAGTATGGATTTTGTGTCAACGATGACATTAAAACCATGTACTGCGCTCTGAAGCTAGCTTACTGTAAGTGCATACTGCCTTCAAAAGCATGTAGCACAGAGCAATTACTGTGCCTAAATTCAGACTTCAGCTCATTGCCTACTGCCTTCTTCTGGGTACGGTGAAAACATAAACTGCACCATTGAAAATAACTTTTAAGTGCCTCCTCTTTCTGGGAGGAACATTCACTCTCCTACCTAGACTAAAGCTGTCAAATTATCAAATATCAATATTTAGAGCTGGGAGTGGAGGATGGGGAAAGGAGCAGTGGAGGGGAGGAAAAGAAGGCAGCACAGTTTACTCATTACGAAAGGGAAAGTATATTTCACTAACACACCAAAAGGGAAAAATAATTTCCCTTTTGAGGGAAATCATATGCCAATAGAGAAATTGTTATTTTGGATCCAGGTCTTGAGGTCAACTGAAAAAATAAATAATATGTTGAAAATTTGATACTGGCTAGTTTGGTCTCTGCTGCTTGCGTGAAGGTCTTAGGTATTTCAACATATTCTGCAACCTTTGTGATTTACAAGAAGATTTCTCAGGCTACAAAACCTGAACCCTGTAGGCAGTATAAAGTTAATGTTTAGTTCACAGCAGAAATAGGAAAGATAGACAAAGGATTAAGAGAACTGCAGCAAACTTTACAGCAAACAAAATCTACACTGAGGAAAAAAAGACACGGAACCCAAGGCAGCTGCCATCATGGGAAGAGTCCCCAGTAAACTATGAGGTTTGGCAATACTCATTCAGCTGCTAAAGCTGTGGCAAGTATCGTGGCTCACCTCTACCTGGGGAAAGCTGCAGACCACCTGCCCAGGGTCTGGTTTTGAGAGAAAGACCATCCTCAGATGAACTCCCAATCCTTTAAGTAAAGGAGTAAACTCACATGTCTGAACATTACATTCACGGAGATTGTTGAGCAAGGGATGACCTCAGGAGACGGGAAGACATCTGTTTAATGCATCCAGAAACTAAAGCAATAAGCGACTTCCTCAGTGAACATCAAGGAAGTCTTTAAAATAGCTCCGTTATTATTTTACCGCGTGAAGCACTCACAGCACATGGGCACAGAAAGCCCCTTTCCCTCTGTGGCCGTCGCAGCTCTTCCAGAGCCCCAATTTTGGGGACAGACTCAGGTTAGAAGGTGAGCCAGAGCACCTTCACAGGACGCGGCATCTCCCAAGCCCCCACAGTTTGGGAGGAGGACATTCACAGGTACCAGGGAAATGCTTCAGCATGCTCTAAAAAGGATCCTTTTGTATCCAGGAAGAATATAAGTGCCACCTGCCTGTCATCATGCTCCCCAGCAAAAAACACTCAGACACCTCTTGAAATAGAGGGAGAGTCAGAGCCAAATCAAGCCGGTGACTGACAGGAGACCACAAGCTGTCAGATGGAAAGCAACAGCGCTAACTCCAGCGGAGCATATCTCAATATATTACAATGCATTAGAAGTATTAAAGCCCTTCAGCTTGCGCAGTTTAGAAGCTATGAGCACAAAGGGCATTTACCTTTTAATAATGTTTTTATGAGCTGCCTGAGTGGTTTGCAAGCAGTTCAATATCCACTGCTGCATACCATTACTGCTGTGATTTTTAGAAGACTGCTTGGGAAACACAAGAAAGAAAATGACTGTGATCAAAGCGAAATTACAATACACAATTGCATTTCTGTGAACGCTCTGCGCGGCTAATACAAGTAGACCAGAAAAATTGATTTAGTGGGATCCATCAGAAAAACAAAGCAGTCCTTCCCAAATCATGCCCCTTATAGGTATGCTTTTAAATAACTGTGCTTCACTTACGTGCCTTATAATGCCAACGTAAATCTGAAAGGATCTGTCAAAGGAAATGGTTTGGAGTTCTGTTATCGAACCTCTTTGTATCCAGATAATGTCACAAACAAAATATTTTGCTCTTGCCCAGGACTAATTTGATCATTCTGAAACATCACAAGCAAATGGACCACTTACTCTTGCAAGACAGCTTTATGCATTTTCAATTGTATTTCCAAATCCTTACATACCCACTCGTTACTGTACCAAATACATTTTCAAATAAGTTCTTTGGCAAGTTAGCATTGTTTTCAGCAAACAATGTTTCCACAGTGCATTTTTTTATACTTTGAGAAAAAGTTCTGAAAAAAGAGTGATGTTATAAATTCATCAGATCTGTTTTTCCTAGGAGGTTGCTAAAAATACTCACATCCCTTCTTGGTTGATCATTCTTTGCTCCAGAAATGGAGAAAGACACTATGATCTCTAGGAACCTTCTTTTACATTTTTGGTGTGAACTGTAAATAAACACAAAAGTTCACATTCATTCACTATTTCATAAGACATTCCAATTTCAGAAGAACTTTGCTAGGATGCTGACTTAGAAGATGTGGCAAAGGCACAAGTAAATTGATTTTAGCCTTTTTATGAGAGTTGCTGTTTATACTCTACACTCATCAATCTCACTGAATTACCTGCAGGGAAAATCCAAATTTCTGGATATTCATCTCAAAGATACCCAGAAAAAGAAGCCAGATATTTTGAAAGGACTGATTTCCTTTATGTTTTTAGCATGACATGATTTTAGTTTTGGGCTGGGATTGCAACCTTGACACAGCTGCGGGCTGGCTTAGCCCTCGAACCAAAAATCACAGCTCATCCACAGACTCTTGACACTAGTGGGAAACTTTGACTCTGGTTTAGCAAAGCTCCGTGCAGGTCTCAGGGGCTCTGGTTGCCCTCTCACCAGCGTTAGGTTGACCTCTCTTGGACTCCTGGGTGCACATCCAGCGCTGTCAGAGAGGACTGACTTGGCCACACCAGCAAACATCTGATGCACGAGGTCCATGCTGTGCCACAGCCCATGAACAAGGTGTCGTGGGTGGCATAAGCACACCTTTTATTTATATTAGTGACATGCTTTGGGAAAACAGAGCAGCATCACCTCTAATTCTGGGTAGTAAAATGTTGGTCCTCTTTAATGTATCTTTTCATAAATTACTCTCTTCAAAGCAAATCATTTTTTGGACAAGGCAGAGTGCAAGAAGGACAGTTGGTTTTATATTCCCAACACACTCAGCACACACAGTGTGATACAGGGAAATGTGAAGGGGAAGGGGCGAACTGGGGTTTTTCTTTGGGGCCATAGAGCAAAAGGAGACATTAGGATAGCTGATATTTTGATAACCTTTCCTGTGTCCCAGTGGTAGCCCTGGATGTGTTTTGTAGATACAGTCGGCAGCCAACGGACTGAACTATGTATTTTTTTACATCGTCAGCAGTCGTCTTTTGCTGTGTCAATTTATGTGGGTTTATAGAAAGGCTTGATTCTTGTTTTGACAGCTACAGAGTTGTTCTGTGGTCCTGAAGGACTGATTACGATTTTCCTACCTTCAGCCTATTTCAGACATTAAAATCCTAATGACAGTTGTGCTACGTTTGTTTTTGTTTTTAATAAAAGGTGCTTGGCAGCCAGGCTGTATAATCCTTTGGGTACAACACTTCAGCATTAAGCGGGGAAGTTGATTTCTTTCTGAATTGCTTGGAAAACATATTGCCTCTAAATTATACAGATTCCTGTTTGATTCCCTGATGAAAGTACAGGCAGGATTGTCATCTGACAGAGAGGATGCTTATTTTAGTTACTGTATGTGAGAGTTTGACTTCCATTGATAAATTAAGGTAGGCGTGCAGAGTTTTCTACCTGGCTTCTTCATATCCTGGCAGTAAATGTTGAGACAGGATTGCATGAGCATGGTACTGCCAGCAGTATGGCTATAATGACTACGCTTTACTCAGAATCATCATTTAGGATCTCATTAGCTCCCCTCAAAAGACATGACTTTAAACTTTTGACATTAGAAGTACAAATACATCATTAACACCTTTTAGTCTAGCACCTGTAATGCAGCACTTCTAGTTGCAATCGAATGGAAATTGTGCTGGGAAGATCCTTTGCATGCACTAAAAAGCACTGAAACAAAAAGCTACATTAAGAAGGCAGGAATTTTTTCTCTTCCCTTCTTACTTATTAAAGCACTGATACTTATTTATTCTCCTGAATTAGATTGTCTTTATGCCACCAAAAATAGAACACTTTTTCACACCTTTCCAAAGGGCTGTAGGACAAAATACCCAGCATTTTCATGCTGTGCTTCCTCACCTTCCGATTTATAAAACTCACAGTCACATGTTTTACAGGTTTTTTATGGAGAGTCACTTTCTTTCATTCCATTGCCTAGCTGGTTACCAACTGCTTACAAAGGTTTAACAGGATTTATGGAATTCAGGTCAAAGATATCACATATGGCGCTACAGAGACTTGGCTACTCTAGTAAGACCAAATGCTCAGAGGACCATTTTGGCCAAATTCAGCCCAATTACAGGACTGAGATCCAGACCATATGTAATGAAATCTTCAGCCGGTTCTGGCATGACAGTATATTTAATGGAAAGCTGCTCAGTTTATATTTGCATGGGCCACATTTTCCACATGATGATTTCACAAGGCAGTTCTCCAACGGATCTTACCAGTATGCTTTTGTTCATGTTATCAGCAAATACCAGGGGAAACAAAGCAGGTACAAAATGGGAATGAACATTTTTTTCTACTGTTCTGCAAACAGTTGGACAAAAATTGAGCAACAGCATTCAATATCACTGCCTGATCATCATGGGAATCTGATTTAAAATTTGCTGCACGGGAGGAAAGAAGGCTTTACTCTTACTATTCCTACCTAGACTAAAGTATCTACATCAACAATATCTGAGACTACCAAGACAGGATTGTAAGACATGCAGGTATTCAGTGACTATGAGGATCAGAAAGCCTGAATTACACCAACAGAAATTATTCCCAGGACAGGTCACATTTTTTATATGAGAATAATTGTGCAGCTGCTGCTGTGACCAATATATGAATAGGCAGTCCTTAAAATATGTGAGGTAAAGTGTTGCCAAAAAGGATCAGTAAGGGGGATTCAGAGGAAATAGTGAAAGCAACTGATGTGGATGACCTGATATTATAAGCCCAGTCCTCCTCCTTGCTCATCCTCTACTGCATTTGACGTTTCACTGCTGTTCCATTTGTCCTGCCCTGTTTTGTGCATGCCGTACTCCCTCCTGCACTGCTGCAGGTTCAGTCTAGCCCCCTGTGCCACTCCAGCCTTATCCCCACAGCAAGGGCAGAGTGGGAAGGAATGGAAGGCAGAGATTTATTAATAAAGGCAAATTAAACAAAACCTTAATGCCTTTCAGATAGGCAGGGCATGACGAATTTTAATTCCTAGGGACCTGCTCTCCAGCTCTTTTGTAAACACTGTTCTTAAGAGGTTAACATTGTGAAGTACATTCTTTTCTCAGTCCTTCATCTTTTAACCTGGATGAGCTCTGAAGTGAGGCTGGAGCCTCACTGCATCCACCATTTACAACATCTAGCCTAACAGGGCCTGCCTCATTTCAGGGGGAAGGGGTCCTCAGAGCAGAAATGTAAGAAATGCAATAAATAAATAAAATACTTACCCAGTGCAACAAAATTTCCTGTCACTTCTTATGAGCCAGACAGAAAAAAAGCATCAATTCTGTCACTGAAAAAATCCACATAGCTTCAAGAGGGAAACTGAACAGGTTTCCTCTCGGAAATTTTCAAGTGGGTTTTGTTTCATCCATTGTATTTTGTGTTCTGCTCCAGGCTGCCAGGCCTGAAGGAGAAAACACACAAGAGCAGCATAGTACGCATCGCCGGTACACGCGCCAAACCTTCTGCCTCACACGTGCAGCAGCGCAAGCACTGCGGTGGAGAAAAATGCTTGTGGGTGTGCTTGCTGATTCCCCACAAAAGCTTAGTGCACCCCAGATTTTGTCTCTCTCTTTTCCTGGGATTCTCCAGCAGAGTGCTGGGATCCTTGCACCATCTAGGCACAATCACATCGGCTCCACATCAACATTTCCAAAAGAGTTAAGTTTAGGACAGGCGAGTTCACAACAGCTCCTGGGAGTGACAGCCATCCTCCCCACTGGTCCAATCTCCAACATGATACCCAGATGCTCTGCAGTGCATGAAACAGCTACAAACTCCGGCAAAGGCACCTGGAGTGATTGCGACAAGGACGAATGGGTTATCGAGGTGCTCTGCTCTTGCAGAGGCACTGCAGTGGGCTCCTGGGGGCTCAGTGGTTTAAGAGCTAAAATTTAGTCATTTTAAGAGGCATCTTCTAGGTATCATGCAGGTATCTGGTCCTACAGGTTCCCACGTACTTATAGGTACCTATCCTATTTCACCATCAGCTGCTGAATGAGAGCAGAGGGGTGGGTATGTTTTCTAGCTAACATGGTCACAGAACTATTTTTATTGCAGCAAATACTTGCAAAGTCACCTGATGCGTTTTCAGTAGAAAGCACAGACTGAGGGAAGAATGGGAGCAAGACTGTAATGAAAGAAGCTGCAGGGGTGTCTGTGGGAGGTAGGGCAGCTTCTGCTGCTCTCTCTCCCCTGTGGCTGTCCTCGAGCCAGCCTGACACTCCAGGAGCCCTAAGTACACTTAAATTTAAATTGCTTGCACCCTCAGGTCTGTAATAAAATCAGCTGGGGGTTTACTAACTTGTAAGGCAAGTTCACGGCACTGTCTCTTATTATCTGACAGCACATTAAGTGTGATACTGAGCAGCAGTGGCAGAGCAGCGATGGCTGCCTCATCGCTTCAAAATCATGGACAAGACCCTATTGCTGTAATAGAGCACTAGTGCCATTTTTGTTTTTAAGGGTCTATCACTCTGTTGCAGGTAGGTGTTAGGAAACTGCTGCTTTTGGTGCTTCTAGAGGATGTGCTTCTTGGGGAGTGGCAGGTGGTGGGAATGCACATGGTGAGGTCCAAAAAACCTGAGCCATGGGAAATGCTCAGCCCTGATGAGGAGCTCACACCTCCTGTCTTGCCTTATAAAATGTTGCTGCTGCTGTGTTGCCTTGTGCAGCCTGGTCCCTTCAACAAAGCAGAACAAAACATCCCTCATTAAAATGGAAGCACTCTGTAAGCAACATGAAAAGGAGGATGAAATTTCACTAAGAGGCGCAGCTTCACCAAAAAGTCATGGATCACCACATCCAACTTAGCAGGACTGTTCTCATCAGGGGAAAAAATGATCAAACTGCAGCTGAGATGATGTATCGAGTTTTTTAGCCCACGGCAGTTTACCAGCAAACTGCTCTCCACTTCTGACGGAAAAGACTTTCGGCTTCTTTAGGGTAAGCGTCTTAAGGGAAGAGTGGTGTCACTACTAATAATCAAATGATAGAGGTATTTTCTTGCAGACTTGCTAGCACAGATTTTTGTCTTAACCTCCTTAGTTGTAACGAAAGAAATATCCTGAAGTCCGCACAAGGTACATCCCTTTGGCAATGCCATGAAGTCAATTAATTTCTATGAACAGATTAACTGGGACAGTTGTAACCTGTCTCTATTCCCATGCTAGACCGCTAATTACCTCCATTTGTTTTCTATAATGTACTTCTACCTCCGTGGAGGGTTTTTTGCCACGAAAATTTGTCTCAGTCACAGCAACAGCAAGCCTGCATTCAGATTTGTCCCTCCAAGGGTAATGTTTTCTTTTTTCACATTTTTGTGCTCGTTGGCCATAAGAGGCAGCCCCTACCACCCAAGCTGCTGCCATCACCTCCTCAACCAAGCGGTTCCTATGCCCAAATGCCTAAAGGCAATGCCTGCACTCAGTCATGCCCAGAAAAAATCCAAAGGGATTTTGCTAAGCATGACAGAGGCCTGGGTAAAATTGGTCTTTTGAGACTAGGATTTTCATGAATTGTTTCAGTACCATGTCATATTTCCCAGACATAGATGCTACAGTACTATATTCAGTAAGTTTCAGTCTCCTCTAGGAACAACATCTGCTTCTCCTTCTCAGCTCTTTTCTTCATCTTTTTTCATAAATACTGTTTAAATATCCTTCATTTTGAAATGCTGACAGGTTTGTAACGGCAGATACTAGTTCTGCCTTTGAGGACTGGCTGCAGCCATGGTGGCAACAGGTAGGAGGCAGCTGAAGGGTTGCAGACCTGCCTGGTTCACACAGCTCCAAGCTGTGCAAACCCCAACAGGCAATTTTTCCCTCCCTGGGCACCCCAGGCAAAGCCATCTTTCCTCCCTACCTCCCTCTACTTTTCCTTATTATTGAAGTCTCATGGACCTTTTCTTTTAAATTAGTTTATAGCAACTCCACCTCCCCTCAAGAGCAAAGTACTACCGTCCCCATCACACCAGTGCTGTTGTCTTCTGTTCAACAAGGAATCATTTTGCCTACATGATTTTGTGAATAATGCACAAACTATCACATGCTGTTATTTTTATTTTCTACCAAAAGAGAATATATGTCATTAATTGATTTTCTGCCTATTTTTCTGAGGAATTAAATGAGCCACACGGTTGCCTAGCAATGCAGACACAGAACTGCTGTACATGTACCACTTCTTGGTTAAAAAAAAAAAGAGTATTAAGAAAGCAGTGGCAATGACAAGTTCACACACAGTTATGAGTGAAGGTTGATTAGCACTGTTTTTGGGAACAAGCTTGATGCTATTTGGTCCAGGAATATTCATCAGTAAAAGAATACAAGCATCTAATGTACAAGTGACCAGCTTGGTAAGGAGCAGTGAGGATGCCAGCAGTAATGAGGACACTGAGGTTTAGAGTGATTTATCAGCTACATTGGTTTCCTATGCCTGACATTTACCACTTAGGACATCAACGATGTAATCCAGTGAAATGCACTGAGGTGTAGGCTTGCCAAAAGCAACCAGGGAAGGTGGGATCTGCTGAGATCACATCGCTGAAATCAGCTAACTGAACGCTAACCTCTATCACAGCAATCCAAATTATGCAGCAAGTGAGGATTTCAAGACACTGTGATAGTGGCTGTAATTGCATCTGAGATGATACGAGGGTGAGGAGGACTCATCTACCAGGGACTATAGCTCTCCTGGTAATTTGTGATCTGTGTATCAGGTTTATAGCACTGGCGCACTGGGCTTTGTGTTAAAGGGGGCTTCTAGCTGCGAAGGCGTGAAAAAATGAAGTCTAATTATTGCATCTGTGATGAGCAGTAAGGTAAAAGAACAAGGAGCAGCACATTCCTTGTCTAAATAACTAATAAAGGTTTGCACCATGTACTTGCGGCACCGGAGGGGGGCTGACACAAAGCAAGAAATGGCCAGGTGGGACATTCAGGGCAAGGAGTGAATTGGTGAAGCTTGCAGGTATGCTTAGCACAGGGGTAGCCAGTTAGCTGATGAGAGAGTTAATAATAGATGGGTAACAGAAAACGATGCACAGAACCAACAGATTGGAGTGTACACAGCAGGGAGCAGTAGCACAAATTCTTTGTCATAATGTGTAGGTTTGCTGCATGTTTCCTGACCACCTGCACAAGGCACGTTATTTATTTGGTAGCTCTATGTAAAGTAACCTGTGTCTGCACGACAAATCCTCTGAAGATGTGCAGTTGTGTCAGACCGAGAGAGTCTGTTCCTTTGAAGAGACAGGATGAGAAACACCCTCTGGAGCAGGCAGTAGAAGAGCAAAGGAGTGAGAAAAATTGGTCTGGTACTTGGTAGGATTGGAAAGACAAGAGACATTTCTGAAACCTGCAGAGGGCATGAGGACGTTCTGTGGAGGAATGTTTCTATGATTAAAGGGTATTGAGAAATCTTGCTAATTCGGTGTGCGCACACAGCTGGCTGCATCTGCTTTGGCACTCACATGTGGGTTGTGCTCAGGGGCACACACTCGGAGGAGCACGTGTTTAGCCCTTCGCAGGGATTCAGAAACTCGGCACAAAGAGCTCTTAAAATATATCACTGGGGGAGAGGAGCTAAGGCTGCCAGCACAAAGAAGCTGTGAAGTTTAAACCTTGCTTAAAAGCCTCTGGAGTCACCTGAAAAACCTCAGTCAAAGGCTTTCAAGGGAAAGAGAGTTTTGAGTTTTCTTTAAAGCTCATGAAGTACTTAAGGCTATCGATGTACCGGTAGGTAATGCCGTGCAGAGGGAGCAGACCTCTAGCATGACAAAGAAGGAGCTGATATCCACACTGCGCATGCAGGGGGTTTACTACAGTCGAGTAAGCCCCCCATGGCCCACCAGCCTGAGCAGTGGCTGATAGCTGCATGGTGTGGGTTGGATGAGTGGCACCCCTGGAGCGCACCTTCAGGGCAAGCATTGGCCGAAGTGAAGGCTCATTCCCCTGTAGCTTCTCTCTCACATGGGGGGGCCAACTGCAGATTGAAAACGCACTCCTGGTGCAAACTAAAAAGCTGATGTGGGCATATGCTGGAAGTGTGCTTCTGGGCCTGTCCAAATTGCTTGCACCTAGCAAGTGGCTCTGCACCCACACACTGGCCCATCTCTCACCTCACCTCCAAATTTCTCTCCTGGTGAATTGGAAAGGGATGAAAAAACGGCTGTGAGAAGGGGGAAATAAGGTGCCTTTCCTTCTCCCAGTCTTTCCTCTAGAGAACATGGAGATAGGCAGGAAGGAGGGCAGACCCTGAGCCCTCTTGCTCTGGAAAGAAGATGAACCCCCACTTCCCACCTGTTTGGTGGATGCTCAGACCATCAAAAGCTGGAGGATACCCTGAGGTGAAGCTCTATTGATGTGTATTACTTTGAACCTATGAATATTTCATTACTGGAGAGCGAGAGAATATGAATCAATAATTCAGGAGTAAGGAAAGGAGAAGGTCTGGATTTGAACCACTGCTGGAAGATGCATTTCACTTTTTGAAACACTTAAACTCTGTGATTTCTTCAAAGACCACCTTAATTACATACACCTACAATATTTTCGTTAAAGTCTTAAAGCCACTGTACTCATCAGAGGAACAATCATCCCTTTCCCCATTACTCTAATCAATGAGCAACATTTAACACAAGGTTTCAAACCACAAACTTTCTTCTGGAGGTCATCTCTGATCCAACCTCCCTCTGGAGGCAGGGGAAGACAGAAGAGAGGAAAACAGGGAAACACCAGGAGAGGAAAGAACAAATCAGAATTAATTGGACAATAAAGTCATGAGGAGGGAGGCAATGTAGTTATGCACAACAGCAATATTTCTGTTCTAATTTCATTTCAAACTTAGCCTTGAAGAAATAGAGGAGATAAAGGATTACTGACATAGGAAAGATAATTCTAGTTTTCCAGTGAAGCAAAACAGGTTGCTGCTTCTAAAGCATTAAGCTGAGATCTCAATTTCCAGCTAGAAATATCTGGGATTTCTGGAATTTCAAAAGGCTTGGAAGAAACTCGTTTTGACAAATCCATACCTGTTTGCTTGGAAATTCCTGTTCAAACTGTTCACTACTCAAAAAAACCCCATGTTTTTATATTGTTGAAATATCTTGTATCCAAAAGCATACTTCTCATATGGGGGTAAGAATGTCTCTGTCACAGTAAATTTTAGAGGTGGTATTCGAATGTGTAAAATGGTAGTATCAAAATGAAACATTTTACCTCACCACTCTAATTTTTTTTAAATAGGGATGTTACTTGGTTTTGTCCTGATAAATTGTACAAACTGTTCTCCCAACCTGCTCCCTCCCTTTGTGGTAAACTGTGTAAGAAGAGCAACATGCTGTGTTACTTGAAGTGGCAAAACACTGGATTGACGCACATTTTATTCCGTGGGCAGCACTTAAAACATGTATCATCTCCTACAGGGAGAGAACTTTTTTATTATCTTGGTTTTAATGACAAAATTTAATATTGCCTATATGTACAACAGCAGTACCAGCTTTTGCAATCCCTTTGCAAAACTTGCATTGCTGTGCGTGTTCATTTGTACAATAAGAAGCAGAACAAAGGCTAGAATATCTCCTCAGATTTTCTCCAAAAAAAAAAAAAAGAAAAGAAGTTGGCCTGAGGTGTATTAGTTTTGGTGAATGCAGACTACAGGAGAAGTACAGGCATAAGTAGGCTAACTTTAAGCTGACAGGGAAGGGTTAGTCATTAAATAATTAAGTTTTCAAATAAAATCCTGACAAAATTTCCACTAACTTCAGCAGCATTTGGATTTCACCTAAGGTGCTTTCACAGGAGACATACTTCTTTTTACAGTGAAATAAAAGACAAAAAGTCATTAAATAGTTCGATATTTGGCACAGCTGGGATCAAGATGATGCACTTAGACGCTAACCTACAGCTTCTCCAACACTGTATTTTATCCACTCCTTATGGAAAAGGCCTGGGGGCCCTTAGCAGCCAGTGGTGAGCCTGGCAGGTTGCCGGATCAGGGCCACCCCCTCCATGTCTCTCACAGATAGGCCTGAAACATTTATATGTATAGATGTGCCATCCCTGGAAGCATTCATGGTCAGGTTGGAGGGGGCTCTCAGCAACCTGATCTGGTTGAAGACGTCCCTGGTCATTGCAGGGGGGTTGGACTAGATGACCTTTAAAGGTCCCTTCCAACCTAAACCATTCTATGATTCTATGTACCTGGGAGTATCAACTCAGAGGGGATTTTTTATGCATCTCCACTCACGAAAAGCAAATTGCTATTTCAGGAGAAACTGCTCTAATTTTAGGCATCTTTGGTATAGGTGTGGGTGTAGACCAGGACACCTTACATCCCTTAATTAGCAACAGAGAGAAAAAGGCACTTTAAAGGGGGCAGCTCGTGCCCATTTGCCATGCCAAAATGAAACATTTCACCTCACCACTCTAATTTTTTCAAAATAAGGATGTTATTGGACCACAGCCCAGAGAGCAGTGGCAAGTCATGCTCATGAAAAGATACCAGCTCGGATGCTTAGAAGAATCCCACCTCGTCTATCTGAATGGCTTGGCTTTAAATTAAAAGAAAATAAGACCGCAAAACTCAAGTGTTTTCTGAGGCCTTCCCAGCTCCTCTGGCATCCTTTACTGACTAGCCACAGCACAGCCGGGGGAGCTGGTACATCCCGAGGGTCATACCTGCTTCTGTGGCTCACCTGCAGTCATGTGTTTTCTTCTTTTAATGTTTCTTCAGTCAATTTTCTTTGCAGATTCATTCACGGGACTCATAAACATAATGACGGACATCATTTGGCGCTACACTGGAGACTTCATGGCTCCTGATATTGTTTGCAGAGTCGTTCGCTACTTCCAGGTATAGAAACCTTGTGCTCCCCTGTAGGCACAAGCTCACGTGGCTCTGTGTCCCCACAGCAATAAACCCTAACAAAAATGCTGTATAAATATTTTTGTAGCATCAAAAGTGCTAAATGCTGAAACTGTTCATTTAAAGTTGAAACAGTTTTAATTAAAGCATAATAAAAATGTGAAATTTTGTGGACAAGATAAAGGAAAAAAATCTGGGTGAAAACATGAGGTGCTATTTTTTTCTTTTTTCTTCTTTTTTTCAGTAAAAGTTTTCAGATACTATTAGTTCAGTGTTCTCACTGACATTATTTTCTGCAATAAACATGTCTCAACTGCTGCCTTCTACCCCAGGTGGTCCTTCTATATGCCTCGACTTACGTCCTCGTGTCACTAAGCATAGACCGGTATCATGCCATAGTTTACCCAATGAAGTTCTTGCAAGGAGGTAGGAGAATTTCTGTACCTTGCTATTGCTATGGATAATGTTGGGTAGTTTTTTATTTTCAAAATTATTAACCTTCTTGCCATGAATTATTCATTCCTGCTGTAGCAACATTTGGACTCTGTAACAGTTTTCCAAATGGCATAGGAGCTGTGGTTTTGAGATTTATTAAGCTGCACTTAGCCCTCAGCAGTTTTTTTAAGCATTGTGTTAGGAAAGAATGAAATGACATTTTTAAAAGTATAGAGGTTTTCATTATCTTCCAGCATTTTGAGAAGGTTACTATTGTCAAAAGCTATCCCTCATACAGCTATACTGACTCTAGGAGCCACAACTGTTATATTGTCTATTTATTTACACTAAAAAATAACTTGGTGAGAGAGTGTACTACTGAGAATTTATACAATAGTTTGATAAGAGAACTTCAAAAGCTATAGCATATAAGTTTGGATATCTACTGTTTCTTGTAATTTCTTCTATTTGTTATTTTTACATCACTCAAATATATCCTGGCTGTTTAGCAGTTCTATTTAAAGAACATGATTTCTTTCCTACAGAGTCTAAAGTGGGAAGTTAAGTATGTTTCACCAGGTGAATAAACAGAAATAGCGGGTGGGGCGGAAGGGGAGCGGTTACAAGAACCATGAGGTCTGGAAGACGCACTTTAATGAGATGCAAATATCATTCTTGTTTTGGTGTAATGATGGCTTTTGACAGCCTGCTCTGTTCAGGGGTTCAGACTAACGGCCCTTTCCGGTCTTAAAAACCGATGAATCAATCACAGCCCTGGGAGTGGTGCAGCTTTGGCAGATGTTAAGGTCTGAAAACTTCAAATACTTTGTGAAATTCAGCCTCATGTTCCCCGATGTGCAGACCAACTTTTTCAGCCCTGGGGGATTGATATCAAGGTTTTCTCCAAGGCTTTGGGAGGCTCTGCAGCACCTGATGACATTGAGCCGGGCTTGGGAGGGCTCATAAACCACCTGAAGCACTGACTGCTGGCTGAGCAGGGCGAGCTATGAGACAGGCTTGCCGGCATTTCATCTTCATACGTGGTACAGGAAAAGCAGTACTTGTTAAATTACCACCTGGGCTTAGTAAAGAATTTGGTGGCTAATCTTTGCAAAACACTTTGAAGTTGAAAAAAAAACCCACCAAGACACCTCAAATCTTTATAAAAGCATTTTTTTTTTTACACTCAGTCCCATTTCCCCTACCTGTACCATAAAGTTTTTTCTTTTCTTTTTAAGACTAAAAGCAGACATTGCACCCAGACGAGGGGCAGCAGAGCCATCAACTGGGTGCAGCCCTGGGGGGAAAAGAGGCCACGAGCAGAGATAATGATGGCAAAGCCCACCTGCCTCTGGCAAGGGCTGACTACACACTGATGGACAAGCAAAGACCATGTTTAAGTGCAAAAAGGAGACAGCATTAAATACAAAAGAATGATCTAGAGATGTATATTTGCCATAGCAGCTTCCTGGAATGTACATAAATATATAAATACTCAACTTTTGCACCTAGCTATTCCTAGCAGAGGTGTTGCGGGGGGAGTTTTTCAAATGCCCTCTTAGCCATTCTGCAGGCAGAGAACAAAGAGATTTATGAAACTTTGTCATTAGTAACGACACAGGGGAACCTGAAAAACAATTCTGAATCAACGTGTGGCAAATTTCTTTCCAAAATGAAACACTTATCCCCCAAAATCATTCAATCAAGAAACAAAAGAGCTGTTTTTCCTTACCAACTTTAAAAATTGTGTTTCCATGTAGCCTTGAAATGTAATTTTGAAAAAAAATCAAACATTTTACTATGAAAATATCAAACAATTTCTTTTTAAAAATTTGCTGTTTAGTTACTAGCCTCAAGTCATGTTAAAAAAAACATTTGCATGGCTTCTAAGAAAACAAACTTCAACAATTAAATATTTTATATCTACTTCGTGAGTACATAAATGACCACAAAAAGTGCAGGATGTAGAAGAATTATACATTCTAATCCTAATGCTTTTACTGTGTGATGCACCTCATTCAATAACCAAATGGGTCATTTTAAAAGGTTGTATAATAAAGACTGAAAAGACAAGAAACTGAGAATATATAGCAGACATTTTATATATATTTCACCATATTGAAAAGATATATGCAAAGTGATATACAAACTAAACAGCAGGTGACAATAGAACTGCTTAAATAAAAGACAAAGCCCAAGCAGGTGTAAACTGTTCATTGCATGGCTTTGGGCTGCAAACGATGTGGAGGTCCAGCAGATTAATGAGATTCTGGCGCAGCTCACTCTCTCTGGATTTAAAACCTAATCTTAAAATGGCACTCGCTTTATAGAAGGATTGCATAGCACTGCTGCTCAAGGTAGAAAGGACCAAAACTCCTGCCAGGAGGTGCTTCCCCACCACATGTTGCTGTGAGCAGGCAGATGTGAGCAAATCCACTGCCACAGCGCATGGATGGCAGAAGTGGAGCAAGGGGACGGTGACATGAAGGTGTCCTTTAGGAGAGTCAGTGCCAGAGCTCACGACTGAGATTCTTGCTCCAACCCTGGGTGTTAGTCTTGACCACCCCATGAAGAATTCCCCGCTTAAAGAGTATATTGTTTTTAAAGGAAAATACTGAGACTGGGTGAATAGAATATCATATTTCAAAAGCTGTTATTTATTTGATTCCATTTATAATTGATATAGTTCTAGTTATATGATTCGCTGGCATTTAGAACATTTACCAAAAAATGACATAAAAACTCCCTCTTGTGAGGCAGCCAATTAACATTAGTCTGATAAAACAAAAGTCTACTTACCTAGATGCTATCAGTGCTCTGTGAAGCCCCTTAGACCAGCAAGGCCTTATTCTACCAAACACGAAGGACTTTTAAAAACAAGATTAAATGAATACAGCAGGTCATGCTTTATAAAACGCAGAGGCAAAATATCACTCTTGCCCAACCCAAATTGCCCATTTCTCTTTAAATTCAGGGCATCACTGCACAGTGCAAAAAATAAAGCATATTGTCCAAGTATGACCTTTTGCCCTCAGAAATAAGGAAGTGGGCTCCGCTGTGGCTTATATGTATGTAGCTTAAGTTGCTAGCTCACAGTTGAAAAGCCCTTTCTGTCAGGAAATATTTTATAAAACTTACTCTTACTATTCTTTTTGCTAAGTTTACTCTGTTATGCTTTGGGAAACTTTACGGTTCTCTTCTCTCTTCTGCCTGTGCAATATTTATAGACTCAATATAACCTTCTCACGTCAATGTCATCAGAGTTCCCTTAAGACCTAGATTAGCAAGACTGTATTTTGCTGAACGTGGGTGGCATTTAAAAATGAGGAGGATAAGTGAATATTTGCAACTGATGTTTTATAAAGCATAAAATTACTTTTTGAATGTTTCTCTCACATACTTTCATATTGCTCTTTGAGCTTCAAGGCGGAAAGACGTTCTTCTTGATATGCATAATTTAAAGTGATTTTCCATTTCACACACAACCTCAGGAATTCTGTAGGACAATAAAGTATTTCAACACCAAAGCTTCCAAGATAAAAAAACCTGTCCCCATCTGTTCTTCTCACAACCTGACTTAGGAGGACTAACTGCTGCTGAGAATCACTGGTACTCCACAGATAAGCCTTTTTTCACCACACTTCTGATCAAGATCTGCATGGATTTTAGCCAGAAGATACAGATTTCTGAAAAGAAATGCCTTGGGGCCGTTTACTCCAACCCATTGATTGTTACAAAATTCCATGGGTGCCAACAGACATCATTTGGTTTCCCATCAGTTTTCCCCACTTGAGAGTGGAAGAAGCCAGAAGTCAAGGGGAAGCAGTAGCCCAAACCTGCCAGGTGTTTGGGGATTATTCAGTTCCTGATCTTCATTATGAGGTCTAGCAGGATCTTCTAGTCAATGTCACTTGTGGCAGATAAAATAGGGCAGAGGACTTGAACACCAGCCCACCATCATCTGCCCTGTCTCACAGTTATCAGTTCACCCTTAGCATGGCTTGGGCATGTTCCCATCATCAGGAGATGGGTTTGGTCCCTGCTGTGGGACTGCAGGAGTTGCCCAGGCTCTCCAGGACCATGATTCTTTGGGGCAGTAGGATTGCATTTGGAGTTAAAGGCAACTGGCTGTGCAGTTCTGTCCCTATCCTAACCAGAGGTGTTTTCTCTTCCCTGATAGGAAGTGTTTTGCAAGTTTGCTCAGTACGAGATGCACCAAAATGTTCTGTTACCATTCCAAGGAGGGTATTTTCCCCCTCCAGTACATCCAGTACACTCCAACCTAGTGTATGTTTTAAGTAACCCTTCCTGGTCTCAGCCTTCCTCTGTTATCTGTAGCACAAGGACTTCCTTTCTGTCTCTGTGTCCTCCTACTGACCACTGTTTTGCTGTGCCAGGGTAAAAGCGCACAGCAGGTCAGGGCTGTGGTCCTTCGCATTTGTTCATGATGTTGTCTTGGGGACACAGAAGTTAAAGTGATATCTCATGTTTCTGACTTGCTGACCTTGACCAGTGCCTTTCTCATAGTGTTTCAGATTCACTGCACCCTTAGCATCCTTAAATAAAACATTTAAAATACAAGCCCATAACGACGTGACTTTTTATGATGAGAAACAGATGAAATCCCCATACTCCTTTGCAGTCTTTTCAGCATCAACCAGCTGCAGACCAAAATTCCCTTTCTTCACCCAGTTTCGTCCCCCTCCCTGCCTGTCTATCAATACTGCTACAAGGGGACAGTCGTGACAGCACCCCCATTAACACCATCTGTTTGACTCTGTTGCACAGAAAGGCAGGCGAAAGTTCTTATTGGAGTGGCCTGGAGCCTCTCTTTCCTGTTTTCCATACCGACTCTGATTATTTTTGGGAAACGGCAGCTCTCCAACGGGGAAGTGCAGTGCTGGGCTCTCTGGCCTGATGACTCCTACTGGATACCCTACATGACGGTGGTGGCTTTCCTGGTGTACTTCATTCCCCTGATCATTATCAGGTAAGCCTGAGCCGCAGTCAGCAAGTGTGTGGTGAAAGCTGTCAAGTGTGCAATCAGCTTAATGCTTTAATTTCTACTCATTCATTACGATTTCATTTCCACACCTGCCTTATAGCTGCTTTAGTTTTTATCACATAATGCACGGGTCACTGTACTTGCCCTGGGTGTTCTCCATAGCCAGAAACATTTTCTCTGAAAGAAATGAATGAATCTCTAAGTGTGTCCACTTATCTCTGCAGATTCAGGCTTGAAACATATCGTTATAAATCCAGTAAGAATGTCTAGCTATTATGACAAAACATAGTTTTAATAAAAGAACAGGAGATGATACTTAATGCTAATTAAACTAAAATTAACTTAAAGTGCTCTCAAGCTTCATAATACTAGAAGAGTGTTTCTTCATCAGGAATGGAAAGAAATCTCCAAGTGTATGAAGTTGCCAACCACTCTTAAAATATGAACAAATAAAATTTTTCCCATTTTGTAATGGGAAACCTGAGGTGCAAATATTTGAGATCGATTTGCCCAAAATCGCAAAGATGATCTGCAGCAGAATCTACTTTTAAACTAAGGTCAATCAATATCCCAGCCTGTGCTTGGTGATCAGGGAATTTTATTGCCTCCCTCGGGGTGCTGCCATTACCCACTGTTAAACAAAAATTACCTAGCCATGAGGAGCTAATAATGCAAAGGAGCAGTCAAAAACTGATGTGGAAGAGGAGTGAGGCTTCTTAACTGCCTTCAAAGGCTGCTGGTGGCAGTAACTTGTTCTCTGAGCCCAGACGTATTCCTTTTCTTTCTTTGCCTTTTATTCTCTTTCAGTTGCAGGGTTACAGTAGGATTTCTTGGTGTCCATTTCTTTTTAGTGGCAAAGACTTTCTGGGACTCGTTTTGTTCCCCATAGTTTGGTGACATGATGTTTGGGCTGTGAGAGAGGAGCTATGTTTGCATGTCCCTTGGACATCTCTCATGGTCCATCTGCTTTTCCAGCCATCTACTTTTCTCAGCTTCCTGCTCATTAGCACCCCAGATGAGAGATGGAGTGGTGGGGGGAGTGGGGGTTGATCTTTTCTAGGTGATGGACAGGACTGGCTGCATAGGCTAAATAGTAAAGACTGTGTCATGGGTTTAGTTCCTTTCCAGTTGAGTTGTGCCTTGAAGTTTCTTACTGTTTAACCACAGATTAGGTTCTGCAGCTTCTAATGGAAACAAGTTTATCTCTGGTAGAACCAAAACCATTGAAGCATGGAAACTGTGGTGCTTGAGCTCATCTAGCTGACTTTTTGAGACAAATTCAGCATTGACCAGTGTTGGTCCTCAGAAAGAAGGGACAATTTTTATACTTCGCTCGTAACACATCAGTTTGCTAATCCTTCCATTTTTGTGTTGGATTGCACAGGTATACAAACAAAATCATGAGAAGTTCTCCTTGAAGAAAGGACATGATAGCAACAGAGAGAAATTACTCCCAGATTATCCAATCGCTCTTCCTTCCTAGGCAGGAACATTTCTCTTCATATGTGTGCCTCTGTCTTAAAACCAGCCTATCTTTAAAGAAACCAAAAAATATACTGGGGAAGATGCAAATGAAAATGCGGATCTGTAGTGCAGCACTAGCAGCAAAAAGAATAAAGACACCCAGAAGAGACAAAAAGTAATTTAACTGTGCAAAAGAAATGGTACTAGAAAACTGAGGCTGGCTGTTACTATGAGAGGAGCTTTGTTAGGAATTTTCTCAAGTAGCTAGCAATCAGGAAATTCTAGCCAGCACCTTAAATGTTTTAGGAAAAAGGCCCATAGCCTTTCCAGTTATCAGTCATTCCACAGGTGTGTGAAACATCTCTTTCACACTCGAATTTACAGATTCGCACACTTTCTATTACAGATCAGCCACTCCTTTTTACATGGCATATACACTTGTTTGGAAAGAAAAGGCAAGCTACAGAGCAACACATTTTTTAGAGCTGATGATGTTGTGCTACCCTCCTCCCTGCCAAAGGAAGATATTCAAACCAGATCAGCTCTGTGACTTGCTTTACAGTAAATCCCCAGAAGCAAGAAGGTGCTGAAGACACAAGGGGAAAGGGAAAGGCAGCGAAACTGGCATTGCATGAGATCGCCCTGACAGCTGAGACATGAATAAAGCATCCTAAAATTTTTGCGGCTTCAACCTTAAGCAACTTTCACACGAGAAGTTTCTGGCAGGACAGGAACAGCAAACAGTGTCCTTGGATCCACGGGGCAGAGCAGAGCTCAAACACGTGCCTGGTTTCAGTGTACACTAACACAAATGCTCCCATGTCCTTGCCAGCAGCAGTCAAATTTTTGACAGGTCCTAAGTGGTGTTGAGCACTGGGAGGAATGACAGGGGGTAGCGCAGGGAATGATTTTTTTGTGTCTGTTTATTTCTAGTTGTCAGTGATACTGCTTTCTTCAGAATAGAGAGGATTGTCTAAAACCACATAAAAAGAGGATTACCGTCAGGGCAAGGTCAGCGGAGACATTATGAACAAATGCCATGCAGTTTGGAAAGAACTGGCTGGTTTTTTTAGAACACTTTGTCAATTTTCAAGCATACAACTGAAGGTTGCAACTTGCCAGCCGATGCATCTGTAAAACATCTGTCAATATAGCCTCAAGGCGTGACATCTATTTCTTTAAAATTTCTTGGCAGTCCAGGAGTTTAAAGCTAATCCACCTGATGTGGCTGTAGCATACAAATGCTCTACTGAGCAGTTTGCAGCTGAAGAACAGCAGGAATCGCTGTTAACATCTGCAGGGACTCAATTTCTCTCCAAAAGTTTTGTTCCACCACATACTTTTAGATGCACAGTAAGTTTGATGACAAATGAGACGCTGTTTCATAAGGGTGAGTGAGGGAGGTCACGTACATTGTAGTTGTGTGTCACTCTGTCAAAAGATTAATTATAAAAGTGAAAGGTGTTATTTAGTGAATGAAGGAAGGCATTTTGTGATTTTTTAATTTAATGGCCTTTAGCTGAAGATGTTATTAAAAAAAGGCCACAATATAACAATGGATAGACGATCCATAAATTTGTGACTGAAAAGTCAAGGAACAGTATCTAAGAAGCCAGGGAATACAAATAAACCAGAAGCACAAGCCACACTTACTGAGGAAGTGAGGCAGGGTGCACACAGAGAAAGAACAAGACCTTTTTTGCAATAATTCATTTTGTTTGCTCAGCTACTTTATTTTTTATGCCAACGCACTCTGATTTAGCTGCATGGCAGGTGCCTGATGCAATGTGGGACACTGGCTGGCGGAGTTAATTCTTAATTAGTTCTGCTGTCTGAATCTGCTGAAAACCTAACCTCTAGAGCAAAGCAGTTCACTGATGACAGCACTTTTTCTGGTGCAGTTCATCTGAAGTGCATACAAAGGATAAAATTTTACTTTTCAGGTGCAGGACTTAATTCCACACTATATACGCTGCTTTGGCTGAGCGGTTTTCACTTGCTACAGTCCAGGTACCATCATCTTTTAAGCTTCTCTCATCCATCCCTCAGCTGTCTTGGCAGGGCTGATTTCACATGTTCCTGACACAGCCTTCAACTAACTCACAGGAGTTGTGTTATTCATAACGCCACAGCCTGTGGAATGAATTATTTAGCTGATAACCTTATGCTCAGTCTGGAAAACCCTTCCACTGATGAGCTAATCCCCCAGACACGGTGTGAGTAAACTCTATAGATTCTAAGCCAAAACACGAACCAAATAACAATCTGTTTCTNCCTTCGTTGCCCTTCTCTGGAGGTATACATATAAAAAGGCAATCTATGAACAAAACTGCAACAGCCCTGGAAGATTTAAATACTTGGGAGGTCTCTTCCCACCACTTCTTCACAACTGGAGAATCAGCAATCACTTATCAAACAGCTTGTGGTTTTCTGGCGAGTTTTTTTATCCAGTTATAATACAAACAAACAAGAGCTGAATAATGAAAAGCTGTGATTAGATTTTTAACCCAAGTGTGCGGTTATCTTTGAGAGCCGAGACAAGGGGTGAGCATTTGTTCTTTTCCTGTAGAAGCTGCCCTCCTCCCCACTATCTCAGTGTTGGTCAAGGAGAGACACAGATCCTGCATCAGGTTCCTCTTGACAGTGCTTAAAAACTTGGCCTGTTCTTACCTCTTATTTAGACTAATCTACTACTATTTCTGCAGTTGATATTGTCAACCTACCAAAACACAGAAAATTCAGAAAAATTAATTAGGCAACCTGCAGTAATTAGTTCTCTCCTATTCTGGGACAAGTGTCATCAACCATTTCTCCTATGCCAAGACACGCCAAGCAAAGCTCAGACTGTATCTGTGAAAGTTGAATACCTCTGGGGAATTGCTGAAGAGAGGTTAAATATGGGTCAAATCAAGATTACAGACTGCTTTCCTGCAAATATTTGCACCTGGGCCCCTCAGGTCCTGTGTTGGGGAGACAGGAGAGCTACTGGGCTTCTATTCTCTATTGCTACTCTGTGCCAAAATGTAATTATATTCTGGCACTACAGTATCCTGAAATTCAGAGTCTTTTTAGCTGTTATTTATGATTGGCAAATATATTTTTTTATATTTTATATTTATTTTAACCTGACAAACGTAATACATGGGCATTTATCTATATAATTCCAAATTTAGGTTGGAAATATTGCAAAAGTTCCTCTCAAAGCACAGAGGAAAAAATATCCATCTGCTGTTTAAAATCAAAATTCCAAAGAGAACATTTGCTTTGGAGCTGCAGAAAAATAATTAGAAGAGAAAAACCAAAATCAGCTAAAGGAAAAATACGCAACTAAACCCAAGACATTGCAATGAAATTAAAAAAAGATTAAATAAAAGGTATTTGTCTGAATTAAATCCAATAAAGAGAATAAAAATCCCATTAATAAAAATACCAAAGGTCATTTTTTGAGCTTGATTCAGTGAGCACAATCATTTTTGCTTGCAATTTCCATTTCTAAATAAAAAAGCCTAGCTCTTGCACATATGTTCAAATATCTGCCTGTCTATTCACTTAGCCATTACACATGCCTACAATGGTTTGTTCAGATGAAGTTACATATGCCTTTTGTCTTTGGATAAATAGCGCTGTAAATTAGCTACCATAAAACAACGCAGCTGCATCACTTTGCACAAATAAAGGAACAATAGGCAATGTTAGATGATAAATACAAGCAATTAGCAGTGAGCCATAGTAAAGGTTCATTTTACTGGTAAATACTGAGGCTGGATGGGACACTACCATAATGCAATAATTTATTTAAAATAAAAATAAATAAACTTAATAAAATAAAACAAAACTCTTATGATTGTTAATATCTGTACATAACTTTACCAGAAGACATTTTATTTTCCAAAAAAACAGTGATCTATGAATTAAAAATAAAGACAGAGTGGGACTATTCACAGTAGTATTTGTATGACTAACCTTAAGTTAGTTATTTACATGGACAGAGAATGCTGCAATTACCAATGAGTCATATTAAACACTGTTAACTAATAACATGCTACAATGAACATGCATCTTAGTGCTTCAGAGTTTGCACCAAGCTAAATTGGTTTTGGAGACGCAATGAATTTAGACAGCACTTAGACGCAATGCTGAGATACATCCATAGTCTGAACCATATCCTTCTATTATCCTGACACCTTTCCAGATAAGTATTTTGTCAGGGCTAGAAAAATCACTGCACTTTCAGATCAACAGCATGCCCTTTCTGTCCTGTGGTCTTCAAATTCTGAGCAGCTCCTTCTCAAGGAGGCTTGAATTATTTTTCCATCCAGGTTTGACTACCCCACCTGAGCTCTTTCTTCCCTTTCATTATTCTCTCACCTGCAAATAACGGGCCACAACAACTTATACAGTATTTGAACATCATCTTATACATTCAAATGACTGCAGCATGTGTTTATACAGCACTCAAGAATCCCCAGTGAGGGCTGGAAGACCAATGCACTAATGCACTTACACACACGAAGAAACCTGACAACATCTTGACCTAACAAACTGTGCATCACATCTCCCGGTGCTGACAGTGGAGACAAGAGCAAACAGCATGTAGGTGTGTTAGACATGTTGGAAAATGAGGATTGTGGCAATGTGTACGGTGTGCTTTTACATCTTGGCAGTGAAGGCTGAGCAGCTCAATGTTGAGAGGAAGGAAGCAGAAATTACGATACCCTCAGAATGGTGCAAACCATTGCCGAACACTCTACTGTCTATCTGAATACCAGTCACCACATGTCCTCCGCTACTCTTTGCTCATCAGCCGCTTCATTTTCCATCAAGTGGGAATTTCCTCACACCCTCTGAGATGTCACCAACCACCACGTCCTCCTCCAGCCACCTTTTAACAGAAAGAAAGAAGCTACAAATGCATTCTGAAAAAAAAACCCTGCTTTTCCCTTGTAAGAAAAATACAACTTCTGTTCCATAAGTGCTCTCTTTTTATTGTTGTGCCTTTGAAATACACACACACAGATGCCTTTTATGATCTTAGTCCTTGGGCGACACATTTCTGGAAACTCCAGTTTCTTAGCTCCATGCCAGAAAGACAAAGATTAGGCACTAATAAGATCTGGAGTCCCAGAGAGATCAAAGCATAAACGCATCATTGTGCCTGGAAAAACAGTCGCTAGGAAGTGTACCTAGCATGACAAGTGACTGGCCTTTCCTGACACCCACCCTGAGCAGCTTTACACCACCTCTGGTCCCCTCCCTATAAGGAAGGCTCCAGTGGATCGACCTATAAAGAAAAGAAATATGAGCAGAGGCAAAAACACCAGTACAAATCCATTATGTTGGCAGCACTTAGAAGCCACTGGATTAAACCAGGAATTAAACTTTGCCCTGGACTTCTGAAAATTAAGGATTCAACTGAAACAGCATGTAATCTCATATGTGAAATGCCAAGTGTATTCCAGGGCCCAATGTAACATCCCACAACTGGTGCATGAAGAAGACAGCAGCTATAACTGGATCCAGTGAAAGGGATACTCCTACCAGGCTCTGCAGCCAAGAGGACAGGATTTCTGGGGTTGGAGGGAAAGCAAGTGAGGAGTCTGACTTCATAATTCAATAGTTGTGGCTCCTGGCTAGAAGGCAGCAGTCTGAGCATTTTGACTACGGAGTTAGTCTCCTTCATCCTGATGCTTAGGCAATGCTGAGTGTGTCCTGCACATGCAGCACACATGCAGGTCTACATCAGAGGGGATATTGTTTTAACTGCAAAGTAAAAGGTCAGGCTAGAGAGAAAACAGAAACAGGACGTTTAGGAGCTGGCTGGAAATTTTCTTACAATTATCATTACAACGCATTCTTATTCATCGGAACAATCAAAGGAGAAATGATACGTGAATTTTCCACCATTGTCAGTGCAAAGTACAAAGGAACTCTCAAGTGCAGCAGCTGATAAATAAACAGGTCCTTGAAAAGCCAGGAGATAAAAAGAAAATGTTGAAGTCAGCTGGGAGCCATGCTGGACCTTTGAAGGGATTAAGGAGGGCAAGCCGGAGTCCGTGGTAGATGGATGCAAAACCCTCACTGGGCAAGTACGCTACTGCTCTGCTGCACATCCCGGGCTGCATGTTTAATTCCCAGCTCTCGCCTATTGAGCCTGGAAACCAGATGGCTAAAACAGAAAGGAAACCTCCAAGGCACACAAGTACTGCCTTTGCAAGCGTGTCTAGGAATTGAGGGTGCTGTAGGAAAGGCTTGTATATCAGTCTGAAAGCTCTAATAGTATAGTGTCTCTTCTGATAATAAAAAGAAGCCACATGGTAGTAAACTACATTTTTGTCTCTACAAAACACCCTGAAATAATCTCCCTATTTGCACAGAGTGGTCACTAAGGTTTATGTCAATTAATGCCCCAGGCCTTCTGTTATGATGCTTGGTTTGTACATCAGGAAAACGTGGCAACCCAAGTGCGTTAGCTGAAATATTTTGAAATTATTTTTGTCTTCCTTAGCAGACTAAAAAGAAAAACACCAGTCAAAAGTATGCTGTTGCTTAGTGATTTTAGCTGCATGTTATTCACTCTTGCAGGAGAAACAGCAGACAAAGCAAGACCTTGTATTTTTTTTTGTGTAAACTGATGAAAAGGTGAACATCCTCATCCAGGATGTAGAATCAAAGAGCTCTTCAGCTTGAAGGAATTATTTTACCTGTTCTATATTAAATAAATAGAACTCCAGATTTGTTATCACCTAGGGAAAGATCATAACTATCCAAGGTCATTGCAGACTACGGCACTTTTCATCTTTCTCATTAAAAGTATATGTATATTCCCTTCTAAATATGCAAATTGTGGTGGATCTGATTTTGAATCATCTAACTCTTCCCATCTACCTGCTACTTCTATCCTCCTCGGTTTCAGTCCCAGGACCTTGAGACCTCAAAGTGAGCAGCACCGTACTTAACTGCATTTCTCATGGATCTTGCCACTGTTGATGTCCCCAGGGTACCATTTTATTTGTCAGCTTTATGCTCACAAAGTGACACCAAACCAGGGGTATACATACAGCCAAAACAGGTCTATACCCTTGTTTCCTCCATTTCAGGGCTAGTGTCCTTCTTGCAGCTCCCAAGCCCACAAGCACACCCCTGTGCAGGGATGAGATGCCTCCTACCTGGGGCTGTTACCTAAACAGATTTGGCCTTGGCGAGATCAAAATCCCCAACAAGCTCTTGCCTGTGAGATCTTGGCCAAATCATCGCATTCCTCTGCACCTCAGATTTGATATCTGCAAAACCAGAACAAAACCAGGACAATGAGAGCTTTCCATGGTGAAAACTCTCCAGATCTGCTTCTGAAAAGTACTATGGGAGAGTCATATTTTATTTATTTATTATTGTTGATGTCATTATTATTATTATTCCTATGAAGTCACATCATCTCTGTGAGCTCCTTACACATAGATGAATATATTCAGAGCACAAATGACTGGGATGTCAGTTAAATTTACGGTAGCTCATAATACCAATGACTCTTTCCTTTCTGTAGTGTCATATACTCAATCGTGATTCGAACCATCTGGATGAAGAGCAAAGCTCAGGCTATCATCATATCCAGCTGCCCTGGTGAGTCTCAGCACACATGTGTCTCCAGCCTCATGATTCCAATTCGGCTGGCTCCCCCACATCCAGGAATGCTTGGACGTGTTGTGTCACATTGGGCCCCATCACTGCAGTGGGAATGGGGTTTCTATAGCTGCTCATTCATAATTCTTTTCTACGTTTTTTAACCTTCTTTCTTTTGACACTAAATCCCCTTTGGAAAAATGATAGAAAACATCTGAGAAAAGAACTAAAAGGTAAAATAATCCTTATTGTAGAACCTAGAATCCCTGTTCCTAGAACTTTGCCCATTTCCAGAACAAATTTTTTCTAGCATATACTTAGATAAGTCATTTGCTGTGCTTTCGTATGACCTTGCAAGTCTGGATTTTGGTCAAGATCAAAATTCCTCGCTACGGAAAGCCATAAACTGAGCTGAGCTTTCCACCCCAAGACCGTAAAGTTTTTTGGATTGTTCTGATTGATTCTGGCAAGAATCTGAGCACAAATCATTTCAAGATCCTCACTTGTCAGCTGCCTTTCCTATTAGTTATGAAGAAAAGTATGTTCATTTATGCTAATACATTTTACGACACAACTGTAAGAGCACACAACCAGTTAGAGCAGCCAAGCGGTGACTGGAAACACTTCAAATTACGGGGACCAAGTTTCTGGTACTCGCTGGACGCAGGAACATGGATCATGTCTGATATAGGAGGAAGTGTCCTAATGTGATGTTGCACATATTCAGATATCCTTATGTCACAACCTGACATCCGTCAATTAAAATCTAAGATTCACTCCTCCTTTGAAAAGCTTGAGCAGGACTGATTTCTAATTATGTTCATGACACCATCAGTATTAACTAGTCTTGACAAAAAATGTCATTCTTCTCATCCAAGAGGTATATTCTGCTCTATAAGTCAACAAGTGATTTCCAGTAATACTAAGTATGGACTAATTTCAAGCTTCTAGATGGAATGTTTCACTAATAACAAGCCCTTATTAATTTTATTTATGTATTTTTCCTTACAAATTACACAGCCTTGATATGCTGTTTTTATAAGAGGTGCAAACAGTCCTGTACACAGAGATATTTGCAATTACATTAATCAAAATTCCAGTCCTAAGTTTGAACTACAAGAGTTTAAAGACATTTTGATAAAAAAAGACCTTCTTTTGTATTCACTATGGTGAACCTAATTATTCTGACCCAGCAACATGAACAGCAAATTGACATTAATAATGAAATCAGGCATATTATTGCAATCCTGCTGGTACTGTTATTCAAATACAGAACCCGATTCCTGGAGACATTAGTGTGACTTCAGAGGAAATGAGATCAACCAGCCTTGGTGTGAGATTGAATAGGATTTGCTTCTCAATTCAAGCCACACTTCATCTCTGAAAAGCTATTTCGTATTTCATTACTGAGTCAACATGGAGAGTAAAATGCATGACTGACTATCCAAAGCTTCAAAAAGAGTAAGAGGTTAAGGGAATGGAGTATGTAGCTTTTAAAATCCTTCTGACTGAAATGCCGTTAAAAGTGAACAGGTAGTCTGTTTTGCCAGCTTGTTTCTTGTGTTTTCTTAATTAAAGAGGCCAGCTCCTTTCAGAAAATATCTCCTACAACACCACTCTGGTTGTATTTTTGTAGCTGTGATGGTGCATGGTTTTTATTAGACTGGTACAGGCAGTGGTTCTCCTGACTAAGTGTCAAGGATCAGGAATACCCAGCTGCCACAACGCTTCAGGAAGATCTCTTCTGCTTACATTTCCTCTTTTGATTTTGAATGGCTCAGGTTTTGAGTGTCCAACTTGAGCAGGTCTGCAAGTGTCCGAATTACAGGAACCCCTGAGCCCCTGTCGGATGCCAGGGAAGGATGGGCTACATATCGCTGTCCTGCCCGCGGAGGTATGCACTGACACATCCAGGCAAAAGCCATCCTCTTTCTGTCCTTTCCCCAGGTGGCAAAACCTCTGCTGGCTACACCAGTCGTGGATTCATATCCAGGGCGAAAGTGAAAGCAATTAAGTACAGCATCGTAATTATCCTTGGTAAGTGGGCACTCCCATAGCTGGTAGCTAGGGAAGATGCTGATGTTAGGAAGCTGGTCTTCCTCAGCTCCCGCTGCCATCAGCAGATAATGTGCAGTAGATGGCTCAGAGAAGCTTTTTTTAGACCCCCTGACTTGCCTTCTGACCTTGTCCTTCCTCTCTCCTCTGGCTTATAGGCTGCTATTTTAGGCATCTGCCATAAGCCTCAAATGAAATGATATGCATGGCCCCGCATGTGTGTAAAGTAAAGGAGAGACATTGCCTAAAAGGAAGAAAGGAAGGGCTCATCTGCTTTCCATCCGAGCTGTCAAAAGACTTGGCAACTGAGTTGTCTTTTAGGCTTAGAGACCGTGTATGGTACGTTATCTGCTGGGACGTTGCAAGGCAGATGAAGGAGAGGTGAGGGATGCAGAGTAACTGAATTTGATGTGAGGGGTGTGTTGCCTGCCGAGGTGGGAAGAACAAGCTCTCCTTTCCTGACCAGGCAGCAGATGACTCAGTGCAGGTATCCTCCGTCTCCCAGGGAGATGACATTATCCTGATGGAATTAGGAGGCTGACATTTTATCTCGATAAATAAAGGCAGCGTCGCACAGGGCTGGTGATTAGCTGCCGGCGACAGGCAGGAAGGCGACCAAAGCTATTTACTCCAAAGGCTGACAGCCATCCCCTACCACTGAAGAAGAGATTACTCTTCTTTCCAAGACCACACAAAATTCAGATGGGATGATAGTGTGATAGTAACTACTACTGAGGTGCTTAGCTGACTGTTTAGTGGTAGTGTCTGCATGTGTGTGATTCACGCTTTTCAGAAGCCCAAGAACAGCTTCTCTGTGTCTGAACTTTCCTGCATGGCAATCACAGAAAGCTTTTGTCGGACTCAACTACTATTACAACTCCATCAGATGCTAAGAGTTCACCTGGATGCTTAGTATTTCAAAGGACCTTGATAAACTTAGGCACCCAGCATCTCTTGACATGCAAACAGATGCACCATGGATTTCTTTAAAGCCACCTAAAGTTTCTGTGGAGTCAGGGCTGTGATCTATATGCTGACACTGAACATTGCTATTTTGCTGGTATCTGTGCATCGACACCGCCAGTTTGGTTACTCTAGAAAAACGGAGGGGAGTTTACCTCTTCCCTGAGCCTTCAGTGAGCACTCAGCTGATTGCCAACAAAGAAATACTGATTAATGTGACAAGGAAGCAAGCACGAGGTCACTTTGCTCTCTCATTTGGGTCAGGGAGAGATCACGTGTCTGATTTCACAGATACCTTTAGGTTTGCAACCCAGGTACTTATAGCTTAGTTGAGTGAACCACCTGTCTCAGCGTTTCTATGTAGATCTTGAATCAAAAGCCTTTGTGAAAGGAGATGACATAGAAATTTACTATTCCCGCAAATAGAGGTAGATCTGAGGCTTTTTCATTTCTACCACCTCGGAACAAAAGCAGGGGTTATGAACAATGCAGTTGCCTCTTCCCTTCCCCAAAATCATCTCTCAAATTGCAGTATAGGAATTAGAGAGCCTTCCTGCATGCTCCACGTACACAGTACCTCCAACCAGCATGCAAAATGACACGTTGGCCTGCCGTAATGTGGTGTGAAAGGGAGTCGTTCCTTGCTTCTGGGTGACTAAGAGCCCTTTTTTAATAGGCGGCTGTGACAGGCAGCACTGTCACACAGCGGCACGTTGGTGCTGTGTACATTTAGGTTGGCCGCTCACTCAGGGGACTATTAAAAGAGCGCTTCACTATAACCGATGATGCTTTAACTGGCTACCTATTTACCCTTTATGTGTTGGGTTGCGTTCAAAAGTGCCTCGATACGTCTAGAGGGGGCACTTTAAACACTTAGAGGAGCTCACATAATATATTTTATGGGCATTAAAATAAAAATAAAGACAAATAAGAGCAAAATTTAATAACTACTCTCTTAAATAAGACCATGAATAGGGAGAGATTTTTTTTTGCATGAACAAATATTTATGTGTTACGACAGTCTCTCTAAGCTCTGTGTGTGTGTGATTACCTCCTTAAATAGCTAAACTACCTAATGTCAAGCGCTTCCTCTCTCTTACAGCATTTGTTCTCTGTTGGAGCCCTTACTTTCTTTTTGATATCCTGGACAACTTCAACATACTCCCTGAGACTAAAGAGCGCTTCTACGCATCCGTGATCATCCAGAACCTGCCAGCCTTGAACAGTGCCATCAACCCCCTCATCTACTGCCTCTTCAGCAACCGCCTCTGCCCCACTTTCGAGTATCACTCCTTTACTATCACTCTGACTACCCTCTAGAAAGAGAGGGAACATGTAAACACAGTCTCTAAACCGACTACCTATTTTCTTCTGTTTTAATTCTGACTGTTCCTTATTTTCTTTAGGGAAAGAAGAACTCGAAGGCTGGGGGGGACTTTCCGGGACAGGAGTGATGGAGGGCACGAGATGCAGGTCCTGTCCAAACCAGAATACATCTAGCACAGCCGATGCTCCACAAAAGCTACGCTGGGACCTGTACCGAGGAAAGCGGAGTTCCCCTACAAGCCCCCTGCACCATGAGTGGATGGACACTGACTGGAAAGAGCCCACACCTCGCTGCTGTTGAGCAGCATGCGTATTTGGGATTGGCACTGCAGCTTCAGCAATCTCACACCGATGGTGCCAAACTCAGTATGAGGGGTTTGCATGCCGCTGTTGTGAGGGCTCACCTTGTCCCTCTGTTTTCAAGCAAGCTGTAATATCTAGGTACTCCAAATGGCAAAAAACAATGTAAATGGTGTCTAGTCAGAGTCTTGTCTATTTTTCAGAAGTCTCTAAAAGTCATCTACTGTACCATCTGGCTCATATAATTGATAAAGAGTATTTACAAGTAATTACAGAGCAGGAATCCTACTTAAAATTAAAACACAGGCACTTTTCCAAGGAGAACACACCACCGTCACTCTATATAATTATATCTTGGTTTCATACACAACCACTTAAGAAGTTGTAGCCAGAGAAGAAGGGACTGAAGGGCTGGGTTACTGCCTCCCACCTCTCCTGGCCCACTTCCCAGCTCACACCAGACCTCCCAGCCACACCATCCCTGCAGGTCCTCCTCCCCCTTCCATGCACTATTTCCGTACTGTCCTACCTTCGTGTCAGCGACACCCCAGTTTCCCTGCAGTGGTCCCACACAACACTTCCGGACAGTTAATTTATTTCTAGGTGTCATGGCTTGGGCTACTGTATTAACAAAGCATTTGCCAGCCCCTCTCAGACTCAGTGGTGCATCACATGCACAGATCCTCACATGCTTCTGTGACGAAGGCCCTGTGCAGTCTTTTGGGGACCCTACAGGGACCTGCCATACAGGGCACTTCGCCAGTGCAGGTCAATCTCACCGCCCACACAGCAGCACTTCCCTGGCTCGTGCCCTCTGTAAATCATCCATGATGCTTAAATCACGCAGGGAACCACACACATCTTAAGACAATCTCAGACCTGGAAAAGGACCCGAGTAAAAGCATAGAACTCAAATTACATTTACAAAAAATGATCTGCTGATGGCCTAGTCTTGTAAAGTCATTGCAGGGTCCACAGAGCACCGGCCGTCAAGCAGAACTTTGCTGCACAGCTCTCAAAGCAGTTGTGCATCCCCTTCCCCCAGCCCTCGGAGCATCCTCCCCCCACGCTGTTCTCAAGTTTATGGAGAAACGTTCTCACGCAGGTTCAGAGGGTGGGTGGATGATACTGGCCTAAATGTTCATTTTACCACAAGTCAGCTCCAAGTGGTTTTGCTATAATACACTCTAACCAGCTGTATGGCAAGCGTGTTTGTTTCCCTTCGGAAAAAAAAAATGCATTCTTACTTAAGTAGAGTCAGTTTAAACAGGGGTTTTTTATTATTATTGTGATCCTTTGCAATGAGTTTGTTCCCTGCGAAACAAGAACTGAATAAAATATATTTATAATTACCTATATTACAAAAATCTTTTTTTCCTAAGTAGGAGATACATAAAAACTTGGGGCTTTATGTTCTCAGGAAAATAAATAAGGTTTCTCTTTTTATTACTGTGAAGTTCTGTTATGTCTAAATTTTAGTAATAGCTTAATTAAAACCATGAATCTACACTAGCCTTTACAGCCACCACATTGGATAGATTGTATATAAGAACTAGACACTATTTTTTCTTGTGGGCACATTATAACTTTCCCAAAAGTGGGCTGCTCAGTTTAAGCCTCATAGAGATTATTTTTTTTAACTTTTTCCATCTGATGTATATACACTGGCTACCTACTTTGGAACAATTAAAGGAGTTTGTAGACTTAATACCTGGAAATCAGATAACATTTCTGAGCAGTACTTTGATTTGCAAATTTAACATGACTCAATCACACTAGAATTTACATATTATTCACTGGGGTCACCATCTGAATTATCCCATCTAAATTAAGCATATGCATGAGTGGGACTCCAACTTTAAATGAAGTCATTATCCATTTATTTTCAAGAAAACAGCCTTTTTTTGCATTCATTATTTTATTATGTACTATTTACGTGTTCTCAGTATCTTTTTTCCTCTAGGCATGACTGTGATGCCCTTCGTCATAAGAATCTTTCAGTTTAAATGGCCTCACACCACTTTTGTCTGTGTCCCTTCCAAGCGCTTACATACAGAAATAAATAATTTATCTCGTTTTCTATCCTGCTTTCTTACTGTGCAAGAGACAGCATTTTACTACCTTTTTATATTCTCCAAAACTGTTGTTGTAAATCAAAACAGAAAAAGCTGAGTTTTTCCGTTAATCTGGAAAACACTTGCATGGCCCTCCTTTGTCTCTTGGGAGAGAAATTTAGGGAATTTCATCTGACTCCAGTAGGTTTCTTATTCTTATTCCATGTCTGCAACCTGCTCCACATCTGTTGACTGTTTAGGTGACAAAGTTGCTGCGAAAGACCCCACACCTTAGGAGAGGTAGCAAAAGTCAATGTCAAGGTCCAAATGCCCAGAGAGAGAGACTGAAAAGGAAAAGAAGGGGGCATCCAGCCGTTTCGTCCATGACAACCCACGAGGAACTGTGTTTTTCATCAGCTGCAACACTTCAAGATGCATCTGTGAGATCCTTCTGACACTCCCACAGCAACCAGAGATATTTGTATGCATGACTATTAGGACACAAAATCCTGTATGATTATAGATTCCCAGGAAGCACGAAAAATCAGATACTCATCCCTCAGAGAAGTCACATCAAAGAGCATAGGACTAGGATACTTTTCAAACTAAAACATTAATTCAAGAGAATAGAAAATGTGTGCTTTCTGTGACAGGTTCAAGTAAAAACTGATTGAGAAAGCTATTTAACTTGGTCTTGGATATTTTTTGATTTAATTTAAAGTTCAGTTCTCTCAGTCCACATTTTCATCTGTTGCTGTAAGTGTAAAGCAGTATTTTGTCTTTCATCTTGGTTTTGCCTTTGAAATGTCTGTCTTCTTTTTTATTTTTGCTTTGAAAAAACTAATGTAAGACAGCAAAATTAAACATCGAATCACTGGGTAAGAATACTCTAATAATGAAGTGCAATATTCCACATTGCAACCGCGGAAGAATAGCAAAGTAAAAGCCTACCTAGAAGCATTTTGCATCCTCCTGCATGCTGCTGATCGAGTGCCTAGAGGTGCAGACATTATCAGCCAAACCAAGAAAAAAAAAGGTAGCCACTGCCTAGTTGTTTGTAGGTTTGGGACTTTTCTTGAAAGATATCTTTCATGGAAAAAATAATTAGACCTTTTGATATGATATAGGATTATTTGTCTTCCACAGAACAACAACAAAGATAATTCTTGCACATCTCTAAGACTTGCAAGGCATGAATGTATGAAGGTCCATACCCTACGAGTTACCTAAACATTTAAATATGAATTGGTTTAGTGGGAATCAGGCACATAAATGTCATTACAGAAGCGGACTTACACAATATGTTTTTAGAGTACCGGCTATTGTAAGCGTCTGACCCCTTCTGATGGGAGTCTCTAAGAAGTACGCATAAGCAGAAGTAAAAGCAAGCCCAGTACTTATTTTAGTTCAAGCTCTGGCATTTGAATACCAGAAAGCTCTGTATCTATTAAGATTTCACGTTTTCTTGACACTACAAGATGCAGGTAATCAGGAAAAACCTCTCTCAAAGGCAGGCCCCTACTCAAAAAATAGGAACAAAAAAAGAACATTTTCAAAGAGACTTTGGCAAAGAATTTCTCAAGAGCTGAGCTCTTTGGGGTGACACTGACATGATAATTAAGAATAGTCTCTCAGCACTCTCTCTACACGGAATACACTTGCTGGCAAGATGCCTCAAGTTACGTGTCCCTTCTGAAGGCCCTACCTCACTGCTTGTTCAGATTTGTTTCAGACAAGAACCCAGAAGGCATCACGCTACCTGCCACTTCACCTTACCCCTCACAAAGACTGCATGTACTCTTCAGAAATACTTGATGAAAACAGAAACACTACAAAAGAAAGGAATTGCAGAAAGTGCAGCCAAAAAGTGCATAGACGCCGTTGGGCATAAGTGCCTTCTTTCAAGAGAGGAATCATTCCACAGATAAAAATAAACAAGTGCAGAAGCAATCTGTCTCTACCTTCCAACTCAGAGCCTGGTGCTTAGAGGAGCAGAGATTTTAGTTTATTCATCAACCTTGAAAACATGATTGATTTGGGGAGTAGATGCAATTTTTAGTGTAAGGTAAAATATGTTTCATTTTCTTTAGCGAACTGTAATTTGTTTTGCACAGCGTTCAATTTAGATAAGCATTATAGCTGAATGGTTCATCAGATAATCTTTTGTCATGTTTGATGGCATCTTATTCTGAGTACACATAAAATACAGGGGTAGAGGGTTAGGCATACAAACACAGGCATGAACTTACAAATAGACATCGCTGATTCCTCGGCCTGAGTTGGTTATAGCGGTACATAATTAGAAGCTTAACTGTTAATTTAGACTCAAGCGAAGTAAATGAAAATGGGCTAAAATTCAGCAGCTTCATTAAATTCAATAAAAATGAGTAGAGTCTGAGGCATCGTGTAGAAAGAACTGGATGATCTTCAGAACCCTAATAGCAGAAATGTGGTGAAATGTATCATGCTGTGTGCTAATAATCAATTACAGCAATTACGAGAAATTCTGTTATAAATTAGGAGCTCATCAGCTGGAAATGTTTGAAGAAAAGAAAGCCTCGAGTGTGTTCATTGGCCAGAGGATGCCCGATTACTGACAACAACACGGCCGGTGGGGTCAGGGGGCTAATATTATCCCTGCACATACCTGGTGCAGCATTTGTCAGAGAGCTAAGGCTGTGCCAGTATCACTGTTACCCCCTGTTGAGACCACTCTGCACAAAACAAGAGAAAGAAAGAACAGAGAAAAGAACAACCTGAGTTTTTAGCTTGTTGGACTGGTCAAATCGAAAGCTGAGAAGGGGTATTTCTGCTGTCTGTTAATACAAGGACAGCAATGGAAAAAGGAGGGAGAGGAGAAAACTACTTAAAATACATGATAAAGCTGCAACAAACCCTGCCCCCTGGAATAATCTCACCGTGAATACATTTGTATAAATTCAGCAGACACAATGATTAGCCTGCCCGGACCTTATTGTATGGGTCAGGAACAAGCTTTATGGGAATAAAAGAGCCCTTCTAGGTTGTGTTATGGCTATTTACTGAGATCTAAATGCGAGGCAAGCCAAGGCTTTCTGTGCGAGCTTTTCAAGGGGACTGGGGGCGGTTTCTCTCATTTTGAATTGTGCTAATGGTCATGCCTTTGCAATAGTGCAGTGAGGAGATTTGATACGAGGAATATCAGTGGGGGACATTTATTTGGAGATGCAATGTCTTCTTTAGTCAAGTGGATGAAGCCGGAAAAGCAAACGAACTTTCAGGCATGAGCATGCCCCCCCCCCCGCCATCCCTGCCCTACCAGCCTACATCACAGGTTTCAGCAAAGTGCAAGGCAGCAGCTGGCCTTTTGGCTTTCATGTTGAGACCAATACTGATGATAGCAGAGTTATACAAGCGTTAGTCTTTGAAGTATAATCCTCTCTTGTCTTTGCCCAAGATAAGGTGGCTCGCACTGTTTGGTCTCACATGACAACCTCATTTTGGAGCAGCAGCCTACAGCCACCCTGGTGGTTTGCAGACAACCTGGGTCTACTCACCTAACTTCACATGTGCTCTTGTTTTTCCAAAGACGTGATTAAGAGCCTGTAATCGACCACATATTTATGCATGGTGTGACTGTAAAACTACACCTCCTGGGCAGTACAGACTAATGCCAAAGGGAAAAATTATTGTAGCCATAAATTAATAAAGTGTCCTTTACTTAAAGGATTTGGGTCTCTTAAATGCATTACACAGAAAATTAAAGAGAAGTCAGACTCCCTTGATTGTACTAAAAGCTAAAAGGTACTTTATGAAGCTATCCCAGGGTGAGAAAAGACTTTAAAGTGGTCAAGTAGGCAAATATCACTAAGTCCCATTTGGAGCCCATGGCTTAATCTCCTCATTTGGGAGAGCAAAATTATTCCAAGAGAGTTTTTAAAAACCTAGACATGGGAATTAATGATTTGCATAGACATCAGGTAGGTGGAAGAAGCGGGCTCAGTTTTGGTATCATGCCAAGATAACAATTTAAAGGTGACTCTGCTTTAGGCCATTTATAAGATGCCATGGAGGTAGGATAATTCACAGAGGAAAGTCAAATGCAGTTACTTATTCAAGAATACCCGGCAATTCCTCAAACAACCCCCAGAGAACGGGCTGTTACTGTGTAGTGTCATTTGAGAATATTTATTGTCAAACAAAGTCCTGCAGGAAATTATTATTTTTGAGAAAACTTTGATTTTGAAGGGGTTTGCATGCAGAAGTTATCTTCTGGATCAAACAGAAGAGGGAGGCATCTCAACACATCCATGACCATGGACATGGGTTTTGAGAACATGCTTAAGCAAATGCTTGATGTAGCTTCCCAGCTCTGGAAACCTCAGGGCCATACAGAAAGGTAATAAATAAATATTCACTCATTTGGATGAGAGGTAAGGAGAGGCTTCCTGGCAACTTCTCCCACCTTGCGATGGCGAACCCCTTTGGACTCATCTCACGACTCCCCAGTCGAGGGAGAACCATCCCCCAGAGGAGCACTCTGGAGATGCCTTTACTTTCACACCCCTCGTCAGTTGCTCACCTCTTTCTCAGCCTATCTTCCCTCCCACACCAAGATTTTCATGTGGTTCAGGAATTCTTATTGAGTCTGGAAAAATGTCTGCATTCTTAAGACAAGAAAAAAAAAAAAAAAAAGGAAAAAGAAATTTCATTCAAGTGAGTTTAACCTAAGGGCGAAGAGGGGTAACGTGGCTCTGTCTCAGTTTTCTTAGAACAACATTGCTTAGCAGGCAAGAATTGTTGTAACATCTCATGCTACATGACTACATTAAATGCTCTTTTCAAGAGTGGTGGGTGAGATATCTAGTTAAAAATGTACAGAGGCACACCGTTGATAAGGCTCACAAAGAGGCTCAGTAGATATTGGAAGGGACCTGTTGGGAACCCAGCATTACACAGCTGAACCTGTTTAATATTCTGAGCCAGATTCTCCATTCATGTACCTCAATAGGTCTTTATCACCTTCTGCCGAAGATACGGTGGTTTTTAGATCAGGCTTACATCCATATATCAAGGAATGTATGTGTGAGCCATTCTGAATCATGATCAATCATCAGAAAACAGGCATAATTATAATTTTATAATTATGAGAATATTTGCAAAAGATTAGTAGTCTACCCAGCTGGAGACTTTACAAAAGCCTGAAGGCAATTAAGCTGCTATATTTTGAAACTATCTAATCAATTTAATTTCTTTTCTTAGATAAAGCAGCATGAACTTCAGTTTGTATTGTCAGAGGAGGCCTGTTGGGCGATGAATAAATTTTACTGGTAGATCAACCCAACCCTATCACAAGTCAGGAAGATTCTTCTTGCTCGTTTCAGTAGGAGTTGATCGGGAAGTGTTCAAGGAGAACACAAGACCTGTTTAACATGTTTACATTTACTATTTCAGGCAGGACTGAACTGATTTAACTGCCACTCCAAATCAAACTGACATTTAAAAAACAGGCTGCAGAGACTTTTTCAGGTCAGCCTAGCAAAATGCTAAGAGAAAATACTGCACATTGACATAGAATTATCTGAGAAAAGACTAAGAAATAGGATGGGAAGAATCACTGAAATGGTGATAGAGTGGAAAAAAATAAAACAGCGCACGCTTCCTAGAAGAGCAGGTAATTCCTATTTCTTTCAAGATTGCCCTGATACCCTGTGGAAGTTTAGTGGATTCAAATTACACTACAGAGCAGAAAATCATAGACCACTAAGAGTCTTGAAACAAAGTCTATTTGATGATGCTATGGGACACAAATCTCTCCAAGATCATTGCATGAACATCAAACATATTCTTGATATTTTTATGGTCTTAGCAGTGGTATAATTCCTGGATCACTGAGCATGCTTAGAGCCACACCTATAGGAACTAAAGGCAATCTAAGGGATAACTTAAGCCTCTCCCTACTCAAGATCGGAACTCTGCCAAATTTCACTCCTTCCCTCCCCAAAGTGGGATTAAGCAGCACAAAATCCATGGGTCATCTTTCAAAGGTCCTGATAGACAAAAAGTCTTAAAGTCAATAAAATTGCCTACACTGCCCTGAGAGTGTGACCAAAAGTGATAGGCTTTCAAAAGCGCATCTGGAGTATTTGACAGGCACTGGGATCTTCATGAAGAGTTTGGGGAGTCACTGTCATTTTCTCTTTGTACCCTGGGGAAACCCTAGTTACTGGGAGGTAACTGGTAACACGTGCTGCTGACTGTAGCCTGAACCCCAGCCTGGAGAGAAATCAGGCTGGAAGAAGTCTGGGAAAGATTTACTCACCATGAAAAGCCACATCCAAGCCCATCATTTGAGTAGCCCTCCATATGGCACTCGTGCATATGTGGGGTTACAGGCAAGAAGTCAGGGGCCACAGTGCCCTGACCACTCAGAGCCAGTTTGGAGATCTCTGCACACTCCTGCATCTAGCTGCATCCTTGGGAACTGCCTCTGCATATGTCCCACCCTTATGTCTAGGCCAGAGTCACACCAAGTCTGACATCTGTCTTTTTAATAAAGTAAAGGCTTTTGGGTAAAAGACCCAGCATAAAAGACTTTGCTGTTTGTCCAAGAGACATGAACAAACGGTGAGCTTCAGAATAAAAACGTTTTGCCTGCCAAGACATTATTTTTTAAGATTCATGACATAGCAATCTGATTTTAATATTTCTATGGGCTATGAAAACCACCCACCACTCCATCTCTGCTTCACAAAGCTCATATGACTCAGATAATTAACTCAAGGACAAATGATTATCAAGCTACAGGACATTCACCAGTGAAGTCATTAAACACTTTAAACATATAACCATTGCTCCATTGACTGACAATCTTTATGTGATTAGTTGAATTCAGTTCATGATCTTTTCAATCAGTCACCAGCACAAAACGCATGACTGCAGTTTCACAGTCCTCCTCTTCAGAATTGCTACTTTGGCCTCCTCTGAAGTTTGAATCACAAGGATTTGTGAAGCTCCTGCTGCTATCTATTAAAGTGATTTATGCTTCATACTATTTCAGGTGGCATACCTGCAAGCAGAGACAGAAGTGGCACTTCTGCTCTAAAGCTGCTTTTAAGTCCTTTAAAAAATTGCTGAAAATGAGAGGAGGGAAAAAAAAAAAAAAAGACTTTTCTAGTAGAGTCACTCTCAGGGAAGTTTGTTTACTGCAACCCTCAGCTAACGTCAGAACAGCAGCATGACATTTTGGCATATCAGACCTCTGCATTTAGGGCTTTCTCCTGCCACTCCACTGCAGTCCCTTAAATCCTTTACAGTGCATCAGAAATCCTCCCATCACCATGTTGCAGTGCATTGGAGAGCTGGAGAACAATATTCTACTGATGGCAGTGATCCCCTTTCCATCTAGTTCTCCAGCTCCATTTGCTATGCAGACAAGGGAATGGAGTCTTAGGAGGAAATGCAGGAATTAACGGGGGACAGGCAGGGCTGGCAGCAGGTGCCCTGTGCCAGGACAGGGCAGGCAAAGAGGGCTTGAGTCCTCACCTCCCACTGAAGGTCCTTTCATCAGGGCTCTTGCAAACACTTTGCTATCGGCATTCTGCAATCTGAAGCCTGTAGGCAGACCCAAAACAGCGTGGAGAAATGTCATATTGATCCAATTCAGTACGCTCATCACTGATTCGGAAATATGAAGGACATCACTTCTGCTAAACAATGCAGATGGCAAATGATAACACGGACGAGGGCTGAGTGTTCACAAAAGCAGGACAAGGACATTCAGTAAATTAGTCGTATACAAAAGGCGTATTCATACCGTCAAACACCAAGCTATGCATCGAGTGGAAAATAATGTCCCCTCTGTCTACAGAAAGTGCTGCTGTGGCTAGAAAGCCTGAGACTAGAAAGGAACTAGAGAGTAAAATAATGAATAAACAACAGAGCGTGAGCTTCCCGCGTGATCAGGGTATCAAAGGAGACCAGGTGAAAGAAACTAGGGGTTCTTCAATAGCCTTCCACACACGATGGGAAGGACAGATGTGGAGATCACACCTTTTTCAAAAAGCATTCACGAAACTTGGGCATGCCGCCAGAAAAAAGCCATAAACGAATCTGAGGATGGAAGGAAATGTCCTACAGTAAAAACGCCAAGATCGATCTCTTTTGCTTAGAACAAAATTACTGATAGCAGCACCTAAGAATTTTCACAGGGAGAAAGAGCACTGTGCCAAAAAAAATAGGTTTAGTGGAGCAAGGCATTACATGTGAATGGTATAAAGCAGAAGCCTACAAATCAAGTCAGGTGTTAAGATTATATTTTAACAGTAAAAATGTTTAACTAGTGGAGGGAATTACCATGAGAAATACTGGATTCTTCATCTTTGATGTCTTCTAATCAAAGTTGAAGAGTTTATATTTTATAAGCACAATTCAACAGTGTAAAAATCTTTGAAAAGCAAAGTTATTTTCTGCACGACTTTGCATCATCTCTTCCAGCTATAGTTAGCTGTATTAGGTAACATAAAAACCAAAGATAAAATGGTTTGCCAGCTTCCAGCCTCATTTTGCTTGGTTTTGGACAGAAACAAGTTCAAAACATTGATTGTTTGCACCTAATCAAAAGGAATAAAATGCCCAGGTATCTTTTAGAACACATTAAAGTGGCATAGGGAAACCAGTAGATGGGACTTTCAGTCTGGGTGAAGCAGAGTCCTAACCTTGTCCCAGCAGGACACAGGAGAAACAGAGCAAGGAGTGAGCAAGACCACAGCTGGGTAGCAGGAAGGAACTTGCAGGACTATGAAGAAGATCTCCTGGCCCTGCTGCAGTAAATGGAAATTCTGCCTTTGAGTTCAAAACGAACCAGGATTGCATGCAAACATTGCTTACTTTACCTGGGGAAAAGTCAAAATCTGGACAATGTTGTGATATCATTTATGCACTGCTGGAACAGTTGCCTTAAAAGGACAGGAATGAGGTATCTAAAACAGAGATACAGAACAGACTGGACACTTCTATCTATTTTGTCCCATAATGAAAGGAGAGGATTAGATTCAATTAGAAAGGCAATCACACTTGTAAGCAATCACTGTAAATGCACTATAATAATTAGCATATTAGTATTTGGAATTCATTACTCCATGCTAACACCTAATCAGTTTAAATCTTTGTAAACTCTTCAACGCTTGACTGCAAAGAGCAGCACCTGCAGTTACTGTAGCTCTGGGTGGGTTTCAGATTAAAAATATCATGATTGCTATATTTGCAGGTAAAAAAACAGCAGTGGTGGGATCAGAAATAAACTTCCATTCCCTGCAAAATATAGCTGTGAATAAACACCCTGTTGTATACTGCTTCGGGGACTGTCTCCTTTTTCCTCTGCTGATAAAGCCGGACAAGACCACTGTACTGGTAAAACAGGACATTGGAGGGGATGGTCTCTAACCCATCTAAGAATATCAGTTCCCCCCTTTCCTCTTCTAGCAACTGTTCTGGCTTCACAGGACAAGAGGAAATGGCTTCAAGTTGTGTCAAGGGAGAATTAGACTGGATATCAGGAAAAATTTTTACACTGAAAGGGTTATCAAGCATTGGAACAGGCTGCCCAGGGAAGCAGTTGAGTCACCATCCCTGGAGGTTTTTAAAAGATGGGTAAACATAGTGCTTAGAGATGTGGTTTAGTGATGGTTTTTGTCAGAGTTACATTGATGGTTGGACTAGATGATCTGAAAGGTCCCTTCCAATCTAGGCAATTCTATGATTCATGTAAATCTTTGCATGTGGTGCTTCGCATATAGCAAGTAGGAAGAGAGTCATTTTTCATTTTCACAGGGCAGCACAAAGATATTACCGACTGCAAATTTAATCTGTAACGTGGACTGCTTATAGCTCTACAGCTGAGTCACTGTGACTGCTTGGATTTGCTTTCGTAATTTTGAGATGGATTTATTAAAAAAAAAAAAAACAAAAAGGAAGCAAGGAGGAAAAAAAGGACTAAACTGGCTCGTTGGTGCTTGGCAAACACCTGAGTCTTTTCCTCCTGAATGGAGGATTAGTGGGCATTAATCCTTCCTGAAGGCAGTATATTCAGCAGATTCCCATGGGGAATGTGGTCCACTGTGACTATTGAGATGTTCTGCTTCAGAAAAATTTGACAAGTGCCCTTGTCTAAATGCCAGGATGTGCGTAGCCAAGCAGCAGCGGACCAGGCTGCATCTTGGGAGAACCTCAGCACATGGCACCCCGGCATCCAGGGCAGCAGGGAAAAACCTGTTCCCTCCATGGCTCCACCAGCGATACTGGGGCTTCAACACGCTTGAGCCATCCTCAAGAAACAGCCTCTCTTTGAAAGGACAAATATGTGCATCAGTATCTCATGTGTGGGAGTGCGAGCACAGGACCACCAAGCACAAGGCAGGCCAGTAAGGGTCTTCACAACAGCTAACTTATATAAATTTTTCATTCATTTTTCATTTCAATTTTTTAAGGCCTGAAATTGGAATCCCACAAACTAATGGCAAAGTTGTGCTATCAATAAAAATACAGAATTAAGCCTGTTTTCATTTCTTCTAATTGGGACGGGAAACTAATATTGTGAGCTTTCAGGGATTTTTTTTAATAGCCTCTCTGTGTTCAACTGCATCCAGGTTTAGTTTAAATATATTGCTCCCTCTTCACCTTCAAGCTCAGAGGATGGTATTTTTTCTTCAATAAGACAGATGTGGAAATTATTCATTACCTGATGAAATACTGGCGGCTGAGGAAATGCATTCATGAATGCTTGAGGGAATTTGTTTACATGCACTCATTCATTGTCAGTGTTAACCAGACTGAATGTGTTTGACTTTCCTTCTTTTTTCTTTTTTCCCTAAACAAGACATTCAGAGACATTTTGAAGGTTAATTTAGCATTTCTCAAATGTCACCCGAACTCTGAATGATAAAGTTTATCTAATTTCTTTTTCATCCTCCACCACAACAAACTCTTAGCAATGTACTCCTTAACAGTTCTCTAGGCCATAATCTCTACAAACAGAAGGCATCTGAAAGCATGAGCTGAGCTCTTGGTCATGCTAGAGTAAGTCCCAAAAAGTTGGGTTTCTTTGATTTCCTCAGCTTCATTATTTCCACAGAAGATAGCAACAGGGCAGCCAATTCCACCTACACCTCCATGCACTTACCAGGCAAGGATGCTGAGAAAGAAGTGGTGGGCATCCTGTAACCCAGCTTTTAGGCCGACAGCTTGTTAGGTCATTTGGGTAGCAACTGTCCATGGGGTTTGAAGTCAGTGGATTTTCTCACAGCTACTAAAGCTGACCAGAATCTGAGGTGCCACATCCACCAGGCTGGCAGAAAGAAAACTATTTATTTTTGTTAGGGTTGTTTCTAGCCAGATCATTTCTGAGAACCACTAGCATTAGCAGGCAGGGAGGTGGTGGGGTCGAGCTGTGGAGGACAGTGGGAGTCCAAACTGCAGCAGCCCTGATGGATCAAATCTGCACCAGGATTACTGCAAAGGTGCACATATCCATGTGCAAAATTGCCTTCACCCTGGCAAGCCCGATGAGACACCTCTACCTAGCACAGCACTGAAGGACTAGGAGCAAACTCTTCATACTACCCAAATTCCTTTTCCGCTCACACACAGGGGGTATTCTGCCATGGACTCAACCCTGTAAACACACAAAATGAACACAGACGTGCGTGCTCCAGGTAAGTCCTGTCCCTGGCTAGCCCACAAGATAAAGACAGACTTAGGTCCCAGTGCCACTCCACACTTCCCTAGAGCAAGCCATCTCACTTTGCACAGCACACATCTCTTACCAGACCAGTGCCGAAGACATCAGATTAGCTGATGAGCGTACTGTGTTGACCTAACCAGAACTTCCCACCGTGAATCCTGAAGAATGAATTCACTGCTGACGAACCACTGCTGAGGAGGGGGAGGTTTGGTCCAGAGATTTGTGAAACCTCTGTGCCCCACAATTCAGCTATTACTGGGCTTGCCATTATACACCTTTCAGTAGTGAAACAACAACAGGTCATCACCGCTACAAGAACAAAGTTGGCCTTACCAGGTTATACAGAGACCTTGAGCTGATTTCTTCCTCAGTCAGCGTGGAGTGCAGAGAAGAGTGAAATGGAGTCACCTTCCCAACACGTTGTCAGTGTCCATCCAAGGGCTTACCCAAGTCTGCTTGCCTGAAACAGATGAGGGCAGATGGTTGAACTCCAACGGAAACTCCAACTGTTTCAGTTATTTACACATTTGCCAGAAAACCTCGATTCCGACAGCTCTTCCCACAGCAAGTTTCCAAACAGTATTTCTTTTGTTGCTGAACATGACTGCTTTATTTGGAAATACCAGCCACAATGAACGAGCTCTGCAATGCTGGAGTGAAACAATAGCAGGAGGTGGGAGGAAGGGAGGGAAGGCATTCAAAGTTACCAGAAGGAAAACTGCAATTTTCCAATCAGCTCACGAACCAGGGTTCACTGACACTGTGAAAACTAGTGTTTCAATCAGCCTGCAAAGACTATTTCATCTAATTTGCTGATGAGCTTGGGCAAAAACCTTCCTGTTCGCTCAGTTCCTTGGTCTAGTGATAACCACACGTATCGCTGTAGCTGGTGCCATCCGCCCATGTTCCCCGGGGACTCTCCACCCAAGGACAACTGTGAATATGATGCCTGCTCCTCTTCGGTGACAGCATAGAAAAATCCTTTTTTTAAAGTCAGCGCTAATCTAACAAGACGAAATGTATTAACAAAAATGACATAGTGATAAAACAGCCTTACCAGGATAACAGCTTTAGAGGAAAAGAGGCTGATATTGCCTCTGTAACTATAATTACTTAATAGGCATTTAAAGCAGCAACTGGGCCCTCACTGTAACCACGTCTTGGAACTTCACAAAATTCATAAAAAGAAAACACCAAGTAAAGGGTCATTGCAACACATGCAGTTTCCACATGACATGCAATTCTTTACCATACAAAAGACTAATAAGATGGGCCAAGAAAGATGGAGAATTGCCATGGGGAAGCTGGACCCCAGAGGATGTGGGCCTGTGCCACAACCACTCAGCCATTCACGTCCTGGGTGGGAAACTCTGAGTTTGAGTTTGGCAACTCAAAACTCCCACAGCCCTTGTTTAACCCAGTAAAAATGATGGCAGTGTGGTTTATCACAGAATCACAGGGTTGGAAGGGACCTCTGGAGATCATCTAGTCCAACCCCCCTGCCAGAGCAGGGCCACCTTAGAGCAGGTTACACAGGAACGCGTCCAGGCGGGTTTTGAATGTCTCTAGAGATGGAGACTCCACCACCTCCCTGGGCAGCCTGTGCCAGTGCTCTGCCACCCTCAAGGTAAAGAAGTTCCTCCTCCTGTTTAGGTGGAACTTCCTATACTCAAGTTTGTGCCCATTCCCTCTTGTCCTGTCACTGGGCACCACTGAAAAAAGCCCTGCTCGCCTGCTCTCCTCGACTGCCAGACAAGGAGGGAGAGGAAGGAGCACAAGCGCATTTCCAAGAGGACAACATTGCTTCTCACTGGCTGTGTTTTTCAAAGCGAGCCAGACACTGCCCCTCCGTGCATCTGATCAATCTCCATCACCAGCAGAGCTCTAATTCGGGGGTGGGGGGTGTATTTCAAAATACAACTTTATCCCAGCACTTACCCTTTCTACAAAGGGTTGCGCTACCACCTCTCAGCCCCCATCCTCCTGCATTCCCTGGGACATTTGCTTCAGGAGGGTAAGGTTTAAGAGCAGGCAGGTAGGGGAAATACCTTAACGTGGTGGCACGTGGTTAACTGACCTGCCTATAACACCATCGATACCAAAAACACGTTTAAATGTTTGAATGGAGACAAGCTGAGCAGTGAGATGCCAGTTCAGCCCACCAGTTCCAGGTGCAGGAAGTCAAGTTGCCTGTGCCAGAGGAACCTCTGCTTCTCCTGCACCCTACCAGCCCCCAGCCACGGCACACCCTGCACCCATGGCAAAACACCCCCCCAGAAAGCAAGGGAAACCCTAATCTGAGACCACGAGCACAAAAGCAAGGGCAGGGAGACCCCAGGCTCCACGTGGGGCTGAAGCAAAAGGGACCCAACCAGACATCTAGAGAAAATCCTACTGATCCCTTCTGCCAGCCACAAAAGGTGTTTTTTCACTTTGCCACATAGACTGTAATTTACACAAGATGGTCAGATTTTCCTCCTCACCTTTCCTTGGGGTAGTGATGGATTTTCCCAGGGGCGTGCTGAGCTCACCGAGTAGCTCACACAGTCACTCGCGTTAATGAAAAGCGCACAGAAAGGGCCATCACCCAGGTTGGTGCGCCTTAACCCACAGAGGAAGGGGGTCGGTCCCACTGCCCTGACCTCGGCTGGAAGCGAGTCCCAGGCAGACGCATACCTGCTAGAAGAAGATTCCTTCACCCAACTTTAAATATTAGATACCTTTCTGAAGTGATTTCTGACCTTTTAAAAATGTCATTTTTATTAATTCAAGCAATTTGCAATACTAAATTTTAAATATTATTCAGAGGAATCCTTTGTCCTTTTCAAAATGCCATTACATTCATCCAGGCACATTTTTTTTTTATATGCCTTTTCTTAATTCTATTTTACTGTAGTACTGAAAGCAAAGTGCATAACCTTTGACTACACGTTGAATTCCTCTCTAATTGCCTCAAGACTTCACGCTGCATTGAGCTTGCTGCGGGGCTCAGAGGCTGTTTCTTTACCTTCTTTGAAATGAACTTGTCTGGAGGTAGGAGTCAGGGCTGTGTTTCCCAGCCCCTTCACAATTCAAACAAGAGCCCTGTGGTCCCACAACGTCCCCAGCCATTCTCCAGGCTGCAGGAGGTCACGGCAGAGCTTTGCTGTGCTTGGGCATCTGTCCGTTCTCCATTGCGTTGACAGTGCAATACTAGGGATGCAAATATGGCTGTGCAGGGCAATATCGCAGCTGCAAGCATGGCTGTGAAGATGCACGCTAAAGGTGGCCTTTCATCCAAACTGGCAGGATCCCAAGACCACCCCTACTCAGAGGCGTATCTGCCTAAACATTCAGGGCCAGCGCTGCTGCAGCTACTTCGCTTTTTGTCATCTAAGCTATCGAGATAAAAGCTTTGTGCTTCTGCTTTTGTGCCAGCTACAATCTTTAAATCCCTGGCTGCAGAGTCGAAACGCTCTCAACCTCTTCAACCGCCCTGTCCTCATTTGTACACAGGCAGCAACATCACGCCAAGGATCATTGCGGTGCCGCAGGTCTCAGGCTTAACCCTGAAACACCCCCTTGTCCCCAGCTGTAAGCCAGTGCTTGAGAAAATAGGGGTTTTTTTCAGACTTCTGGGCAAAAACTGTAGGTGTGTCAAATTCCCATTCAAATATAGAAATAATTTGGGGGAATTGCAGTGGGGGTTTTTTGTTTTATTTATTTTTTTTCTCTAGAGAAAACTCCTCCTTGGTTACTTGCTTATCTATCAGCTGAGGATGTGACTCACTGTCGGCATCCAAATTAAATGGTATGTGCAATAGAATGAATACAGGAAGAGCTGCTTAGCTAAAAATATAGACCGAAAAAAGTTCCTTATAGTTAGCTTTTAAGTTATATTGTTCCTTATGTAAGCATTTAAAATCAGAGAGAAAAAAAATTATCTAAAATCAGCCTAAACCCAAAGGAAAAACAAAGTAGACTGTTTCCAGAATGATACAATTCCATTATTTTTGCATTTCTATTTAAAGTGAGAAATCTTTTCTGGGTTATATATTAGCATCTCCTTTAGTTGTATGGCATGCAAAGGACAGTATTTTGACATAGGAACTTTTACACTGAAATGAGATAAGTTTCTGAAGTTACCTGAGGAAAAAGCATATGTAGCATGTGAGAAGGCAAGAAAAACTGAGCGTAATTTTCTAGAGCTCCAGCATGCACAAGTTAGAGAGGTAACAGCATATAAAACATTGAACTGAAAGTAAACCCCAGCGATTTTGGACGTGACTGACTACCCTTTGATTGAAGCTCATGGTGTGCATTCTGTCAACCCAGGATTTCCAAATTCCTCGCTGCGCTGAGCTTCATTCCCGATTGATTAGCAGATACTACGCTGTGCTGCCAGACAGCAAACTGATCTCATTTAACATCTATAGGGTCTTGCAGCCAGGCCACTGTAATTCAGGATTTCTAGATGCCCAAGTGTCCTGTATGTGCAAGGCTCCTTCAGGCCTGCTGGGTGTCCCTCCAGCAAACCAGGAGGGTACTGGATCTGGCCCACTCCATGTGGGCTGCTACTGGGTACTGGATCATCTTCAGTGCACCAGCTGACATCTTTTCAGAACTTCAGTGCCTGAGACAACAACTGCTAAAAGCCTACAACCTCTGGGATTGAGTTAAAACACTTTTGTCCCAGGACAGACACTGCTGACCAGTTTGGATCCAATACCTCTCCTTCTGTGTCACGTAGGTGGCACCTGCCTACAGCAGTGCTAAGCCTGCTTGCTTTGCTTGTCCCATACAGATAACAGAATCAAAAGACTTATTGTCATACTTCTTCCTAGCAATTTTATCTTGAACGCTCTCCAAATCTCCGGCTGTTCAAGATGAGCAAACTGAAGAAGAGAACTTTGCTCCTCTTGTATTTGGCGTGGTTCAACCACTTTGCTTTTCTTCACAGATTTTCAGAGCTATGTCAGTGTTAACTATTGGCAACACATGAGATGGGATATCTTTGTTCCTGCTCTTTTGAGTCATTTCTGAAGTATGAGGCTTTCCTTCATGAGTCACACAATTGTTTTCTTCTCTTCATATCTGAGGAAGAAGAGGGGGGGAGGCTAAATAAAAGTTACAAAACCTTCACCTTACAGAGGGTATCTCAGACAGAGATATAGCTTCACCCTACAACACAAGCTCATGTTATACATTCCCTCCTTCTGTGCATGCGCATGCAAAGCTGGTGACTGCTCAAGCAATGACCTATATTTATCATGTACCTACCTTATTCATCATGTTTATCATGCAATGCCCCTTCCCCTCTTACTCAAAAAAAAAAAAAAAAATCTGAATATAAGCTTGAACAGCTGTCATGAAGTTTCCATCATTTTTTAAATGATGGAAAAAATAAATTCTGCATCTTTCATTCTGCAGCAGGAGACCTCTCAGGTGCTGGTGGGAGGGAGGTACTCAGCCATGGTTGGTTCTCTACCCAGGACCACTCAGAACCTCGCACTGCTTAGTCTCACAGCTGCTTAATTTACACGTCAAAACAAGGCCTCACTTTTCACAAGTCTGACATTTCAGGCTTTAGGGTGTGACTTCTCAATGTGCAGGAAGTTTATCAGAGGGCTTGCTAGGGGTTTCCAGCACGCACGTTTCCCTCACCTTCAGCACTCAGCTGTTGGCAGCATGTGTCTGCTCCTATGGTTACATTGCACAAGCACTTTAAGTTAGCTTTAATTTCAGCAACACAGTAAGTATTATCTCAACCAGTTCCTATATGCAGTTCCCTGTGTGGCTGCACGAACCCCTCACCTAACCAAAGGAGAGGGTGGTGGAAGGGGAGAGCCAGCAGACCATGCTTTCTGGCAGCAACAGCAGCTTGTGGACCCCTGATATTGACTTTGTACCCCAAAAAGGAGACAGCTTTTCAAATTGTCAAAGACTTCCAAAAACAACTGTCTGGCAAAACCTACTCTGAGGGCAAAGCATGTGAGGGTACCGTGGATGAAAGTTCTGAGCCAGCATTACGCCTGGCAGTGACCCGCTGTTCTGACACACACGTACCCTCTGACTGCACAGCACACGAATGGGGTTGTATACAGGGCCAGCCACCAGAAAACTCACATATGTGTCAAAGGTAATCCCTCCAAAAACAGCACAAGCCAAAATTAAGGTTGCATGTGACAATTTAGTCTTTCTTCCCACGCATAGACATAATCTGATATAGAACAGAATTGCTTCCACAAAGTATATTCATCTTATATAATACACAGAATAGACTACCCCAATTAATTATTTTTCATTCATTTACCTTATCCCAGTATGCTCAATGTATAGCCACGCACCTTCTTTACTCCACACTTTTCAGATGTGCTGCCTTAGGCTTTTATTTCATATCCATTGCACTGTGAGCATGCATTAGACACATCCATGAACTCCTCTCCCTTGTGAGGAAGCCCATCCTTCCAGCTCTACAGGTGCAAAAGAGAAGCTTTGCATCACCTGTTCTAAATTCCTATTTTTAAATCAAACCTCCTAATGGTTTCATGGGCAGCTGCAAGAGCTCAGCACTCATTAAAGCAGATTCCACCTGCATCTGTGAAGGGGCCCAAGACTGGAGATGCCTCGTTAACCCCTTAGTTTGGTTGACTTAGTTAAACTATCAGCAAATTATAAAGGGGCTATAATATGGCTCAGCAACATCTTAGGAAATAACCTGCTACGTTACAGAAGCACCCATCACTGTCTCCCCCAGAACTGTGGGACTCTACAGGTCAAATGGAGACAAAAATGCAGACGCAGCCCCACGCTCCACATCCTTGCTGTTCCCAACCCTGTCCCCTGGAACCTGTGCACTGCACAAGACCCACAGGAATCCCTGGGTTCCACAGCTCACCTTTCAATCCTGCACTGGTATCTGTGGCTTGACACATTGCTGCAAACTCCACAGCCCCCCATCAGCCCCTTCCCAGTGCCTCCTACCCCCTTTCCCAGCCTTGACCATCACCTCCTCAGCCACCACCTGCAGGACCTGGGTCCGAACCCACCCTCGATACTATCTGATGAAAGGTCTCTCCCTCCTATGTGGAGAGATGTGGGGGAAAAGCTCTGAAATATAAGTACTTGCCAAAGGAAAAAAATGGTATCTCTATGAACAGTGTCGCCTGTTCTCCTTGGTTCCCCTACCTTCCCCTTTACTTTACCACAATAACCCCCTTTTCCCTATGTCCTCACTACATCTTCCCAGGTGAGAGTCAACAGTGATGTGGTTAGGGCAGAGGTACCCAGGCAGCTACACAAGTGCAACAGGTCTTGCAGTGAGGGAGGTAATGCTGATCTCTCTTGCCTTCTTCCTCCTGTCTACCAGTTTCATCAAAGCCTGTAAAAAATTACCTTTGAGAGCTCTACGTCCCCATCAAATTTCATTGAATTTAGTCAGGAGCTCAAAAGTTTTTTGGTAGAGACTGACAGAGAGGGGCCTCCTGAAGGTCCAGCATCACAAGCACTTTCAACCAGTGTAAGGTGACCCAGCCACTGAAAAAAGCAGATGTTGACTGTCTGTGTCTTCCTGTCGCCTTTTCTCTTTGGTTGTTGCAGGGTTTCCTGTGTGAGGAATGAGATTACATACTCAGCTGACATGAAAACTGATTTATTTTGCCAGGTGAGTTTCATCTGGACCAATTCCTCATCTGGTTTACTGCACTGAATGATTGAAAGTTCATGCCAGCATGCAAACTGGCTGGGGGAGAATGACTTCTTCGGAGGCATTCTAGTTCATGCTGGTCTGACACATATGTGGAATGACAGCTTTAACTGTAGGAAGGATTAAATCCTTACACCATTTTAAAATGGTGGAAAAGCACTGAGCTGGGAAAGCATTTAGAAGATTGTATTTAACATTTTCATATCTGTATTTTGTATTAGCCATTCTCTCAGAATTAAATGAACTTTTTTTTTTCTTCAAATGTTCACCATTTGTTTTATTTTAAATTCAATTTCTTTTTTATAAACTCAATGTAAAAGAAAAATTTATTAATGAAAAATATTGTTAACTCTAAGTGATTGTGGTTGCTGTTTCCCCTCAGTCTTTCAATCTTTCCCAGTCAGAGAATAGTTCTAGGAGGTGGTATTACAGCTTGTACAAATTATGAGTTTTAGGCTTCAGTAATCCCGAGGAAGTAGAAAATCTCTACCTCAGGAAAAGTTTAGTTTATGCTCCTCTAAATTCTTCCAAAATCAAACACACGTGCTAATACATAGACAACAAAATTCCATCCAGTGATGAGGCTAAATTCAACTGCTAACGAAACAAAGCCTGAGGAAAATGGGCTCCTGGGTGCTGGAAAAGTGGACTAAACCCAAAAGCAACCTCCCCAAAGTCACTGGAGTGGAACTTGAATGACATCTGACCTAGCAGCGAGACCTGCTATAGATGAAATCTGATTGAACGCTGGCATGTCAGCTCTGTAGGTCAGACTGCTCTGTGGTGACAGCCCATATACTATGTGACCTTCCCAGCTCTGAGTGTGTCCTTTGAATGGACCTTACGGGTTGCTTGATGCCACCCATCTTCTTCTCACAGTTGTGAATCAGGTAGTCAGTCACGCAGGAATCAATGAAGTCCATTTACAGGGTCTACTTCCAAGAATACAAGTAGCATTCAGAAGGATTTGCTGGAATGGACACCTGCCACTGACAGTGTGGAAATAATAGATACAGCAAATTCAATAACCATAAGCCAGTAAGAGAGCTTGGCTCCTTCACCTTTTACCTTAGAATGGTCTCAGTGCTCAGTTATTCTCTGCTATCAGCTCAGATGGCAGTAGCAAAGGGCAGCCTCCACTCACGCTGTGCCATAAGGAAGAAAATAGGAAAGCGTATCAGGAGACCAGAAACTGCTGAAGAGTGTCCATACTGTTCACCCTCAGCTGCATTTCCAAATTGTGTGCTTCCCTCACCCTTGGTTCTTACCGACTGTAATCTGACCCATCAAAACCAGATCAGTGCAATCCTGCAACATTGTCAGAAAACATCTTTTGGCTTTTTGGTCCCTTTATTAGGGGAAATTGCCTTGATTAGTGAAGCTTTCAGTAAAACTTGTACATGTATATGTACATTTTCTGTATTTACTTTTCACAGATTTGCTGAAGCACATTCCAGATGGGCATGTAGACATTTGCAGGGTAGCAGCAGCAGCATCAAAAAGTACATCACTGTTGTTACCTATTTGTGAAATGTAAACAGGGGAGAACAGTGCAGAGCACTTTCCATTGTAGTTGCTTGGTCTGTACAGATGGCGTTTAAGTCCCTTCATCTGCACGAAAAGTGGAGTGTTACCTATAACACAGAAACACTGGTAATGAAAGCAAGGTAAGGAAAAAAGGGGGGAAACACAGCGTGAGGTAATAGGGAACACTGAGGTCCTATGCCTCACCACGTTGACATTAAAGATGATGGCCCCCATGTGCTGCCCAGGAGGGTCTAAATGGTTTGAAACAATTCAGAAAGCATGCCAATACAAAGATAAACAAAACAGTTAAGCTGACAAACAACAATACCATGAAATAACATCACCAAACACAAATAACTCAAATTTTGTGGTTTTAAACACTCCAGACATGTCATCTTCTGTTTCAAAAACTCTAAGCCCAGAAGGGGTAATTGCAGTGGTAACATGTTCGTTAAGCACAGCTCTTCACAAAAGCTTTCCAAGTGAACTACTCAGCACAGCACAACATCCTCCTGCTTCTTCCTCAGTGACTTGTCCCAATGTGCTTTAACATCAGCCTTAGAAGGCAAGCAAAAGGAGCCTCAGAGCAGGACTATGTAGTTCTTCATTTGGCAGCAAAAAAAAAAATAGCAAGCTCTAGTCCTGCATTCAAAGCAGAAGAGCAGCTTGAAAAAGTGCTCACTGAGGATCAGCTTGGTTTTTTTTAAACTGAAAACTGATATCCTGAAACACTTCCAAGATTTACTGTAACTACTCTTACGCAGAGTAAGGTACTAGTAGGATATCAGTTTCTCTCCCTTTCTTTTTAACAACATTTGGGGGTTAAAGTTTTGCTTTAAGTAGCCAGTTCTGAGTGACTGACCCCACCGATATTTCTTTCTGGAAGCTGGGCCACAACTGCGCGCCCTAGAATGAAGGCACACAAAATCATTCACGACTTTTGAAAAGCCAGTTCTTCACCTCTTTTGAGCTAAATGTGTTCATTATGTTCCCAGAGATTAATAATGCACATAATCCCTCATTTTTCTACAGCAACCTTAAGAACCGTCCTAATATAAATAGTCTTCTATAAAATTGGTAAGTAATAACNAGGACTCCAGGTGGGGCCTCACCAAGGCAGAGTAGAGGAGAAGGATGACCTCCCTCGACCTGCTGGCCACACTCTTCTTGATGCACATTTTGAGGGCAGCAGCTATGGTAGGAAACTCTTAGATCTCCAGTGTGCCTCCTCTGTGCACTACTTCTTGGTTAATTACATTAGACTGATCAGATTACACTCTGTTCGAAGAACTGATGGTTGGACTCGATGATCTTAAAGGTGCCTTCCAACCTAGACGATTCTATGATTACACCATGATACAGTATCTGACATTTGTCTAAAGGGCTCTTAAGTGGAAGTCAAAGAATGGAAAGCTTGGTCAAACCACCACTCCGACATAACACAGATGCCATTCCGATTCATAGTATCTTGAATGAATTCTTCAGTAAAACACACTTCTGGACTTACTGATCAGGTTAGTAGCAATGAACTTAGTCCTCACTAAAAATAAATCCAGCTGCCACTAGGTCACCAGTACAAGACCACGAAGAATACAAAATGGTCAGATCATAGCTGCAATACATCCACTTCAGTTCCTAGCGTTTCAGTGCAGCACACCTAACATGCTCTCGGTAGTTTACTGTGGTGAGCACCTGTGTCACAGAAATGAGCTGAGATCTGCCACATACGGAATTTGTAGCCAAGAAAGTTATTTTTAGATCATATAAACAGACATAAATGACGTGTGTGCGTGTGTGGTATTCTCCAGTTGTGCTTGTTACCCTTCCTGTGAGATCCTGATGTACTCCAGGTTTAACCTTGTACAAGGTCCAGGCTCTTTTTAACTCATGAATAAATGATTCACAGAGCAATGGAGAATGACGACAAACTACCCTGGTACAGGAATACCTGGTAACATGGGCAGCTTCCATCAGCTGGTTCATTGGCATAAGCCAAGTATTTTGACAAGGTTTAGAAAAAACAGGCCACATTTGGAAGACACAAACACCTTCTCAGTTTCAGCTATTTGATTTTGCTCAATTCTGTTCTGTTCCGGTTTACCCCATTTCCCAGCATCGAAGTGAAACAGCGTAAGATGAAATAGAACACGGAAAAAAACCTGAGAAAAAACACATTCCAAATAAAGTCTGACTTTATTGAAACCATGTTGCCTTTCGGCAATCCTGCTGCACCTTGACATTGCAAATATTTATGCTTTTCAATTTATTTCAATCCAAACTTTATTGCTTCGCCACTTCCTCATGTGTAAGAGCAATCTTACAAAACAAACCATCAGTGCTGACAGGTTTCTCTCTAAATTCAATTATCAATTCAGTTGCGTGTCGAGGGTTCAAAGGAATGCAATTTGTGTCACAGGCTCCTAATTCAAAGACATCTTTACAACCCCTTTTTATTTCAGGCAAAAGCCTAACGGATGAAACAAACCTGTGACTATTCAAGTAAATAGCCAAGACCTCATTAGTTTAAAAATTAGTTACAGATTCTGACAGCACCACTTGCTGAGTAACATTTGATTGATTTTAAGCACTGAGGGTAGTAAACTAGGATTAAAGCACCTAATAAGTTGTGGAATACAACTTACTTTTGATCATCTTGTTACCACGTCTCCCTTCCCAAAATATTTATTCCTTTTAAATAATCTAGTAACACTAACATGGCCAGCAGGTATCAAAACAAAGATCCTGTATGCAGCAGCCTGTAGCATGGTAAATGCAGCCAAGTCCAGCAAGGATCTAGAAGAAGGAAAACTAAGGTTAAGGAAAACACCAACTTACAGCTTGTGTTTCGAGTTGAATGGCCTTTGAAATACCTCAGGAATACGAAAATTTCTACTCTACCCACCTACTAAGCTTGATTCAAACTTTAGCTTATTATTATGAGCAGTGGAATATAAACCTCTCCAAATAAAGATGCATTATGTTTTCATAACCAAAATCAAAGAAAAGCAAGGCAGTAATTCAACACCATCATATAGCTAATTCAGGAAAAAAATAGGAGGCATCCTGGGGTATTTGCTACCTTTCCTTAGCTAAGATTAAAAAAGTTTGGATTTTTTGAAACAGTTAAACTATAAAAGCCAATATTTCATAAGAGGCTAGGATTTTTTGTAGAGCTCAGGCAGACGTATTCCACAACAAAACACTAACTGCTTGGAAATAATGTCTTCTAACTGCATACTAAGACACTCTAGGGACTTGTCAGAGAAGCCGAGCAACCAGTTGCTCAGTAACATGAAGATGCTGCTGCTCAGGTGTCTAAACGCAGCAATAATTAGCAGTGAAAGTAAGAATTCTGTGCACTGGCTTTGAAAATAAGCTTGGTAAAGCCTGAAGAATCAACTTGAGTGTCCTTTTAGATGAACATCAGCAGGGCAGAGGTTTTCCTGTTAGGCATTGTCCTGTTTCGGGCTCAGTATTACCTTTAAATGAGATCCAGTAAGTGTTTTCATATGCTTCAGGCTAAGAGCTAGATCTCATCCTTTCTGCCAAACAGGCAACACAAGTGTTGCTTGCACTCCAGAATCAATTTATACATCGATAATCTTGACAGTGTGAAAGACCGGCCACAGGGAACCTGCCCGCGTTCTCAGCCAGAGATGAAACCAGTATTAATCATTCACTCTGTGTGTTCTATTCCCATCTCACTATCTATTGGCAATAAACCTTCTATACATGCTGTAATACGAAGTAATAAAGTTGTTGAACTGCTACATGATGAACCCACTCAAACAACTGACAACTTCAGACATTATATCAATTTCATCAATAATGGAGAATTACAGCACAAGATCAGAAAGAAGCCAATTTGATGAGAAGGAAGGAGATTCCTCCTAACCCTGTAAATACTTCTACTCCTCTGCTCCAACCCAACAGGTCAGCTTAAAGCTTTGCTACTGACACTTTATCATAACATTTGATTTTGTACTGAAATAGCAGCGCTTATGTCGTATAGCTATAGCTGAGAATTTGTTTATCATAGCACTGAGAGGTTTCACTGACCAAGAAACTCCTGCACAGCAGATCAGTGCTCTGATTTTATGCCATTTTACGTCCCCAGTCCTAATTTCACTCAAAAGTATAATTATTCCTCAACATCTAAACTCAATATTCAAATAGTAAAGTCTTCATTTCATACCACATCTGCCATCCTTACTCTTTCCTTATAGTACCATGACAAAGCTCACATAGAAAAGCACTGCTGTCAGTTAGGGTTTGGATTCCCTTGTCCAGCTGCCGAAACAACTGGGGAGCACCTTATTCTTTTGGGTTTAAAAATATCATCTTTTTCTGCAGTCCTTCACATTTTGCAATTTAGACGAAACAACAGCATTTATAGGTTGTTATAACAGTCGCTGGACTTGATCTTAAAGGTTTTTTCCAATCTTTTTCATGATTCTATGATTCCATGGAAACTATGCAAAAATGCAACCTGAAAATACAGATCCCAAGCCGTAAGTAGCATTTTGTAATTGCATTCAACAACCCTGTGCTTATACTCATCCTTACCTATTTGCTTTTGCTGAAGGAGTTATACTTATCTTGGAGTGAGTTCTAGGTCATGGAACTCGATATCTTAACCAGAAAAATCCAAAAGATATTGAGTGATTTAGTTTCACTGTTAAAGCTGAACTGCAAAAAGGGGCAAAAGCAAAGCCATTTTTTTAAATGGTAGAAGAAAATGACGAAGTGCAAGGCAGTACAGAATAGGACTTAGCATCTTTGTTTCACAAAGGTGACTCATTTGGTCTCCATCTTAAATATTACTTATGTATATTAAATACTATTTATGTATATTAGAGTTTGCACAATTATCAAAAGACTGATACTGAATTGTGATTGTGCCCTTTGTAATGAAGAACTGTACTGCATTCAAAGCTACCAATATTTCGGATTCCAACGGATACATCTATATGATCCAGTGTTACTAGAATGTAAGAGAGACTGTTTTCAGATACTGAAGTATTCCAGTCCTGTGCCTAAATTACGCCAAGGCCAGGGCATATTTAAAAATGAACTTACTTGATTTACAGACTTACTGATTAGGATCTTGCAAAGGGAAAACCAACTTCAGCAAGAGCTAAGAAATCTCAAACTTCTGTTTTCTGGCTGAAGTTGCAGTGATAAGCATAGGTGCTCCTAATGTGTAAAATGTTTTATTATTTAACCCCAAATTTTTTCTTTTGGAAGTGAGAGCAAATTACGGAGATTATAAGAATTTCATAACATGATATACCCAATTAATTAATTCTCATGTTTCTTCCACACAATCAGATACTGCATTTTTTACTTTGTATCTTTCCATTACTAGATTTTATCACCTTAACACTAGCTGACAATATTTATTTGGGTTTAAGACCAGTTCAAAGAGAGGGACAGTATGATATTCCTCAACATAAGCTGAACATTTACAAACAGGGTCCGGCCATGTACTCAGTAACAACGGCCTCCTCATCAAATGGGGAATGTTTTTACTAAAGCACATCTTTGAACCTTGACTTTCAAATGTTTCTTCATTCTACCAGTATTTGGGCTTTGCTCTCGATTACCTGAGTTCAGAAACTTCCAACAACAAAAAAGTAATTTTAAACTGCCTTCCAAGTTCACTTTATGTGTAAATACATATTTGGCATTTTCCCCCTGTCTTTTCACATATTCCTGCACTGATATTCCAAATAAAAAGTAGGCCGGAAAGAGGTGTGTGAGTTTGGGTAAATTATCTGAAGCACTTCCTTGCATTGTTTAGTTGAGGGTTCAGCTTCAGCCATATCTGCTGTGGCAACTGGATTAAACATCAGTTTAATAGACATAAGAACAGAAATGTAACATCCACCAAAAGCATGAGAACAATTTCCATCTTTTTCTTTTTTATTTAACCACATAAGTACATGTCAACAGTTGGCATAAACTTCATAAAAATACAGTACCTTTTTGTGCTGTAACACTAGTCACAATGTTTATATATAAAGATTTTTTTCCCCGCTTCCTTGAATTCAATTAACATTTTAAAAAGTGACTTCCCAAAAGCCCTTTTTGTGATAGTTTCCTTATAGAAATTTTTCCAAAATCTATTCTGTAAAAGTTAAAAAGCTAATGCATTTTCATTCTCCCTCACCCTTTCAATAAAACAGATTTTAAAAAAATAAGAAGTCTTAGAATACTCATCAGCTGTTACACTACTACTTTATCATAGATTTCCATTTAACTGATACTGTTATAGGCATGACGGATGTTATTCCTATAGCATCTAATATTGCTAGATGCTATCAGGGCTAAAAAGACCAGTCTCATCAATAGACTGACGTCTGAACAAAAAAAAACCAAACCAAGCCAAAACAAAACCAGAACATGAATGATATACAGAGAAATTAGACTTTAGAAGTCTTATACTGTAGAATCACAATTACTGTGATACTTGCCAATGGCAATAAACATACAAAAACTCTATCAAGTCAGTTAAACGACTAAAGGGTGTCCTTGCACTGGGTATCTTGGAAAGTGAAGTCTCTAAATTCTTTATTACCTACAATATCGGTGTGACACCAAGATGACAGAAAAACTCATGAACCAGACTAACATTATTGGAGCAATTATACCCACACAACTGACTCTACCCGTATGACAACTGGGTTAAATTTCGTTTTTCTTTAATGCTGATGATAAAAATCCAGGCAGGATCTAATACCATGGGGAACGAAAAGAGGGCATAAATTTTGAAAGTAATTTCTTATCAAGTTAGGTGCTGAAGATCTAGTTAAGGCAGTGAAGGGTTTATTTTAGTATCTTTCTAAGGCTATGACAGATTTTTCCTGAATAAAGCATTTTTCTTTAAAAATTTCATGTATATTATGCCAGCTTACTCTGAATGCGTAAGAATGCTAAAAATCCTTGGACACTGAGAAGCTAAACTATTGCTCACTGCAAATATTACCCTTATTAGTCTTCTTTTTTAATATCAATAAGATTCCAAGAACATGCACCTAAATAATGAAGTTTCAAGTTTGCCTACAAATTTTTCCATTTCAAAAGCAAGCTTAAAGAGCATGTGTTAAGTGAACAAAAAATGATGAATGTTCTTAATCCCCTCAAAGAAAAAAATGTATTTCTCTCCAATACAACTAGTGAAACTATGTGACTTTTACGAGAATTTCTAGTATGACCTTGTCCAGAAGGGAGATGGGTAATGAAAGCGACGTGAGAAATGTGATGCCAGATGCTATAGCACCATTCCTTTGTTCCTAGCCGCTAGCACCAAAGCTTTAAACAAACTGGCTTTGCTAAGACATTCTGACAGTCCCATTTCACAATATCATTGGTTTTGAGAATGGAGTTACTTCCCATAGCTGCTTTTAACTCTTTTTGGATCAATGTTAAATAAAATGTGCAAACATATACTCATTTGCATAGCAAATCTCAAGGGACTGACCCTGAAATAGAAATCCAAACTGTTAGGTTTAAGATATTTCTATAATCAGAATTCACTTAAAATGGTAAAAAATAAAATACACATTTTTCCATTTTAAGTCTGGTAGAAAAGGTATTTCTGATTTAGAATTCTTATAGTTACTAGTTTAAAAAGTTGAAAGACTGATGTTTCTTTGCATTGAAATGTTATTCCTTTGGAATCTTCAAGACTCTGTAATTGCTATTTTCAAATACTGTGATGAAATACGGCCTGGAATCCTTGCTCATAAGGGTACATAAAGGAATTTTGCCGCTATTAGCGGGATCTTCGACATCCCAGATTTCAGGCATACTGCAACCAGGCCTAGAAAACATATGAATAAGAAAAGAGAAATGAAGAAATGCCATCAAAAACCATACAGCTCACTGAACTCGGTTTCATACCACCCCACCATGAATACTTGATCACGCCATCTATATTTTATTTAAGTTTGTCTTTGCACCAGAAATTCTTATCAGACTACAAAATCAATAAACACAGTAGTAATTTAAAATAGTACCAAGAATGTGTAAAATTTGTCTGCTTTTCTGGTTACATAATTAATAACAGTTATTTTGGAGGAGGAAGCATACAAACCATCACAAATTATACAATATACATTACCAGGGACCCTTAAAACTTCCTATAAAATGGAGGGTTATGTTCACAGTCCTAACATTTCTAAAGAAAACTCAGGAAATAAAAAAAAGCAATAATGCCTTGGTCTTTTAATAACCAACATCAATTCCTTGTTCAGTTATCTTTGAAAGTTAGAATTAATGAGACTTTCCTTATTTTGTCAAAGATAATAGCAAAGAAATAGAACAGATTGATTTCATTTTATTCTAAATGCAAAGAAAATAAAATAAAAAATCCAAACTAATAGTGTTCTAAAGGCCAAAAAGATAAATAAAAAAAAAGGATAGAAGCATAGGATAATATTTTGGTGCTCAAACTATCTTTCACTCTGCACCTTTTACTCATACTAGGCTTTCATTATATACACACATCTGTTCTTGCCATCACAAATGAATGACTTGTTTCCTTTGTGAATCTCTTCTGTATTTTACGGTGAAGTTTAAAAACACATGCAACACAGCTTTTCAGGTGCACCCAAAGATCATAAGGTTACTAATGTGGGTAAAGAGAATTATACTTCTTAATACCTGGAGATGCTGGACAAAAATGGATTTTGGACACTTTTAATAAAGCACAGATCAACATTTCAAAACTACTACTTGATATGAATCTTAGACTACATATTGGAGCAGCGTATCATTCTTGTGAGGAGGACAGAGATTACTCACTTTTTTCTGCTTACACACAATGACTCTTCCAGAATGTAGTAATTCACTCCTAGTTTTATCAATTCTCTTTTTACTTCTTTTGCAGGTTTTCGACTGTACATGGAATAAACTATTTTAGTTCTGGCCCTTCAAAAAGAGGAATACAAAAGTTAGCTAGCAACATAGCATGAAAGTGTAAGCTTTAACTTTAGACTGGACAATAAGTCCAGTTTTTATTTCACAAGACAACAACTAGGCTAAAACAAAGTTTAAATTAATAGTGCTATTTGCTTTAATGTGATGAGATCTTCACAAATATAATGATTCCAAGAACAATCTGTACAGTCCTTTGATTTCTCTGTAGCCAGAGACAACTTTGTAACAATATCCATGGTTACTGTGAACAGAAAATGTAAAGATGTCAAAGCAATGCATTCAACATATAATATTTAAGGCTAGAAATAACCTCGCTTGATCTGGAGGTGATCAGAAGAAATCATGTGCCCAGTCTGTCCACAAAAGGTCACACGCATTGCCCTTGTTTGGGCCTTCTTAAATGCAGAGTGCAAGACCTGATGTCCGCCTATGCTGAGTCAAGCAAACTCATCGCTTGTAAATCATGACCCTGTTTGTATTACCCAGTAATAGCCTCCTTTGATTGTGCAAAGCATGACATTGTTAAATCCTATTAATTTTCTGATGCTGTATCCTCTCCAGCTTATTTTCCCCAAACATGCCTTGTCTTGTATTTTTGTAGTTAAAATAGAATAGGAATAGAACAGAATAGAATATTTCAGTTGGAGGGGACCCACAATGATCATCTGAGTTCAACTGCCTGACCAGTTCAGGGCTGACCAAAAAAGTTAAAGCCAGTTAATGCCAGACACAGAACTAAAGACATAAGGCATGTAAATGAATCCCCTCCTTTTCTCCTTTATCCCCTCTATCTTGTTTTCTTCTTGTGTCTTTTTTTAAGCAGTTTTACAAAATTACCAAAAAATGATGCTACAATATTAAAACTGAAAAAAGCAATTCATGACCTTCTCAGATAAATCCATTTCAATTTAGAAAAATATCCTGATTTTTAAAATAACAAAGTAAAAACCTCAGTAATTTCATTACAAAATTTCAGTTTTAATTAGTCTTAATATTTCAGTAACTAGATATATTATCATGAAAAAAATACAGACAATCACAGAAAGCTAATAGGAACAACTATACTGGCTATCTTGAGAAAAAAAAATCACGTTTGTCTGCAATGTCAGGAGTAACTACAATGAAGAATGAATATAGTACTACACATTAATTCCAATTCCGTAATTATATTCCGATTTTTTTTTATGTAAGTTTGAAGCCATATCTATCATCCTACAGTATATCCTTTCTGATGAACACAAATCCTGAAGAAATGCTGCATGTGTTCTCAATCTGACAAGTTCCACGGCATTTTAACAAATTTTACAGTATAACGTGATGCCATTCCTACTGTATATTAGCAACATTAAGAAAATTAGTAGCAAATAAAAACAAATCCTCAACTTCAATATTTACCTTAATCCTGCATCTTCATAGTGGGGATGATTTACAATAGGACGAAGTGTAGATAATTTAACACTTGCCATTGTAGGCATTGCTCCTGCAAAAACTGCATCTGAAATACAGAATGAATCACAGAATGGTTTGGGTTGGAAGGGACCTTAAAGATCATCTAGTTCCAACGCCCCTGCCATGGGCAGGGACACCTCCCACTAGACCAGGTTGTTCAAAGCTCCATCCAGCCTGATCTTGTTTGACCCAAGCAGTAAAAGCAGAGAAGCAATCTTCAAATATCAAAACAGTAATCCTCTAGAAAAACATAAAGAGGGTAAGGTACTCTTCTTGAAAATGCCTTACATGGCACCAACAGGAGATGCCCCAAAATCACTTTTTTTTTAAAACTTGAACTCAATATAAGTCATTAGGTAACTAAACATCTAAGAACAGAGATTTTATTTTTCTTGAATGAGCAGAATGACATATTCATTATGAGAACAAGTTTTTATTTGTCGCTTCTTACACCATTGTTAAATAAGCAATGAAATCTCAGTCTACTTCAGCTTGAAAGTATTGTCATCCTAAAAAGGTAACTAAATTGTTTCTAGATAGTTTTTTGACACTTTTACCCATTTTAGTAAAAAGACAGGTGCAACTACAACTCACACACTTTGAATTCTCTTCTAGCAAAATGATGATCAAGAACCCACATCCAGGACCAGTGTCATTTAAGTAAAAAACTATTTTAATTGGACTTTGCAAAACCACTTTTGTTGTAGAAATAATACACCAGTGGCTAGAACCTCCAGACTGGTAGCCTGGAGTCTAACAAAGCAAGCTTTCAATGTGTTTTTTTCACATGAGATAGCTTCTACATGGACAAGCAAATGTCACTAAATCATGGCTTTAAGACACTCTCAAGGCAAAGCCACAGGTGGTAGCAATACTTTTGCAGTCATTCATACCAAGTGCTACAGTTACATCTCACCGTAAATGGGGAACATTGTACATTATTAAATTCTTTACCTTGTCTGGTATTGACTTTTATCCATTCCAAAAGTTCCTCCTGTGGCAAATTGCTAAATTCTCCCATGATGTTCCACTGAGTTTGAAGGTTTGCTGATCCCTCTATTGCCATCAATGCTAAAATAGCAAAGACCAATGTTTTGGGCTGGATTTTACAGAAGAGCCATCCAAACAACTGAAATGCAAGAATCAGTTAATTTCAAGACAACAATTCCCTAATGTTGTATGCAGCACAATTAATTTTTTTTTCTCTAAGGAACCTAATATAAATTCCAATACAAAACATCTCTGCTACGGCTTCTCCACTAAACTTCAATGAAACCTCATAAGAAGCATTCACGTTTACCAAATGTAGGGCATTATATTTGTAGTTCTACAATAAAAAGAAAATTGACATTAAGGCAGCTTTTAAAGTTGTAGTTCAAATGTCAAGTTATGCAAGTAAGGACAATTCAATAATACTAACTGCACTTTTATTTTATCTAATATTTACATCAAGACTTTCTAGCTGTAATATATGGATTAAAGATTGTACTGCAAACTTCCAAAAACATATCAGAAAGGAAGACTCTGGGGATATAAAATCTTTATTTTCCATCTACAAGAAAGGCAGAAAGGAGGATCCGGGAAACTGTAGACCTGTCAGTCTGACCTCAGTACCAGGGAAGGTCATGGAGCAGATCATCTTGAGTGCCATTACATGCCATATAATAGACAACCAGGGGATCATTTTACTTATGACAAGTAACAAATCAGGCATCAAGAAAGTGGTGAGCAGAACATGTAAGCAGACTGACACTGTGTAGTCTGTCCAGCGTTATCAAGAACTGTCCTTCCTTGAAAGAACATCCAGGGAAGCAGTCCTGTTTTCTGGGAAACAATTTGTTCAGCTGCCTTGGTAAGGGACAGCTTTCTCCTCTTTGCATAACTCTGCCTCATTTACTTATCTTACAGTTGTGACACAGGTGTCAGATGTTCCATAGATAGTAATTGCCTTCACCATACAACTCTAATTCACCCTTAGGACAAGCTCCAACCACAAATATTGTGGGAAAAACAATGCCTATCGGGCATAACTCAAGTAGTTGAATCACCATCTCTGGAGGTATTTAAAAGACAGGTAGATGTAGCACTTAGGCACATGGTTTAGTGGTGGACTTGGCAAGGCTAGCTTAACAGTTGGACCCAATGATCTTAAAGGTCTTTTCCAACCTACATAATTCTATGATTTTATTATTATAGTCTGTATCATACTGGATATGCATAAGACAGCCAGAAAAAGGCTGTACATATATATTGTCAGTTCTGGCATGCCAGATTTTGAGTACTGGACTTTGTAATGTTGTTCTTGTGTTTCTTCGGTTTTCAAGAACACCAAACCTAATGACCCAGGTTTCTTATTCAAATCCTAATTTTCTTCCCCAGCCATTGCTAGTTTCCCCACTCTGACAAACATTTTTCTCTTTTCCTTCTTCTGTATTATGTCTGCAACAGTTCTTAGCACTGGATTCCTTCTCCCACTCATCCTCATGGCAATGTTCTCCATATAGACATGTTCACAAATTCTCCATCTCATCTTCCCAATTTGCTTTCTTGCTAGTAACACCGCTCACTATTAATCTTTCACTCTTTAAAGGTGGGTATTTTGTGTGACGTAAATAACACTTTCTACAAAATTACAGCATGGTTGAGGCTGGAAGGGACCTCTGAAGGTCATCTAGTCACAGGCCACCTAGAGCCAATTGCCCAGGATCATGTCCAGGTGGCTTCTGAATATCTCCAAGGATGAAGACTCCGCAATGTCCGTGGGCAACCTGTGCTGGCGCTTGGTCATCCTCACAGTGAAAAAGTGCTTCCTGATGTTCAGAGGGAACGTCCCATGTTTCTGTGTGTGCCCATTGCCTCTTATCCTGTCACTGAGCACCATGAAAAGAGCCTGGCTCCATCCTCTGTACAACCTCCTTTCAGGTATTTGTACACATTGGTAAGATTCCCCTGAGCCTTCTCTCCTCCAGACTGCACAGTTCCAGGTCTCTCATCCTTTCCTCATAGGAGAGATGCTCCTTAAACGCCCTCATGGCCCTTTGCTGGACTCTGTTCAGTATGTCCATGCCTCTCTTGTACTGGGGAGCCCAGAATTTGACATAGCATTCCAGCTATGGCCTCACCAATACTGAATAGAGAGGAAGGATCACTGCCCTCAACTCGCTGGCAACACTCCTAATGCAGCCCAGGATACCTTTGGCCCTCTTTGCAGCAAAGGTACATTGCTGACTCACGTTCAACTTGGTGCCCACCAGAACCCCAGGTCCTTTTCTGCAAAGCAGCTTTCCAGCTGGTCAGCTCCCAGCATGTACTGGTGCCCCCAGTCAATCCTCCCCAGGTGCAGGACTTTGTCACTTCCCTTTGTTGAACTGCAGGAAGTTCTTGTAAGCCCATTTCTCCAGCCTGTTGAGGTCCCTCTGGATGGCAGCACGCCCATCTGATGTACCAGCCACTCCTCCCAGTTTCGTAGCATCAGCAAACTTGCTGAGGGTACACTCTGCCCCATCACCCAGACCATTAACAATAATGTTGAACAGGCCTGGACCCAATATTGACCCCTGTGGCACATCAATAGTTACTGGCCTTCAATCAGACTTTGGACCACTGATCACACCTCTCTGGTCCCAGCAGTTCATCCAGTTTTCAGTTTACCTCCCTATCTGCTTCCCAGACAAAGGACTACCTGCCCTACTTTTGCTGCAACTGCAGAGCTTCTAAAACAGCTATTTACATACAGATTCAATCCAGTTCACTTCTCAAAAACACAGACACTAAAACATGGAAAGACAAGTCTAAGATCTTCTATATCTGGAGAAAATCTAGTAACATTTTATATTATGGATGATTTCAAGTTAGGAAAATTAAATTTGAGTTAGGTATGTGACTTTTGATTTTTAAGGCTGAAATGTTTTCAACATGCAAGACTTAAAACTATACTTCTGTAAAGAATTAAATACACAAAAAATTAGGCAAGGCAGTAAGCTCTAAAGAGCTGTGAAAATACAGTGTAAACAAAATCAAACACTGTTTGGATAAAATTAATAGTCAATAACAAACTTGCAATGGCATAGGAGTGTGTAAATATAGCAAAATCCAGTGTATGTCTCCTTATTCTCCAGCTCAATACACAGCACATTAACTCATACAATAATGCAATTGGACAAGTCACATAAAACAAGGCATTTGCTTTATTTGAGGAGAGGGGAGAATGGAGCTTGTGTAATCATATTTTTCGACAGGCAATATATAATCTGGTTTATTTTTAACTGGTACACTCTGACTCAGGAATTAGACACACAGAAATTTGCTTTAGGACAAATACCTTGGTAATACTATAAATACTGAGATAGCTACAGGATTAAAAAAAGACCTTACCTGTTTTGAACACACCAAGGAAGCCATAACACACAGATGCGGTGTCAAAAACAGTTTTAGTCTCATGATCAAAATTGCTAGGACACCGTACGCCACCAGCTGCAATGCATGGTATACCAGCTGCAAAAACAAACAAACAGTAGCGCAATATTTGCATACTTCTCATTTGTGTCTTAAACATACAACTTCATTTTCAGCATAGCTTAAAGGACGAGCTTGTCTGAGTCATTAAAGCATCTAAGTCAAAGTAAAGATCTTCACATTTCAGATAGTGATAAGGACTTTGTGTTATCTTTTTTTCTAAAGTGTGTGTAGTACGCTAAGGTATGGAACAACAGGAAGGATAAACATTAACAATAAAACCAAAAGGAGATGGAGAAATGGCTAGCCATGCAAAAGATCCTGAAACATAAACAGGCAACAACGTATGTAAAATTTCTTGTATAACCTCTTCATAGAAGTGAGGAGACCTTGCTGTTTAATACCTAAAATACCTAAGTATGAAATGAAAAAAGCAAATAAAATCATCCTTGGTACTCATACAACCACAGGCAGCTTGCTTCAGTACTCTCAAAAAAGCTTAAAAAGCAGAGATGTCACTCACCACTCCTAACATTGAATCTTTGTTACTTGTGGAAGTGCTGTGGTAAATCATACAGGCATTTTTGCAATCAGTACAATTAAAACTGATTGATTATCCTATTTTGAATGGTATGAGCAAAAACCACAAATAAACTGCTGTTAAGGAAGTTTTGCACTGTCCTTGCTCACTTAATTGCAAATAAAGAAACCATGTAAGAAAGCTACCATTCAATTATTTATATTTTTTGCATAATTTTATTAAAAGAACCACGTGTAGAATTATTTTCATTATGGTATATTTCAAATCAGAATTTTAACGTTATCTGTCACATGAAGCCCCAGTAAAAGAACCAATCTCCTTCTCGGTCTATATGAGGAAAATGGAAAGTCATCATAATTTCAGTATCTTTCTGTACAGCTGCAGCAAAAGCCCAAAAGACTCTTGCACTGCCACCCCACCATTAGCTAGTATTTTTTTCATTCAACATTCCAGAGTTATTCTGGTGACATACCAGACCCAGTTTGAGACGAGGGAATAAAGATGCAAATACTTCCTTTCAAATAAACCACATATCAGGATTGGACCATTGCAACCTGTACTTCAATTCTGAGTATTCAAATTAGCATATAAATAAAATTGTGTAGAAAAAGAATCTTACCTCACCATGGTTAAAACGTTCCTCTCTAAATAAAAAAAGAGAAAATCACATTATTTATGTACTACAGAAGCACTAGATTTACTTTGAAGTCATCTGTAGTGGCTCTAGACAACTGAACTAATCCAGTAAGAATGAGTCAGTGCCTGCACAGATTTTTTTCCCCCCTCCTCTGTAACAAGCTTTGAAATATATTGCAAATTAGTAACTATCCTGCTCAATCCCTATATCTATTTTGAAATCTGAAAATTAATTTTAGCAGTTTCTAATTGCTTCCAGAAATTATTTCATACATAGAATTGCTTATTTAGAGAACAGAACTTGAGTAGCATAAAACAGGCACAACACTGCTACCAAAAAAGAGTCTGCCATTTACTCAGGTACTACATAGATTGGTTTCGGATTCTCAGAAGGAGATACAAATGTGAATACAAATGTGAAAAGAGTCAAAACTTGTTGCTCTCCAAAAACATCTGTGAAGAGAGGATGCTGAATCTTCCTCACATCTGTTGAAATGTTGATAATGGCCATTAGACTATGGAAAGCAGAGATCATTGAAATGACTAGTCATAAAATTTAAAAAAAAGCCCAAACCAACAACAAAACAGGAAGCAAAAAGTTATGTCAGGGAAGTGACAACATTCAATTGGAATCAACTGATTGCTCTTGAGCACAGCATCAACAAGCGATGCCAAATGGCCCTGACAGAGCATGTATTACAGATATTTAGAAAAGAAAATCAATACAGTTGGGATCTCTTACAAAAGAGACACAGGTATCTTTCTAACCTGGAAAAAAATAATGGGAAGGAAAGAATTTGCATTCACTATTTATAGAAGAAAAGCACATAAATAAATGGACCAACATAATTTAGAATTCTGAGTTATCTAGCATATAGCAAATCAAATAAACTTCTAGTAGAAAATTCAGTTTTGCATTAAAAAAGATGACAATATTTACCTTTCACATTGGCCTGTCTGAGATAAGGCCCACATAAGATATTTAATTGCCTGAAGAAAATAAGAACCAACAAAAAGTATGAATTAACTTTCAAAAGCATTCTAAAGCATTTTCAACATTTGCTATATCAAGTTACACCTGGGTAATCTCATTTTGAGATAATGCTAAGATAAAGACATGCAATGTTTTAGCTAAAATTTCTTTTTGAGGATGTTTAATTAGCCACGCAGTTAGCAGTTATCCCATCTGTTCCTGTGCAAACTGTACACCGTTTTTACACAAATTATACATAATCAAATTTACAAAACCATTTATAAGCTTCAGTTATAGTACTCATCAGCTAAGTGACAGAAAATTTTGGCGCTTAACAACAAAACAAGTTTTAAAACTGGACCTTTGCAAAAATCTATGTAAAGAGAATACAGGATTTTAAGCAAATATTTTTGAAAACCTGTATTTTGTTTAACTCTGATGGTTTTATGTGTCAAGGTTTTGGTAGCAAGGGGGCTGCAGGGGTGGCTTATGTGAAAAGAAACCAGAGGCTGCCCCCATGTCAGACAGAACCAGGTCCAGCCAGCTCCAAATCAGATCTACCACTGGCCAAAGCTGGGCACCATCAGTGACGCTGGTGGTGACTCTGTTGATAACATGTTTAAGAAAAGGTAAAAACCACTGTGCAGCAGCTTTGAGACAGAGCAGTGAGAAAAATGTGAGAGAAACAATGCTGAAGACACCAAGGTCATTGAAGGAGGGGGAGGAGGTGGCTCCAGGCACCAGAGCAGAGATTCCCCTGCAACTTGTGGAGAAGACTGCGGTGATGCAGGTTTTCCCCCTGCAGCCCACAGAGGACCACGGTGGAGGTGGGGTACTCTATGCCAGAGCAGGTGGACATGCCCCTGAAGGAAGCTGCAACCCATGGAAAGTCCACACAGGAGCAAGCTCCTGTCAGGAACTGCAGCTCGCAGGGAGAACCCCCACAGAAACAGGTTTTCTGGAAGGAACTACGGCCCTGAAGGACTGTACCCTGTGGAAAGGGCCCATGCTGGAGCCATGCTGTGGGAAGGACCCACTGAGCCTGGAAAAGAAGGAGATGGGGATGAGGGAAAGGTGTTTTTAGTTTTCTTTTTGTTTCTCACAATCCTACTCTATTTTTAATTGATGGTAAATTGAATTACCTTCGCCAATTCAAGTTTGTTTTGCTCATGATAGTAAAATCAGCGAGTGGTCTGCCTGTTCCTGTCTTGATCCATGAGATTTTTCAACTCTTTTTTCCCCACCATGTCCTGTTGAGGACAGGGAATAAGAGCACAGCTTGGTGTGCACCTAGCAGCCAGTCAAGGTTAACCCACCACACTAACTTCTTCCCATCTCAAAATAGCGATCTCTACAAAAAACCTAAAAAATTAATTTAAGGTAAAGGTGATTCACTAAATCAATCACTTACCCTTTTGATGATTACCCCAAAAACCACCAGAACAACTGGTAACAGCAGAGTCTTTGTGTATCTTACTGGAGTCTGCAATGCAAATAAACTGCATTAATTGCTTTAAATTAACCTGACTTCAATGGTCATTTTAAAGAAAACAATGCAATTAATTCTTCCTTAAGTAAAATGTAAATGTGATCATTTAACAAGAAGAAATCAGGCTTAAAGAAACTCAAATTTAAAATCCACCCAGGAATCGTAATATTAAGGTCATTAGTAAATTATTCCCTGTTCTTTGGCAAGTACCCAAAGACTAAAAGTAGATTGTATCTCATCTGAATTTGAGTACTATGGCTTGAGTAACCTATAAATGTTCTAAATACATATCTAGATACCAATGAACTAAAAAAAGTCTACTAATGGCACATTAAGAAGCTTTGATGCTCTTCTGTAGTCTATATCTAGCACACAAGACCTTTGCAGCTCTCAGTACGTTTTCCATATACTCAAAACCAGTTACGGACAGCCACGTGAAGTTTGCAGGCTGCAACCTTTCATTTATCCCTGAGCAAGCACTGTTTTCATCCAAGCAAGCACATTTCTTAGATACAAAAATCAAAACACTGTTTTGGTTTTAGTTCATTTAAAAGCAATTAACTCAGTTAAATTTAGCTTAAGTTCATTAATATCTCTAACTTCACAAGTAAGCACTTGAACTTAACAATGGCAGCAGGAGGCTATGGCTCACAGATCTTTTAAGCTCTAAATTCACATAAAAGTTCCCTCTTCCATAATCAACTATTTTGATCAAATTACCTCTTTTTCCATGAAGTCAAACTCTGCAGCACAGGTATACATTAACGTATCAAAATCCTTGTAGCCAATAAATTTAGATTTTAATATATTTCCTATATGAGCCTGGTAGGATATGCAGGAAAAAAAAAAAAAGCTATAGTAAGCAAAACTGTTCTGTTTCCACAACAAAGTAGTTTAAATATATATGAGAAATATGTTTAATTAGAACAAAAGTTTATACCATTTACAATACCGTTTTAAGGGCACCAAAAATGTATTTATGGTATATTAAATGACATCTTTGAGGGTAACAGAGATTGGTCTGTGTTAAATAAAGAGCAGGAAGCAGCAGAAGAAAACCATTGCAAATGGGTTCAACAAGAGTATAGTTTTGCATACTCATATTTTAAGATATGAGCTTCCCATCTTTTGCCCCTTGATGCGCATCTGCAGATAAGTTTCAGTTTTTAACAGCAGAATCTGACAATAAAGGTGCTGGAGTGAAGTGAGGAGTCCTAGTTACAATAAGCCTTTCAAAACTGTCTTAAAAGACTGTCCACTTTCAGAGGAAACTGAACTAAGAAATTTAGTAAATAAGGAAAAGATGGTGGTAGAATATATCCACAATAAACAAAAATCTATAAACCCACACTTAAAAACAAACACACAGAGCATTTACTAACTCAATAGTAAAACATTTGCCTTTTCACAAACATCGGTAATAACACATCAAAGCGATAATATATAATGAATGAGAAAGCAAATATGCAATCCCTCGGTCATTTCTACAAAACAAATCTTGGAATTTTAGGAAAGTATATCCATAAGATGCCAAAATCAAAATATTAAGAATTAAAAAAATTTTGAAAGCCACCACCCAGACACTCAGATAAGAGAACTTACATCATCAGCTATTCCAAATGCTAAAGAAGTCAGGTATTTCAAGGTGACTGTCCCAAATAACCAGGCACATCCTTCAATGACCTTAAACAAATACATTCAGAATAAAATAAACATGTCTCAGCAAACCTTTAAAGGAACTTTTTCTGGTTTAAAAGTCTTATTAAATTTAGCTACTAGTTACAAACTCTCCCATGTTATCACAAGTACAATAATTTCTAACCAATTACACCTCCTAGATTTCAATACACTGGGGTGTTTAAAGTTGGGGCTTTTTGTATTTTTTATTACAGCTGAAATAATTTTGTGCAACTGATTTATATTACGGCTGCACTGCTGCACACGACGTCATTGTAGCAGAGGAGGTACCCAAGTTAACTTCAAACAGGGGCTGCCTAAATGTCAATTCCACCTGTTTTGCGCACACCAGTGTGCAGCGATTATTTCCCACCAGTAGCCTCTCCATATTACTGGGTTGTACTACTCTGGTAATTCAAATCTTTGGAGGAATTTGCTGATTTATAGTACCTTCTCAAGATAATCTCAAGTTAGAACATGAAGGAAACACATAGAAAGTACATGCCATTACTACTCTTAGTTATGTATCACGTTTATCCCTGTACCAGAAAGATTAAATTCTTGGCAATCTAGCTTAATCTGTCTAATTCTTTATAAAACCAGGTCAACCGAATAGGACAATCTGTCTCGGTATCTTGTATCTGGGACTAGCAGTAGATGCCTTCAGAGATAATATAAAAAAATACAAACTTTACCCTACTGTAACCAAGGTTTTTATGTGACGATGGGTTGCATCCCATCATCACATTTAATGGCTGCAAATGAACCTAACTACCTAGGAGGTACCTGATCCTTTTCCAAATGCCTCTATTATTTTCTTCTGCTTCCACAGTATCTTTCTTCTCCCTTACAAGCTTATTGCTGCTAGGATAAGGGACATTAAATAAACTATAATTAGATTCTACTTCTATTCACTGGCTTTGTCATGTTTACCTTTATTTTACAAAATGTAGAACTCAAACCTATTTTAAAATCTCAGCTATTTAGTGATTCTACATTAATAATTAATTTCATACTCTCTCTACTTAAATTTGATGGTAGTACATTTTAGGGGAAGGCATTCTACTTTTTTTTTTTTTTCCTTTTTTTATTTTTTAAGCAAGACACATTGTCTGAGGCTGCATGCATATATTTAAGGCGCTAAGTATGAGCTTACAAACTAAAAAAATATTTTCGTCTTTCTCTGCAGTTCCTTCTCCATGACCTCCATCATGTATTTTCCTTTTTGAAGCCTGCTCAGTAATGAATTGATGTGTTCAGAGAACTTTTCATAAGAATACCAAGAGTTCTCTGCTAAGCGGCAAGGACTTATTTAGGATCAATAATTTTATATATATACTTAGGGTGCTGGTGGTCTTCTTTTGAAAACTTACCATTTAATCCCATCCTTTGTTTCTTACCTTCTAACATTCACACTTTATCCCATGGAGCTTATTTTCTTTTACAGTTCCAGTTAGATACCTTCCCCAAAAGGTTTCTGTGCATTACATTCACCCTGACACCCTTCTCCATATCCTTCAAAGAAGTCATACATCTTCCTTTCACAGAGGCTGTATCGGACCTATCTCATTATATTGCACGTACATACAGCCTTAACAACTTCACCACTGTTGGAAGTTTTTATTCTTTTACAAACGTTACCTGTACTGGTCTGCAGTTCCACAAATGCCTTGTACCTCCTTTTTAAAAATTGACATGGATTTGCCTATGTTCCCATTTCCCCTAGTACTACAGCTAACTGCACTAGCAGAGTATACATGCCCTGCAATTTGTAATAAATACATATATTTAATTCCTTTATAACAACTGTATTAATTCAATCCAATATTGCTAACAGGCTACCCTTCATTTAACAAGAATGCCACAGTCTTGGTAGGCTCCCATTTGTTTTTTACACCACCTGAATGTTAATGTTATATCTTGAGCAGTAAGTTGCTTCTCATGTTTACTACAACGTTATCGTTTACTTGCCGTATTTTTGAGGGTGTCCTCCATGTTTGGACCTGACTTCTACTGCCCTCAAACACCACCCACACACCTTAGTGTTTTACTTTAACTTGCTTCCTTTACTTAGTTATGGAATTACAAGTTGCTTTCTGTTGTTATAAAAACTATCCTAAAAAAAAAATATATAGGACACATTTTAGTGAAACTCTAATGCAGTATCTTAATTTATATTTCTCCAAGCACTGTTAGCCTTTTACTTGCCTTTTCTAAATGGTCCTTATTTTTAAAGGGATTTTCATACAGATCTTAAATTACCAATTTAAACGTGTTTATAAAGCCTAAAATGAAACATGTTGCTACTTGAAGGCTATTTCAATTTTCTGATATAAATGCATGTTTATGCCCTTTTTCTTCCTTCAGTAATTTCAAATTAATTTCTGGGAATATGGACAACTTACTTAAAGAGAGTAGTTCAGCTATATTTCTTGATTTTTCAACCATTAGAAACTAAACCAGAAGTTATTTCTGTATCTCATTAAAGCAAAAAAGAGTCATAGTTCCCTTCTGAAATTCAAAATATATGAAATTCCTTACCCATAGACAGACTTCTCTTCTGCTGTTTTTCAAGACTTTTGGACTCAATTCAAGAATTCCCTAATAATAAAATGAATGTCAATTTTCAGGTAACATACAGTAACAGCAAGATATTCCAGTACCCTGGATGAGGGTTTTTTTAGGTTTTGGTAGGTGCCGATTGTACCACACAGCTATTTATTAAAAAACCTTCCATAATTAATACAACCTGAAATAGGAGTGAATGTATAATATTGTGATTTCACCCTTCTCTGGCAAAACATGCCAACATAAAAACTCTTACTGCAGTTTACATACAGTTAATGGAAGACTACTCTTCTCCTTAACAAGTAAGATTCTGTATTATACATTTCTAAGCTTCTTTAAATCAAAACCAATGGGAAACTGAAGTATGTCTGTTTCCACAAATGACAAGACACATCTGAAGCAATAAAAAAATTACTAGCTGTATAATACAAACAATTTTCAAACAAGGCAACAGAAGATGAGGGGTAGGAGGAGTTACTGGTATTTTATTATGTTCCTCATTTTATGATGAAAGGAAAACTTACTTTAAACTAATTTGATGAATGAAGTAATTAAGAAAATCCAAGAATTAACTTAAAAGCTTTCAGAAACCCAGTCCATATGTGACACTAAGACTGAGGTCACTATAAGCACCCAATTAACATAGAATAAATATTTTTTTCCAAAGCAGAAAGTAGGCAAGAAATTCCATGCACCTGTACTTACTATATAATTACAAAAGCTGCTACAAGAAACTAGAGTGGGTTTATAACAAACAAACTATATGAGAGCAAATACCAGTAGCCAAGGCATCTTATCCTTAGCATAAGTGGGAGATTATTACTCCTTTGCTGATGGACAAAATATAAACAAAAGAAAAAAAAAATCACTGAGCTCACCCCAAGTTTCTAGAACAGGCAAAAAGAATCAGAAATGGAGATGATTCATAGTATGCTAAACTAGATCTGTTCACACAATCTCATCTCCTATTTCCTATGTACATAATTCCCTTAAGAGAAAATGTATGAAATCAAAAGAGGCTGGGTCTTGTTTTTCCTATTTAAGGAAAAATTAAGATAGTGAATGATGAGGTTATGAGTCTTCAGTGAATAACGTCATTAACATGGCAGCATGACTCAGCAGGTTCAAATAGTCTGAAACCATTGTTATATACGTTTTAGTCATTTGTTCTGCATTCGCAGTTTCACAATCAATAAAGAAGCATTCAAAACAAACTCCTCCTTCCTCATGTTCTTGTTTTACAATTATTCTGGTCAAAAATACATACATGGTAAATCTTATACTTTTATATGAAGAAGCGAGCTATAGAAACACAAGAACTGAGCATTAAGTGAATTTCTTTTAAGAAGAGGTCTTGGTGTAAAAATATGTTTTTTTAAATTAGTATCTACCCATTCTCCAGATATCTTTAACGTTTAATTCTGTTTGTCATGTGAAAGATTTCTCAACTATCTGATAATGCAGCAGTTTCATATTTTATAGCAATACATACAAACCAGAATGAACAGCATTACAATCTTTGCATGTCATATGATTTTTTTCTTAAACAACTTACCCAGATAACTACTAAAGACGCAGCATAATATGATGTCAACAACATTGAATTACCAAACATCAGAATAAAACACACTACAAGAGATACCTGAAAGAAGAAAATAAAAATAATTAAATTTAAAATAGAAAAGGAAAAAATTGCTCAACTACACAATTTACCTTCTATCAACAGCTTTAAATTTAAAGACATCTACTTCACAGACAGAGCAAGCTCATCTTACAGAATTATTCTGGAAACACTGATTAGAAGATTATATTGAGAGTACAATCAATCACTGATTATATGACCTAATGGCAACAGGTAGACAAGTGTAGATTATTATGTTAATTTATATTTTAAAATATTTATAGACAAAAAAGCCTTGATCATAGGACTAACTCATCTTATGTTATATACCAGATACACTTTTGAAATTATTCCTAACGTAATTTTTTCTTTTCGAATTGTTGTATTATTTCTCCATCCTATTTGTTATTTTTCAGAATCCTCGATAAACATAAAAATGTTGAATAAAATGCTTGTCGTCTTCTTTCTTCCAAACTGAGAAGTATGTATTTAAAA
>VXBO01004446.1:250683-322467 GCA_013400135.1 Rhinoptilus africanus | reverse complement strand
TCACCAGGTCTATGTTACAAGAATAAAAACAGCATCGTCCCTTCTCTTCCCGACGTTGCTTCCTCGCCCTTGGAATTCCATGTACAGCATACAGTGAAGCGCCCTGGCACCTGGAGGCTGGATCGTCTCCTCCAGCCGGCCCGGCCCAGGATGAGGATGCGTTCAATGCCTTTTGCTGAGAATGTTAAAAAAAAAAAACCAAAACAGGTCGTGGAGCCTCCGAAGAACCCAGTTCGACACCAGACAGGACACTGAGCAGCTAACAGGGACGTGGGGAAACAAAGCCGACAGGAAAAACAATTTCGGATCACCTACGAAGCCGTGATTTTTCGCAAAGAAACCACCCTTCTTCCATCCAGCTTCCAGGTATCCATCTCAGAAAGGAGGCCGAGGGGCTGGAGATCCACCGCCGCCTGCTCCCCACCGGCGTTGCCTGCGGAGCGCTTCCCGTATTTCCACCTACTTGGGGATTTCCCGAGCGCCTCGGGAACGCTGCTGGCTCTCCCCTTGGGAACATCTGCTCCTGGTTTTCACCATTGGTATGGCTAGAGTTGGTCCGTTCCGCTTTACGGCAGCGTGTGCGAGCGCCTTGGCTGTGGATTCAGCGTTGGGTGCCAGCTGGGAAGGCAGCCTGGGAGAGGACCTTTGATGAGCTACAGCGGGAATGACACCATCAGCTCCGACTTGGGACGAAAACGCCTGACGCTTCCCAAGGGCTGGAAGGACCTCGAGATGGCCTCGCCGTTACCTCCCCCCCATCCTTCCAGCTGTGAAGAAGCCCTGCCATCCCTTTTGCTCGGCGGTCGCTGGGTTGCGCTGCGTGTTTTGGTAGCAGACGCCAGCGCCAGTGAGCACGCACTGCAAAAACGTGCCCAGCAGCGCGGGAGAAATCCTTTAAAAATATCATTTCGCCTTTAAAAATGTCAAGGAGGGAATCAAGCAACGTGCAACGTCCTACCCAAGCGGGTTTTTTAAGGAGCTGGCACGGGAAGGGGTTGGTGAAAAGATGCTCCTTTAAAAGCTAAAGGCAAAGCTGCTAAAAGACGAGGGTCGAGGGGTGTCGATGAGAAAAAACGGCCACTTTATGGCAGAATCTTATTGCAGCATCTGACCCGCCACGTCCCAAGCCACACAGGAGCCTCATGGCTGAGATGCCCATCACTACCAGTACAAAGTAGCCACAGCACACCGGGAAGGTCGTTGCCGTTGGCTGCGTGACGCGGGGAGAGCAAGGACCAACCTCCGAACTATTTGCAAACCTGTTGGGGAACCCTGGAGTGGGCAATCCTTGGAGCTACATCACTGTCTTTGTGCTTCTCCTGTTTCTGGCTGCCTCTTAGTAGGGAGTTCCCACTTCCCAAACATGAGGGAGCCAGACCAGTAACGGGGATATCACAGAATCGTAGAATTGCCTACGTTGGAAGGGATCTCCAAGATCATCAAGTCCAACCATCAACCTAACACTGCCAAACCCACCTCTAACCCACGTCCCACATGATGGGCCTCGCTCCCTGACAAATGACACCACAAACCCTACAGCAAAATTTTGGCAGCGTCCACGTCCAGCCCTAAACTGGGACATTATCAAGATCATATGCAACAACAAGAAGCAGATTATCCTCCCTCTTCCAAGAATTAATTAGCTTCTCAAAGCTAATTCCCCGGACATGAACATCTCAGCAGTCCACAAAGACCTAGGGAGCCCTCAGCCTTTTGAACCACTGATACTGCTCTAGTTTTAGGTCTTGAAGCGACAAACAAAAAGGGGGAAGAAAAAAAAAAAAGAAAAAAATGTATCTTTTTTGTCTGCTGGATTTTTTTTCCCATCTGTTGATGGCAGCCCTCTTGTATTGATTAGCTAACGATCTTCCATGGTAACACTGAGCTTCACAAGCCCGTCACGCATGGACAGATTTTTCCTGCCATTTTTCTGGGAGTTGCCCGTGGCCGAGACAGCCACGGGCTATAAATATTCTGACCGTTGAGGAAATTTGTCAAAAACCCAAAGAAATTCTCTGCCAAGCTCGCCGCAAAGAAATAGAGCATCAGCAAAATCTAACGTGGAAGATTTATGCTGAGACGCTCGTTTGAGTTTTGCAAGTTCTGTCATTCACACAGAAGGTGAAATTTGAAAAGAAAGGCCTGCTTACTAATTAGCTGGGAATCATAATCATACTACAATCACCCTCAAACGAAGGTTGGGAATGTCTCCAAGGCTCCTTAGGGCAACGACACCCAAATTTAGTGCCATGTAGATCAGGGGAGGTGAAGGAAAGTGTAAAAAAACCCCACCCAACCCCAAAACTCAGCATTTATATGGAATAATTTAGTTTTACTGACAAACGCTGAGCTTAAATTGAAGCAGAAATTTCTTGCTAATTTATTTAAAAAGGGGGTGGGGGAGTGGCCGTGTCTTGCTTGGGCTGAGCCAAAGAGTCGTTCCTTCCCACGGAGAGGAGGACGTGATTCCAGGTGTGGGACTTTGGCCTCAGTCTGCCAGTGGGATTGATTTAAATGGGGCTGAGCCTGGAAATAAGAAATGCTTCAAAGGGCGGAAGAAAGGGCCAGATCAATCCGTGGACTTCCAAGGGTTTAAGTCGAAGAGAGATGCCTGAACAAACCGAGAGGCCGATCTATACCGAAGCTCCCGGACGCGACAATGCCCAAACCAACCCAAATCCAACTCGCAAACCTCTTTGCGGCTCCTCTTCTTTGAGGCGATTTGGGATTGTTATACTCTTCCCTTGGATTAGTATTCTGGGATTAAAAAGGTGCAGCCCTGCTCTTTAAAGTCCTGGGGGGCAGCTTCTGTCGCCGGCTATCCCGCTGCAAATCCAGGGTAAGGGATATTCCGAAAATGGTAAGTGAGAAACACGATTTGGCCTTATCTTCCTATTTCAACAACGTCACTCTCTGCAAATATGGACGGGGAGCTACTCAAAAGCCGCGTTAAGCCTTCATTTTTCGACTTAAAACAGAGGTAGTGGTTTTAGAGGGTCTAACAGCTGAGCTGGGTTTCCATCAGGAAAGATCTGTGCGTTTTCTTTTAAGTGGAGCTTTGCGGTTACAAATCTTTCAGAAGGGGAAAGCCCAGCCTCCCACGCAAACGGGATTTCCTCCCTCTCAAGCAATATTTCATTAAGATCTTCGTAAAGGGAATAACAAGGCATTTTTAAAGGAGCATTTTTCCAAACACGCTACTAAAGTTCCTAATGAAGCATTTGAATGCCTCCTTGACATCTGATTTCCCTTCCAGCACGGGGCGGGGGGGCCGTAGAAAATAATCTGAATTATTACTTCTGTTGCAGTGCCATTTTACTCAAAATATTTTATTCGGAGATTCACATATAATTACCCACCTAATAAAAGGAGCTATTAGGTTGTAAAGATCCTATCCTTTCCATGCTCTTCTAAAATTATGACCCACTCAAGCTTGAAATCAAAGGCAGAGCTGAATGGAATAATTCATCTGAAACTCTCTTATTGGGTTTTGCAGCCTCCTAACTGATAAATATGCAAATTAGTTCCCTTTTGGTGATTCAGCTGCATAAACAGGGATTAACGCTGAATGCGGCTTAAAATTTCGCAATAAAATGTATGCACACAAAAATGTAGTCAATTCAACCCGTTACGGTTGTCAATAAACACCCTAACGCGTGGCTAACGCTCTAGGACAAGGAGAGGGAATCCCTAAAGATGGTTCCTTGCTTGCTCTCCGCCCCTTGCTCGCTGTTCCCACAGAGTACTGCCCACCTCAACCAGGAATTAGTACGGAAAGCCCTCCTAATTAATTCGGCGGTTATTTAACCTGGGATTCCTCCCCCAGGCTGGCGTCCTGCCCGCGGGAAGCGCCCAGTGCCTGCTAACCCTCCTCATCCTCTGCCCATCCTCATCCTAGGCGGAGGGGTCTTCGGAGCGGAGCCATCCCGGTGGGACGGAGGGCGGACGGGGGAAACTTCGGCTCCATTTCTCTCTCCGCTCTGGCTGGTGGTGGCCCCAGCGTCATCGCAGGGTGGTGCGGCACAAAGGCCAGCCGTGTTTTATCACAAGTGTCAGAGAAGATTGCGTATTACGGCCTCTTTTTGCAAGTGTACCCTGGCAGGCCACCAATGCAGACTTCTTTTTTGTTTTTCCTCCTTTTTCTTCCTTTTTTTTTTTGTTTTTTTATACATTCCTGGTTCTCTGTTTGCTATACGTAAAAGATGAGCTACGGGAGGATTTACAAACGCTCGCTAAAACGCCTGAATTTTTCCAGCAACTCGCTAATCCCCACCGCTCGGGCGAGATGAGCGACGGAGACGACGAAATAAATTAGTAATTTGCTTTTTTCCTTTTGTGCTGTTGGGAAAACTTCCAGATTTTTGGCCTGGCGGTGCGAGTATTTGCTATGGGTGTTTCCGTAGTCAGTAATTACGTATTTTAAAAAAAAAAGAAACGGACCCAAACGAGTGGCCTACAGCACTGTCTCATTAACGGCATGGTCTACGTTTAAAAAACAGACTTGCATGAGGTAAGACTAGATCTATACAAAGAGCTACAAACCTCTACGGAGTAAAACATGAGTTAGTCATGACAACTTGAGCTCTACGAAGACTAGTAGATCAAAACGAGCAATCCGGCGGCATCAGCTACGACACCGCGGTGATGACGTCATCTGCCTTGCCACGCTTCCATCACTTTCGACGCCAGCTCGACAGTTCTCTAACATTTCCATCAACATTCTTTCCTTTTTCTTCATTTTATCATTCCTTTTAGGACTTTGCAGGAATCCTCCTTGCGTTGAAGGGAGTGGTACCGGGAAGCAGATGATTTTATGGGGTGGTGTACGTGGGTGGGTAGGCGTGAAATCCTGGTATGCTGCAATGCTCCGGGATAATTATCGCTTCATCAAGAGCTGTTAGAAGGCTGAGCCTGTGATAGCATTGAGTTGCTTCATTAGCCCCTCCAAACTGGCCATCTGTTCGCTCTAATCATCCTGCTCATAAACCTGCGAGTCAACAAACACACAAAGATCAGCGGGCAGCGGGATGGGAACCCAATCTGTCCTCAGCACGGAGCCATCCGGGACATGACCCATGGCAGGGACAACCCACGGTCCCCCACCGGGACACCTTCCCTGCCTGTCCTCGGGGACTTGGAGCCTCCAAGGATGGGCTAACGCTTACGGGCTGGGGAGCAAAGACTCTCCAGGCTCAACACGTGAGCTGGAAATCAGGGGTGAACCTCCTAGAGCAACATTAAACGTTAACGACCCTTCCCTAAGTCCCCATTTCTCCCTCCCTTACGTCGCACNCCTGCCCAGGGCAGGGGGGGACTGGGTGATCTTTCACTCTATGATTTTATGATTCTGTGACTGGAAACAGTTTTCAGAGACACCTGACCGGGCATATGGTCAATCTAAAATCTGCAGCAAAACCTGAAAATACCAACACTGCACTTATTGTTGGGAACCGTGACCTCAAAAATTACCAAGGCAAGAGCAAGAGGAAGGATCCTCTGCTTTCAGGCACTGAGAGGCAGCTTAAACCTTAGTTATTTATAGAATCATAGCACTGTCTATATTAGAAGGTACCTTANGGTCCCCCACCGGGACACCTTCCCTGCCTGTCCTCGGGGACTTGGAGCCTCCAAGGATGGGCTAACGCTTACGGGCTGGGGAGCAAAGACTCTCCAGGCTCAACACGTGAGCTGGAAATCAGGGGTGAACCTCCTAGAGCAACATTAAACGTTAACGACCCTTCCCTAAGTCCCCATTTCTCCCTCCCTTACGTCGCACACGTTGGGGGGGGACTGTGAAAACATTTTTTAGCATTAAACAGAGACATCAAATGCTCATCTAAACACACCCCTCTCCTAGGGCAGGCTGCAGCAGTTCCTCCAGCAATTAGCTGAACTTCGCAGCCTCTTCTGGTGGTTGGGAATTCCCACCATCACCTTTAGTGGGANACCTCAAAAATTACCAAGGCAAGAGCAAGAGGAAGGATCCTCTGCTTTCAGGCACTGAGAGGCAGCTTAAACCTTAGTTATTTATAGAATCATAGCACTGTCTATATTAGAAGGTACCTTAATGATCATCGAGTCCAACCATCAACCTAACACTGTCAAAACCAGCACTAACCCACGTCCCTCGGCACCACGTCTGCCCATCTTGGGTTTTACCCAGCAGAAGATCCTAAAGTGCCGTATAAGGCCGGCAGTCCCCAAGGTGGGATGGAACACGCAGCTTAAACGAGTACCCGCAGAGTCAAGCCTAAAAAAAAAATTCCCCAAATTTTAAGCTTTCTCCCCAAATTCGGACCATCCAAAGATGTTGTTGCCTGCACTGGTGTTGGCTGTAACCGCCCTCACGCTCGTGGAGCTGGAGCAGTGTCTCTCCTGCGAGCTAAATCACGCTGCTCTGATAAAATAAGGTACCGAGAGCTGAAATCACGCTTTGCGTTATCAAATGTCCTATGTTTAATTACTCATTATGCCAGCAATTTTACCCCAGAGGGCATTTTCCTTCCCGCTCCCCTTTCAGTAGCAGATTCCACATCTCTTACATCCTCCTGCATCCTGCAAAAAATGTGAGAATCCTTCCGCGACTATACGCAGAAGTGTCTTTTTATGCTGTTGGTAAGGAGAAGCAGGAATCGACCACTGTCGCCCGGCAGCAGACCCAAACCCTCCCCACCCACGTCTAAAGCAAATCTTTTGTCTTTCCCTTTCACCAAGTGGAAAACGTACAAGGATTCACTAACACGACGCTGGACAAATCACCGCTATTTTTTGCCTAGCAAAAAATTCTCTCGTGCGAGTAGATGAAAAGAGGTGATATACAACATGCATTTAATACGTGTCTTTTTTCCCTTATTCCTTTTCTTTCGCACTGTTTCATCTGCTGGGTTACGGGAGACCTTTCTCTAAGAGAGTCTTAACAGGAGTGAAAAGGTTATTCTAATTTCCCCCCCTTTTCACTTATCTACTTCTTCAGTGTTATTTTCCTCACCATTATCTGGTATGACTGTATACTCATTTCTCCTGCCAAAATTATTTCCTTCCCTTATCGCTCCTCTCACCCCCTCTTGCTCTTCTCCCGATATCTCAGGGCGCTCGGGAGAGGCTGTGCGAGTTGTCCCGCGGATAATATTAAGGGAGAATTGAAGCTCTCGCTTCTCCCCTGTATCGCACACGCCAAAGTCCATTAAAGTCAACAGCAAAGTTTTACCGGCTGCCAGAACTTTTTCCTAGCTTTCTAATAGCTATCAGCTCCAGCCTCACACCTTAGGTAAGGAGGGACGGATCATTATCTAAAAAAATTAATGTGTAGATTGTGGATTAGAGACTAGAACTCGGTGGTGATGAGGTTTGCGAGAAGGTTGGCTCGGAAAAGAGGGTTCTTACATTTGTGGAGTCCTCCGTTGGCTTGTGGCCCTCTTCCGCGACCTCCGGGGCCGTGGGGACGGAGACGGGCAGCAGAGGTGACCTGGCTTTCCCTGCCAAGCCAAGGGACGCTGTTTTAACCTGAGCCTTGGGGAGGTTAGGCCCTGGAAAGAGAAATAAAAGGCACATTGAGAAGCTGGAGGGAGGAAAACGAGGACTGCAGTGACGTTTTGGGATTACAGGCAAAAGGCAGGTGGTTTTACCATTGCTGCTCCTGTTTTCAGTTGCAAACGAACAGTCCCCTTCCCAGACAGACGCTGCGTCCTCCTGGAGGAGCATCAGAACCGACACAAACCCTGTCGAAAAACTCCTCAATCATATTTCATAGGCTCCGCTCCCAAAAGACGACGCACAGCCGCAGCAGGTTTGCAATTTTCCGTTGACATCACTTTTTGATGGAGCACGCTTTTCGCCAAAACCAGAAGTTTTCACATGTAAATTCACATTTTCCTGGGAAAAACCACCTACCAACCAGGTACTCTGGGAGATAACGAAAACCTGGGCTGCGTGGTCCCCGCCTGGCAGGGAGCTTGTCGGTTTGACGTTGTTTTTGAGGGAGGAAGTGAGACCGAAGAGCAGAGAGCAGTGGCCAGGCTGGAGGAACGACAGTTCATTTTCATGGTTTTCCCTCTCTTTTTCTTCCCAACTCCCTCAAGCTGAGAGCAGCCCTCCAAGAGGATCGCTGAGCAAGCTGAAATAAATACCGTATTTCAACTTGCTCCCCCCCAAATAGTTGTTCTTTGGGAGTTTTTATCCCAGCTTGGGGAAAAAAAAAAAATCCAAATAATTTTATTTTGTTGACGGAAAGGGATTCCTCTTTTTAAGCGGCTCCGCTGAAAGTCTTCCTGCCCGCTCCGTGGAGCCGCACAAGAAGTGTCAGCCACAGCCCTTTCAAGATGCATCAACTGAGACGTCTCGGCTCTCTCCTAGACAAAATGAAGACTTCTTTGTCTCTTTTCATGATTTAAAACATCAAAGACTAAACCCTTTATCCCGGACAACCTGCCTCCGCTCAGCACAAGGTGCTGGAGACACCAGGGCTGTCGGCTGAAATAGGGGCACGCAAGACATGGATTTTAAGGACGCTGGGAGAGTTCTGCAATTAAAGTTTCCACACTGAGATCACGTTTCTCATGCATCATCGAGTCAAGGCCAAAAATGGGGAGGTTTCAAGCCTGCTTGCTGCCAGCCTAATCCTGCTCCCCCTGAAGCCGCGGCTTAAACAATCCCTACGCTCTGCGTAAGGCCAAACTCATCCAACCGAGTGGCTTTGGCACTTCTTTCAGCCACCTCAGCCTCCCAAATTTCTTCTTCCCGCTTTCCCTCTATCGACATTAAACCACTCGGATGCCTGCTCGTGCCCTAAGGCAAGTTTCACGTTCAGATCTTTAAATACGCAACCTCCAGGCTGACGCTTGCTTGGCAGAGGGCACCACGTACCGTCAGACCCCCCCCCCTCTTCCCAGCCTCCCCACCAGGTAACGGCAGATCCCCTTTGGCCCTCCAAAATCCACGTCTCGGCTCAAAACCCCACCCAGTTTCCACGCAAAAACCAAACCATCTGTTTATGAAGCTGAAGTTTAAACACCTGCTTGTTTTCTTCGGCGCTGGATTCCCACCTGATTCCCCGTCTTTTCTTCCAGATCATGAACATATCATGGAAGCGATGCTCCTGAGCCCGGAGCGGCACCTCCAGTGGAGGAAGGCAGGCAGCCGCAACATGAGCTGCAGACTAATATGCCGGTATTTCAAAGAATTGTGTTAACATTTTTAATTAATTTAAGGCAGAGAAAACCACGAGGGAGCAGAAGAGAGAACAAAATCCCTCCCCAAAGCCAGTTGCCAAGAGCCTGTTCATTAAAAGATCCAGCGAAGAGCTGCAAACCGTGGCCAGGGAGGGAGAGACTCACCGACACCCGTTCTGTAAGGCTGAGAATCCCAGATAACGCCCGTTTAGCTGAAGCTACGAACCTGTGAAAGCTCAATAGGAGCTCAAAAAGATCGCCACCAAGATACGCTCGCTCTTCCAGCTCCAGTTTAATAGCTAAAAGACTTCTTTAATAGCTGGGGCCTTCAAGCTCCCTGGTATCTCAGAGTAAGGGTAGAAGATACAGCAATCCCCAAAGATTCAATCTTCGAAGCGCCGCACATTCAAATCCGGTTTTTAAAAAAGGAAAAGTTTTTTTTTTGCACTTCCATTCCTTAAGGAAAAAAAGCTTATTTCCAAAAAAGTAGGGGAGGAATAGGCACCCAGCAGTAACACACTGAGAAACGCCCGACTCTGAAAAATAAAGGGAAGGCGGCATCATCGGAGGCAAATTAACTCTAAGCTGCCTGGTACACGGGTTGTAGCTTCTCGACATTTTTTTCCCCACTTTGACATTTTTTTTCCACTTTGCGGCGCTCGGTAAAGAAGGAAATCACAGCTGCGCGCCTCCGCAGCTGGCGCATTCCTTTTATTCTAGTTTTATCCCACTGCTGTCCCAGGAAATCTGGATTGCGGCCTGGGATAGCGCCGTGATGGGAAGAATAAATAGTAAGACTATATAATAAGCTACAGCCGCCGCAGAAAATTGCATCCGTGCTGTTTATTGGTCAGCTAATGGACCCAAATAGGCTTTTTTGTTAATACGAGTGACTTCACGTTGCATCTTGTTCGATTTCCACGGGCTGGCGGAAAAGTAAATAGCTGATGTGGTGGTGAGGAGCTCATGCGAAATGCAGAGTAAGTTCCTACTGTAATCCTCGAAATCTCACGGTAAAAATCATGCTTCTCATACGTAACTCATTAATTGTAGTAATTGGACTTCAAGACCCCCCTCTTCTGCACAAAGACAGATGTTCCCTCCTGGATATTGTTAATGAGAAGGCATAACGATGATTAGTAAGTTCAGTTTGTGCATCTTTTTGCCCTTTAGCTCACAAAAGCAAGAGGCAAATCGTAACGCTGATAACTAAAACGAAGCTGAGAAAATTTGCCTTACGCGTAGTCGCCTATTTCAAGTTCTTCTGCGCGTTTGACAGCAGCGATGGTTTTCCAAGGCAACGCCTGCAATACGTAATTAGGACAAGAGGTGAGCCCTCTTCCCCCAAAGGACGTTAAAACGACCAAGCAGGCCTCTCGAAGAGATTTCTGGACACAAAAGGTTGACGTGCTAAGTAAACTAATTTAGACAAATGAGTAGCTAATTAAATTAAAGTCACTTTGGTTTCTAATGCTCTCCAACTCGGCGGGAGTCTCGCCAGTGAAAAAGAGGAAATCTTGGCTCTGAGGCCGCAAGAGGCAGAAGATGACAATACCGGTCAAATGTAACTCCGAGCAACCCCAGCATGGATCCACTGTTTCGAAGTTTCATTTGCTCAGTAGGGTTATTAAATGTTTCCCGGGCTCGTTAGGTAGATAATAGATGGCGACCAGGTGCAAATCCCAACTACCGCCACCTCTCCGAGGCCCACACCACCTGAGCTCACCGCAATACCATCCTTGGGGTTTCCGGATCAGTGCCATCCCATACCAAGGCAAAAAGAAGCAGTTTTCTAACTCTCGAATATACGCATTTGCGCGTATCAGGCCATAGCTCATCATGATGGACACCAAGTAAACCCAACAGAGCATCCATCCTCGTGGCAGCAATACTCTGGGAGAGCTACTTGGCGTTATTTTATTTGGAGATGTGTCAAATGGGACAGGAGGTGATGTACTGAGTCAGGTAAGAAGAACTCAGCATCTCTCTGCTGGGGAAAGGCTGAGAGCCCTGGGGCTGTTCAGCCTGGAGAAGACCGAGAGGGGACCTCATCAATGCTCATCAATATCTAAAGGGTGGGTGTCAGGAGGATGGGGCCAGGCTCTTTTCAGTGGTGCCCAGGGACAGGACAAGAGGGAATGGGCACAAACTTGAGCACAGGAAGTTCCACCTCAACATGAGGAGGAACTTCTTTCCCGTGAGGGTGGCAGAGCCCTGGCCCAGGCTGCCCAGGGAGGTGGGGGAGTCTCCGTCTCTGGAGACATCCCAAACCCGCCTGGAGGCGTTCCTGTGCCCCCTGCTCTGGCCGGGGGTTGGACTGGATGATCTCCAGAGATCCCTTCCAACCCTTGTCAGTCTGGGATTCTGTGTAACTCACTTCAAGGAGAGGACTCTAGCTTCCTGCTGGTTGCGTTGCAGGGTCTCCAAAGGCCGGTTCCCAGCTGCAAGGAGCACAGTGACCTGGAAACTCAGAAAGGGTCAAAAAAATGCTACGTTCACATTTGATGGATCTGGGCTCTGTGTCAGATTTGAAGACTAAAAATCCTTGTGTGGTTCATGGGTTACGGGCATCCTGGGTGATGATACAAAACAGAGACATGGGAAAAAAAGAGTTAAAGTGGAGAAAATGGGGATTAATACAAAAATTTAAAGGAGCTAATTTAAGGAGAGCGAGCGAGGAATCATACTCAACGGAGAATAGTGGAGTAGAAGGTGGATACCAGTGGAGTTCCTTGAGATCTGGGCCACCTTGTCTAGACTGTGCTTTTGCCAAGAAAGGCTGGACCAGTTGATCCTCGAGGTCCCTTCCAACCTGGCATTCTATGATTCTAAGATGCGGATTTAGAACCAGTTCTTCGTATTTTGATACACACAAAAGATGTAGGAAAACCGTTACTAGCAAAAGGTTGGAAATACAGCTGGAGCTGGAGTAACGCGAAGGGAACTGCAGGCACCCTTCGGCTGCTCGTGCAAACTTTCAGACTTTCACAGCAAGGAGGCCAGACCACGTATCACATCCCTCCAGCTGAATTTCACATTGCTTCAGCTGTTTAAAAGCCAGGGATGTGTCCCTGCTGCTTCCTTCATCTCCCTCAATCACCTGTGGAAAGAAGCAACTTCCGAAGTCTGCAGAGAGGTTGGATGAATTGTCTTTCAGAAGATCCTCGCTCTCTCTCCTTCGGCTGCACAGTGAGCTTACGTGACCGGCACAGAGCAGACACCCATTCATCAAGAGTCTAAAATTAGCTAGGAATGAGTCATATCTCTGAGAAGGAACAGGAAATTTTGCCATAAATCCTGCTGGGTCGAACAGAAGGAAACAAGGGAAGAGAAAAGCGCGGACGCTTCCGATTTCAAGCCTACAAGTGTGCCTCAGAGAAGTCAACTACTATCTCCAAGTGTATGAGGGAAGCAATTTTTGGCAGAACGAAAGCCAAGAGCAACCTTGTTTTACAAAGCGTTGGGAAGATCCTATCCGGAAAGCTCAGAAAATGTGATGGCAGCAGCTTTGCCCGCGAACGCCGCGCTTCTCCGAAAGATTGCAGTAGTTGGGTTGCGCCAGGGGGTAACGCAAAACTCAAAGGCAATGAAGAGTCTCTCCATCCACCCCAGTGAGATGTAGACCAAGCTCGCAAGGCCAAGGTGTTCTTCAGAGAGATCACCAAGAGCTGGGCTGAGAAAGGACGTACCTAGGCTAAAACATCACCAGTTAGAGACCGGACATCTAGCGTTTTTAAAAATATTTATCTTCCTAATATTCTGCTCTCCATAAGCACACACAACCATCATCAAACACAATGAGCGACAGCAGACAGGACACCGGAGAGACTCTGAAGAGAGGACTGCGCGTTAAGATGCATTGTGTTGTGTCTGGGCTACTGGTCCCAGTTGTCAACCCACAGCCATTTGAGTCTAATTGATTCCACGGTTGGACAAAAACCTCTGTTCGATATTCGATGAATCTAAAGCTGATTATTTCATTGTTGGTTTAGCCTTTTCAATAAAGCAAAAAATATTTGGGATCGGGCCAAGTATTTACGGACACGTCTCCCAAAGCCGATTTGGAAACTTAAAGGGGAAATTGCCAAACTGGGGATACAGATATATTCTTATATCCAATAACCCATCCGACAGGGCATATATAAAAGGCGGGAAGTTGAAGATCTGCAGTTGAAGATCACCTGGTTTGAGGAGACAACTGAAACCTGATCTCTCTACCGGGGCGCACGAGCCTTCGTCTTCGTAGGAAAGGAGGATTCTTGGAGGATGAAGAGGACTGAGATGAATCCTGAATAATGAGGCTATACAAGTGAAAATTAGCTGCAGAAACCAGACGGTAATGTCAGAAACGCGGATAACCTTTTCTGGCCTTGCTTCTCACGCCTTTTCCACAGTTTTTTTTTCTAACAGACAGGACAAAAGATCAAAACTGTCTCTGTCGTTAAGCAGAGCTGCTCCTAGCCACGCAGATCGACGGGCAGGGAGGAATCTGCAAGGATGCTCCCACAGAGATATTATTGTACCTCACAGAACCGAAAGCAACCAATCTGGAAACATGAAAATTAGTTAGGAATTTCATCTGGCCCAGATGCTTCTAACAGTAAGGAGAGATGGGCAGCCTGAACATGAAGGGCAGGGAAGGAGGGCTGTATAGAAAAGCCAGATGTTTACTCTATTAAGTAAGGAAAGCTGGTGGGGTATGCTCCTTATCTTGCGATAGGAAGAGGTAATTTTCTCATAAAAGTACAACAGAAAATCACAAAAGGATCAAATGCTACTTACAGGCTATTTGGCATTTCCCCCAGTAAAACCAGTGGCAGTTTAAACGACTTCAAAGCTGAAACATGAAAGATGGGAACGACACGTAGACGTGAGCTCGCTTCTGTCTCCATGGCAGGATGTTCCTCTTTAAGGAAGACGGTGCCTCTCAGGGCAGCAGAATACGTAACTATATGAAAAATAGTAGTTGAAGACTCAGTTGTTTTACTTTACGGGCGGGAAAAATATTTTTCATGGAGAAATTGAGTTTCTAAAAATGACTTCTGAGGTGATAATCAACGGAGGCGTGGCTCATTCCACAAGGGAAACTGTTCCGGAAAGAGGCAAAGTTTAATTTAGAAGCATTTCATAGCGGGAGAAATAAAGTTAAAAGAGAAATAAAGCACAAAAGAGAAGGAGGTCATTTAATCACTCTCCAGAACACAGTACCAAGCAAGCACTGAGACCGCCTGTCGGGGAGGCTTTCGAAATACCACCGATGAACTTCACACATTTTTACGTGTGACGGTTTCAAAACAGGCACAGAAACAGGGAATTCGGAAAGGACGCTTCAAGGCAAAGCCAACACAGACGGCTCAAATACACGGCAACGTGAGAGAGATTTGTCCTCTGTCTTCTCAGCTGCTCTTCGTGGGTTTTTTATGGAAATACTACGTGGGATAAGTGTTAGGGCAAAAGGGCCACGTTGGCTGCAACTGTTCGATGATGACAAATACAAGCCCAAAGGAATATGGAGAAATCATACACGAAGGGGAAAAAGTTTTGTTTCAGACAGAATGGCCCATCATTAAATCTTTCTATGGATTTACAGTATAATTGTTAGTATCTAATTTAACGATTTGACTGCTGCCTCGTATTGAAGTAGATCATTTATATCAAAGAGGAATCAATTCATTTACCCAGACGAGCCCCTAAATCCACACTTCCCTTTACACTTTCCAGTTCTCCCGTCGATTTTAATTAGACGACTCCGGTGTCTCAAGTTACCTGCATAATTAAAGTTACCTGCTAATTAAACGTCACTGGACTGGCGCCAGGTTTCTCCAAGAGACAGGACTGAAGCTTTCAGGACACTTCTGTGTCAACGCCTCTCCCGGCTGAATGGCGAAAGTTTGGCTTCGTGAAAAGAAAAATACATTTCGAAACGGAAGGGAGGGATCAGGTAAAAGCTTATGAAATTAAAGAGTAATTTTCATTTGAATCTGGGAATCATTACTAGCGCAAAAAGCTAGGATTTCAGAATAAAAGGTCCAAGAATGAATCATTCCCATGTTTTCAGTGAGTTTACAGACTTTGCTTACTGTAGATTATGATAAAGGGAAGTCCATCATCTTATTTACACTCATCATTAAAATAAGAATAAAAACCCCTACGGCAGTCTATTTTCATCACGACTGAAAATTCTTCCTATATTCTTCTTATATTCACTCTTCTAAGGATCACTGTAATTTTAACATCTACTAAGGCCCCAAACCTTCGCGATTTGAGATAATTACGGCCCGGGATTCACCGCTTAATATCAATATACCCTTTTTTCCTCTTGATGTCATCCCTTATTTATTTGTCCGCTAGCTCATGGTTTTAACCCTGGCTTTGCAAATCTTCCCTCTTATCTTGTTTTCCCGTTTTTTTTCTCACAGTAGGAATAGAAAAAAAATAAAAGCAGCACAAAAAAAGCCCACCTCAGGGAGCTCATTTTCTTACCAAGCTTTCTGATCCCATTTGGTAATGAAAATAACGCGCGAGTCAGCCTGGACGCGGGAAGGGTTTGTACCGATGTCCAGGCAATATCCAGCTCCTGCTTTAGACACGGGGATGTTTACCACCAGATTTCTTAACCTCACTCTTCACTTTTACTCCCCAAACATTGAAAATGTGAGATTTTTATTATTTTTTTTTCCAAAAGAAGCAAAGAAATCCATCCGGAGGAGTTTCTCGGCAGCGCAACCCTTCCCCTGCGCTCCCAGCCCGCGACCGGTTTGGGGCATCGCCTACAGCTCAGCGGGAAGAAGGAAAACCAAGCTCCATTTTGCTGTACTATAAGGTCTTTTTTAGTCCTGGGGTATCACTGAATGATTCCAGGAAGAGCGAGAGGACGACTGTTTGGATTTCCAACTGCGTTTTTTCAGTGGAACAGCGCTAGAAAAAATGCAGCAGTTTTACAATCTCACAAAAAGATACAGGAGCCTGAAAAGGCTGAAGTTTTAGAACTGTGACACACTATAAAACCCACCACTACACAGGCGGTATTTTTCATCACCTCGCATTGCTTCTGCAGAAGAAAAACGACCTCCTAATTCCCATTCATTTAAAGTGCAGCCGATCATCAAGACCTAAAAGGAATTTTCATTTGCAAGGCTTAAAAAAAAAAAGCAAAAAATTTCTATCCTGTCCATTTGGGGAATTTATGTCAGGTCTATAATGCAATACGCTCAACACTCCATCAAACGTTTTCTATTTAACCTGAAAGGGGACTAAGTCAAATCGCTTCTATGCCTATGTGTATGATTAGCAAAGAGGAGCAAGTGCAGCCACGGCGGGGATTGGAAATACCGGGGAGAGAGTCTCACGCCGTCAGCATAAGTATTAGGCACCTCAAGTGCTCCATCACAAAGCAGCGATGAAAAGGTGAGATCTCCTATAAAACATCAACAGGAAAGGCTTGATGGGAAGGGTTCAGATTTACTGGGCTCAAGCGGTAAAAAAAAAAAACAAAAAAGATAAAAAAAAGGAAGAAAATTGGCAGATTTTAGCTCTGGATTAGGCTGACGTCCTGACTCAAAACCAGGAGCACAGCCTTTAAAATACTTAGGAATCTCCTCATGGCAAAATCCCCCCCAACTGATTAATGATCTCCGTACGTCTTTTTTATGAACCATTTGATAGAGTTTAACAGCTAATTATAATGCCAGTACAGAGATATGCTGAATAGCTAAAATATCAGAGGAGGCACCTCCTGTCAGCGTCAGCTCAACCAGAGCCAAGAAGAAGCCCTGCGCTCATCTATTCTCTGGGCAAGATCCTCAAATTAATTTGGATATTAATATCGCCTGAGGACCAGCGTTGGACGTGGTTCTCCAGGACTATAATCTAAATATACACGTATATCTGGAGCTGCGTCGGGCGGTTGGTTGTGGGGCAGGCGGTGGGGCCGGCTGAGGACCAGAAGACACCACTGCTTGGCATTTCCATCCAAGCTTCTTTAAAAAGGAGATATAAAAGTCATCGGGGCTGGAGGGAGGAGAGTCTGCAAACCAGCAATGATGGGATTTCAAGGGAAATCTCCACTGAACTTCAGATTCCCGCTTTTTAAAGGCTTCGCTGGAAACCTCTGGCTCAATCTCTGCGGTTCTCCGCTGTTTTCTCCCCTTTGGAATTCTGCAGGATCGTTCCATTAGTCAGGTATTGTCCGGAGGGATAAGACACCTGACTGACATGCTTTTAAAAAACAGGACAGCAAAGCCAAGAGCAGTTTAATTGGTTTAAGCGATGATGAGCCCATTACTTATTGCCCTATTACTTTATTACATAGGACACGTAAAAATGTCTCAAGTCTAAGAAAAATGTAATGAAAAATCAATTAATTCTATCTATCAGGATATGGAAAGTAACAGTTATTCCAACATTGGAATTTTAAACCTGCGATGTCCCTAAGTGAGGTATAATTAGCAGCCGTGGTCCATAAGGGAATTGTCTCCGGTGGCCTCCAAAGAGCTCGGCCACTCTTCCTCTGCCAGCGAGGACTAGGGATGAGTGACTGCAGGGACATGGCATTCCTCTTCTTTAGGAGGTTTTGTTCCAACAGAGAAAGACATCACAAGCTTGGCAAAGTCACAAAAGTCTTCAAAATTTCCCTTTTGTGGGTCTCTAACTCTGGCTCGGACACCTTGCTCATGGGTAGTATGAAATACTCGGAATTGCTGGTGAAATGAAGCGCTCTTTCTTGACATCTCTTTTTCAGTGCTTTCTCTCTCCCCATTTTAAGTGAAAAGAAGAGAAATCTGGGTTCCAGAGGAGTGGGATTCAGGAACGGGTACGGAAAGAGCAACCCGGTTTTGAGGGATGACGTGCAGGACCAGGACCCCACTGCACACCCCACTGCCCAGTTAACATTTAGAAATTGGTAAAGGAGACAACATCAGTCTGGCTAAGGGCTCTGAGGGCAAGCACATCGAGAAAAGCAAGAGAAACAATAGACGGAGAGAAATAAATAGCCCCCAACACCACAAAATAGCCGGAGGCAGATTGAACACCATACATAACCCAGCAAAATGCTTTTGTCTAGGCGAGAGAGTCCAGAAAAACAGATTTTTTTTCGCTGCTTTCGCATTTGCTCTACTTATTTCCATTGCTTTATGGCAGATTATGGCCATAAACTTTCAGTTCTTAATTTTGCCTAGTAACAAAATCCCGCACATTGTTTGTAGGCAACATTCCATCTGCTTACATAAGGTTACTTACCCCCCAAAAAAGCAATTTTATTTTTCGGGATGATGGGATACTTTATAATAAGTAACATGTCCCAGCATCCTCTCTTTCCACCTCGCCCCCTAATTATCATGGTTAAAATGTAAACTCTGATTGACTTAGGGAACAAATAGTCCTTTTGAGGTAACCAGGGTTACTCACCGGCGCAAGACGAGGAGAACCGCATCTTCATAAAGTAAAATGCAACGCTACATAAAGATGAATGGAGGCTGTTACATATAAAAAATCATTCAGCCTCAAATCATTCAGCCTCACTATTTGGCAAAAGCAGTTCTCCAACAAATACGGATTTATCTACTTCTGGCCGCTGTCAGAAACTGGATTACTTGCTGATGGATAGCAGGTGCTTCCAGTAAAAATGCAGAGCTGTTTTGGTAGCTCCCTTGTTGAAAACCCCGACCTAACATATGCTGTATGGCAAGAAAGCTGTGCTGGGAAAGCAGTATTGGAAGAGAAAAGAATAAAGCGGAAATCTCAAAGGTTGTCTGAGCCAAACTGGAGATTATCCAAGCTACAGGAGTAAGGCAAACAGTTAAAATGAGATACCAGGCCGCAAATACTTGGGTTTTTTTCCTTAATAGCTCTAGTAGTTAAGAGTTACCAAGGCAAATTGCGTTACTCAAATTATACGGGTTCACGTGAAGAGCGATTCTAGCACTGGCCCTACTTTATGAACAGAGCAGATACCAGATACATCACAGAATCACCGANGAAGCAGGACTCTGGGGGGGTCTCACCAGAGCGGAGCAGAGGGGGAGAATCCCCTCCCTGGCCCTGCTGGCCACGCTGCTCCTGCTGCAGCCCAGGATACGGTTGGTTTCTGGGCTGCAAGTTCACGCTGAGAGCTCACGTTGAGCCTCTCATCCACCATATCATACACGTGTGCTCCTTTGATCCAAGGGTGAAGTTTTTAAACAACTCTCTAGAAATGGTGCTCCTCTGGAAACAAACCCAGGGATGAGCTGGGAGGCACCGGTCCCCCTTGCCATCAACGAACGTTTCACTATGTTTTATCTGTGAAACAGCTCTGAAACCAGCCCCCAGCTTCATTCTACGGTGCCACTATTCTACACCCTTTTTTTTTTTAATAATAATTTTCTTTCTGTTCCTCGCACGCTGGCTATTTAATTTTGAAGTAGGTTGCACACTGGCGTGGATTGCAGTCGGTTCTTTTCCAGCATACATAAATAGTCCTTTCATTATCGAAAAGGCAAGCCTTGAGGCAAGCATTTGGCACCGGTTCAACTTACTGTAGCACAATAGGAGACGAGAAACAAGACCAAGTGATTAATTTGGCATCTCATTTAATTCATTTCTACCCCTTACTTGTTAACTCTGGTTTTAAGCTATTGCCTTGTCCCGATTTTTTTTTTTTTTATTACACATTGTCAGAATGAGATATTGGATTATTATCATAAAACTGTATATATTCACTTTCCATTCTGGGAGCCCCTATAGATATTTCTTCAAGGTACGGGACAGTCTTGCCCTCTTTATTTTCTCACGAATGGAAAGTCAAGTGGTTCCGATGAGCGGTACCGGCGATTTTCCCCCCGTCGCTCTTACCTGTTTGAGACAGAAGTGGCGTGTAAGGGACTTTCGGTTCTATTGCACTCATGGGCGGAGGTAGCAAGGGGTTGGCAAAGCTGCGGAGAGGGTGCGTAGGGCGGACGCAGGCGGTGGGGATGGTTCTGCTGGGGGCATCCTCGGTGGCGGAGTGCTCAGGCTGCGTCTGCGGTAGCAAGGACGGCTGCTGCGGTGCTGGGCCTTCGTTTCCAGCTGCGAGAGAAGAGTTAAAATAAAGAAGAAGCAAACAACCGTTATTGATGTACTTTTTATGTCCCATTTCCTACTTTCACGGTGATTTTCGGCAGAAGGGACAGCATTAGCCTCCGCCCTCCAAGAAGGTGCAGGAAATGTGTAAACAGTTCCATCAAAAGTTATTGGCAGAGGAATATAAAAACCAGATGTTCCTCAGAGTGTGCCATTTGGAGCTCAAAACATCTTCCTTTAAAAAAAAAAAAACAAACCAAAAAAACCCCGAGCATGACATTTTTATCTCCTCTCTAGCTTTCCTCTCTACGTGCTTTTAAATATTAAATATTAACAAACACGTAAATACATCATGCGGAGACTGGAACAAGCTACAAGTATGTTCAGCATGATGATACTGTTCCAGTCCTGGTGGAGAAAAGCTAGAGACAAAGAAAGGACTTAATTAATTTCCACATAACCAATCACCAATATTGTTTTTCCCTGAGACAGCTGTAACATTCCGTGTGCCAGAGCAGTAGGTTGATGTTTTATTAGCCTATATTCAAAGTCAATTTTTCAGAGATTTAAATGTTTCGTGTCAACCTTCTAATATAAAAAACCGCTTCCCTACGTTCTGCAGTGGTTCTTGAAAGAAAGCTTCCAGTATCAACCTCCATCATGGACTTTTCATGCCAGAAAAAAGAAGTCAACGTAGTTTTAAGGAAAATAAAGGTTGAAACAAAGAAAAAAGCCCTTTATTTCTAGAGCTTTCTGGAAACCCATGTCGTACCCAAACTATAAATGACAATACTATGATGACTGCACGGGATTTTTCAGGATGGGTACGGTCCACAGTGTAGAATAACGTCACCGGTACTTTGAAGGCAGAAAAAGGTTCTCTTGAAACTTATCAATGCAAAATCTACTACCCCTGTAGCCTAAAATCAGAGTTTCCTCTGTGCAGTGAAGAAGATGCTGTGTAGGGAGAGGGAGAGAAGACAGCGAGAGGCGGGATGTGCACTCACGCATCCCGGCGGCATGGCCCAGCTTTCTGGCACCGCTCTTCGCCTAACACCAACTCTTGGTCAAGTCGAGAAACTCGTTGACGCTTTTTACACCAGGAAACCGTAATGTCCCCCATTCTTCAGACTTTAAGAAGTTGAAGAAAACAAACAAAGACAGAAAAAAAGAATTCAGATTATTTTGTTCCTATAAGGGAACTGTAATTAGAAGAAAGAACCTCTTTACAACCTCTTCCTGACCGCTATGCCTACCTCAACAAGCCAAACTAGTTAAGAACTAATTACGAAGAGGACTGATACGTGTAAGTCTGCCGTGGTGCTTTATGGATGGCAGCAAGAAGTTCACTCCCCCATGCCACAAGAAAGAGTCTGCCACCTCTGTTTTCCTCCTATTGCAGGATGAGAATAAGAGAAGTGGATTGAAAACACCATCTCATATCCTCTTTTCCAAACCCATGCGTGCCGTTGAGGTTTCCTCCGAGCTCAGACTGGTGGCCTCTCCTGTCCCCGCTCCTGGTTCCTGCCCCACCGCCCCGAGGAGCAGCACCGGAGAACGTTCTCCCCATGGGGAGTGCCCACAAGGCCTGACATTATTTGCAAGTCGAAGAGTGGAAGGAAGCAAAATGGTTAGTGGAGAGGCTGATGCCAACAGGAATGCATTTAATTTGAGCGCGTTGGTGGCGTCCAGCGTCTCCACAGTATCTACGCCAGCCAGGATGGCTCCCAACGGTTAGTCATGCAGCTCAGGGCAGGGAAGAGAAACCTAGGACGAGCTCAACCTTTCACTGAAGAAAACAACCTTCCTGACACAGAGATATCGGAATTACTTATTACACCGGGACCCAAAACGCTCCAGAGGATCTGGTTTCTTTCAAAGCTTGCCGCAACAACCAGAACTCACTGTGCAAATAACATGCAATTACTCAGCCAAGTCAAATCTCAAGGCATTTTATAATAATTAATGTCAGAGTATATAAGTAATTACAACCTACTAAGTGGCAAAACAATTTTGAAAAATGGAAATGAGGATTTCTCCTCATTTCCACAGCCCCATTGCTTGCTCCTACGCCAATATCGCAGATGGCCCTGGCGATACTGAAGACCGCGAGCAGAAACCCAACTACAGGTCAAAATCACCTACAGTTTGTAAAAGTTTGTTCAACTGTGGCTTATTTTCAACTTCAAGGCTCTTCGTGTTAGCATGCCATTACTGCTGTCTGCTTTTACGTTTCCTTCCTTGCCCAGCAGACCCCTCTTTTCTTTGAGGGCTACCACTCTCCTTAAGGAGGCCAGAGATATTGAGGTTATTTTTAACAGGATGGAGTAGGAATTAAGAGTTTAGCTTGTTCCACCCTTTCTCACCCCTCACACATGCAAGGCGGCGTCACAGCGCGTTGCTGCTCTAGGCTACCACAGGCGTTGGGTTCAAAATGCCTTTCATCGTGTTTGTCAAAAGCCTCAACTTCCAACGGAGCCCAACACTGTGTCCCTTTTGGGATGCTCTTGCCCTGCTTGGAGAAACAAAGCAGACACCTACTCACCAGCAAATACCTTCGTGGTATTTTCTGCAGCGGTGCTGCTCTCAGATAACAAAGCTTCATCAACTTTATCAGCTAACATCAGCGTAATGGTCTCGGCATTAAAAGGCTATTATATTTCTGCTTTACCGTACGGGTATGTTTTATCTTATGGATTTAGTTGTAAAATCTGGAGACCTACATGGCCATTATTACATAAAGGATTTCAGGTTATCCTTCAGCTATTACTGAAAAGTGTGATGACTCTATTAAAATCAGAAGCTAGAGTTGAGATTTAAATATTGCAGGTAAGTGGCCTAATGAAGGTGCTTCATGCCTGAGAAGACTTTTTTCCCTAAAAGAAGATGTGCATGCTTGCAAACATAATGAGAACCATCAATTTGCAATTCACTCAAGTCCCTGCAGGAAGTGAGGACGGATTGTTTATGTGAAGGATGGATGAAGATGAGCGCATCGCTACTGCTGCCTACATCGCCTACACCAGCCCCCTGCCTAGCAGCCAGGTACTTCCACCTTAACAGCAGCGCCCAAGAATTCCGATTATTACTGCTAATCCAATGTTTCCCTTGGTTTTTTTTACAGAAAGTAAATTCTCAATTGACTTTACGCCTTACTGACAACACCATGTGGCGCGTCGGTTGTGATCTTCTGCTCTTAAATTCAGTAAAATATTTTGCCAGAGTAAAGAAAATATTACGCTATACGTGAAGATCTGTTCTAAAGGCCGGTAAAACCAATTCGGGTCTCTGATTACTTTGGAGAGGCCTTGGATAAAACCCTACTTACATTCCTTTCAGGCGTGAGGAACGCTAAGAATGAGCTGGCTTTGAACTTCAATAGCCACGGACACTGCTCGCCAAACGGAAAATATCTCTGATACAAAGCCTTTTGATCTTCCCTTTGCTTTTGCCTAATTGTCGGTTGGTACAACGCTGTTAAGCAAGTTGAATGAATTTAGGTCTCGGAACCTATTTTTACGTTGTGTATCTTCTATTAAGGAGAAACACTGGAAATATCCCCGCGTGGATTTGCGGCTATTGGCTCTGCCACAGTCTGGGGTAATGAACAATCAATACAGATTGAACCCCAAAGGTAATAACAATTCTAAGTGTGTGATGGCAGACGGGGACTTAAAATGGGACTTTATTCCCTATCTGCTAATGACTTTCTGTGTATTTTTGGGCTTATACAGCTTATATCATGCGAGCAAGACTATACACCTGTATAATACGAACCAGGGCCCCGCTCCTGGCGGGATCTCTGGACGTTATTGTAGCACAAGCAGTAATATTTTTTTTTTTTTTGGTATGTTTATTATCAGGTTACGACTCTCATGCAATTTTAGGCAAATCCCACAGACTACTTTTGAAAAATACTTTTAAAGAATTGCTAACCTGAAGCGAAATGATGGGATTCTGAATCATTTTTAAATCGCACGTGGTTAAATCCAAAGAATTACATACTGAAAAAAAAAAACCCCAAATTTTGCTGGCAATTTGGTTTTTAGAGGAAAACAAAGGAAATGAAGGACCTTAAGCAGCACCTTACCCACAACTCCCTTACAGTGTTCATCCCTCTTCTCTGACATGCTGCAACCCTTGCCAGACCCAAACCGGACTGTTGAGTAAAACCGACCATTTCCACTAAGTCCAGGCTACAAGGGATTTAACCATTCCCAGCTTAAATGTAGAAGGGATTTAAGCTTCCCAGCTGGATGGGCTCGCTGCAGATCTGACTGTTCACAGCTGGAAAGCCGGTTCCAAGGGGAAACGTGCTCCGGAAATACCTGCTTTAGCGCATCTCACTTTAACAGATTCGCGTAGATGAAGTTATCTTCATTCCGTAACACTTTTCTACAACTATCTAGAGCTACTAATGTAATTGGAGGTTTATTATTCTGGTTTACACAATTTTCAATCTTTCTTTTTAATACTAGAAAATAATATATCTCTATTTTAAAAAAACCCCCATCTATTTTCTGAAAATCTCCAAATTTTCATCATATGGATTATTCAGGCAATACATTGATGAGTGGCTCCCTCAAAAAATGGCACTGTTGGACCAGTTGTAACCTTTAGGGTTAGTCTCCTGTAAAAGCGGGATCGGGATGGGACGAGAACTCAAACGGTTTCTGCTGACCAGTGTGTGGATGGGGCAGGATGGGGCTGGGGCCACCCCAGGACCTCCTTAAGTGGGAGATGGTTTCCTCCAGCTCTCTTCTTTCCCTACTGGACACCGTGATGGCTCAGCATCTCCAACAGTTGTGGCAGAGGAGGAAAAAGAACATCTCCTTTCTTCTGGAATACATGGCAAACTAGAAATGTCACCGTTTTCTCCTCCCTGCCTTGACAACGTTGTAAGCAGCGGGCGTGATGGAGCTCTGGAGGAGCAGGCAAGCCGCGGGAAGGATTGCTGACCAGACAAATGGCACTTTATCATGGCTCAGAGATGTTTTCTGCCTGGAAAAAACTGATATTTAGCCATTGTATTTTATGGCTGGTAGTGTCATCAGCAGCAAACAGGCACGACAGCTTATTACTCAAGCTCTGGCTGGGGCCTGACTCTTTTTTCCATGTTCTTTAGTTTCCCCTTCAGTGGAACATTTCTCCTAAAGATAAGTTGCAGCACTCGAATCTTCGGGTCAATGAAAAAGGCCTTCAGAAACAGAAGAAGGTGTTCGAGCACCGTCGGTACGGCAGGACGCCGAGCAACACCCTCGCTAACGGCACGGCGTATGATTGATTCAGGGATTGCTACGTCTTGATCAATGGGCTGCTCGGTCGTGCAGTACCGCAGGTAGGCTGCATCGCAGAGGAATTATTGCCGGGTAGTTCTTCTGCAGACACAGCTGCAATTGGTCAAGACTTAAGTACATGTTTCACTGAGGGGTAAAACACACCAAAAAAAGCTTTATGTAGCGTCTCCGTAGTCTCTCTAACTGCTGCTTGCTCTCAACCGCATGATCATATTAAGAAAATAGCCCAATAAATAAATAAATTCGAAGAGTTAAGAGTCATTTTGTTGATGTGTCCCTGTTTTTCTGCTGCGGTGTGGTGGTGAGCCACAAACGAAGCAGCCACTTTTCAGTGGGATGCGCCGGAGATGGACGGCTCTTCCAGCCGGGCTGACGGCGCCGGCGCCGACACTCGGCAGCAACAGCACCCGGGTGCTGAGAAAAGCTTCAGGCCTCATATTCGAAATGGAATTTCACGTATAAAAGCATACACTGACAGGCTGAGAGAGTTGGGCTTGTTCAGCCCGGAGAAGGGAAGGCTCCGGGGGGACGTTACTGTGGCCCTTCAGTACTTAAAATGGGCTTAGAAGAAAGATGAGGGCAGGCTTTTTTAGCAGGGCAAGGGGTAACAGCTTTAAACTGAAAGAGGGAAAATTCAGCCTAGATCTAAGGAAGACGTTTTTTACGCTGAGGGTGGGGAGACACTGTCACAGGTTGCCCAGAGAGGTGGGAGATGCTCCATCCCTGGAAACATCCCAGGCCAGGTTGGAGGGGGCTCTGAGCAACCTGATGTAGTTGAAGATGTCCCTGCCCATGGCAGGGGGTTGGACTAGACGGCCTTTACGGTTCCTTCCAACTCTAACCATTTTATGATTCTATATCCCTTCATCCATCCTTGGGATAAAAAATAATGAACACATCATTATATAAATCTATATGCTCAGGGCCTTTATGAGCAAGCTGAAATGACGGAAGCTGAGAAAAGTCCTCAAATTTTTCTTCTTCCATCTCCATGATGAGGCACGGGGTAGTTAATTTGGGTTTTATTCCCCAACACCTCATGGATCAAGCAAGAAACGGCATCTACTTCGTTTCGGTGCCTTGCATTCGTGGTGTGTTTGAGTGTTAATTCAAGCAGCAGATCGAAACCTGATGATTTCAGCAAGGCCCCCCCAGGGGAAACCAGGGGGGGGGAGGTCTGAAAAGACCTCCGCAACCACACTGAAGACGTCAGGGTGGTGACTGAACATGAGGGCGATGACTAGGACACCTGAACCCACCTTTTTCCCTACACTCCCACCACTTTCCCTACTTTTACCCACCTTTTTCCCTACAATCCCACCACTGGACTTCAATCCCCGCTCCCCGCGGACTTGTCTGAACTGACTGAAAGCAGCAACCAAACAGGAGGAAAAAAATCAGGCATTTCCAGAGGAGCTCCCGGCAGACCAGCAGCGCAGACTCTCTGCGATGCGAAAAAAAAATAAGCGTAAGAGATTGACATTAATCTGTCAATAATTCAGAGTCGCTCTGCAGTAGAGTTAAGGGAGAACTGGAAGAAAACAGGAGCCCTCCAACTATAATTAATATGCCAGAGCACGCTCGTTAGGCTTGAAGGACGAACAGACGGCTGCGGGGCGCGGCAGAGGCTTCCAAGTTGGGAAGGTGAGGCTGGGGGTGATCAGGATAAGGTGAAAAACCAGTTACGGGAACACACAAACCACAAATCTGTTACTGCAGAGAGGCAAATCTGAACAGAGAGCTCACGGGAGAGGAGAGACGGGCGACGTGATAGCGGCATTCACATGTACAAAAGGATGTGCAAAAAGAAGAAAAGAAACTTTTAACTTTTAAGGCATTCGGTACAGATTGGAAATTGCAACTGGAGCTGCCGCTGGAGAAGAGACAGCCCGTGGGCAGTTGCTGGTACCAGACTGGAGTTATCCTGGCTCCCGAAACTCCTGAGAGTGTGATGGCATTGGCTAGAGCTTATACATCCCGATGATAGGTAACAACCTACTTCCAAGCACTTTAATAGCAGAAAAAAAGTACTGACTTCTTGCTGCTCCAAAGGTCCTGTCCACGGAGAGGGTCGGGAACGGCACCGGCCGAAGGGTGAACTGGGGGTGCGGGTATCCACAGGTCGGGGACGGCAGGATCCCGGGGTACTGGGCACTTTCTAGCGTTGGCACGGGAATGGCACTGACAACAGCTGAAAGGAAAGAAGGAGAGAGAGATTAAATGAGCACTTTTGGAAAATTCAAGGAAAAAAATCCAAGTCCTTAGAGGGTCTTTCCTGTGACTTATCTCCTTTACTTTCAAGTCAACGCTTGAAGAGCAGGTCCTAATCAAGCTATTCAGATCATAAATTCCTTTGTGGCTTTTAGGAAAAAACTTGGAAACTCTCATGAAAGTTTTGCCCAGCTAAACAATAAGCAGAGATCTTTGGCTCCTTGATGACACGGTTTGGCTTATCTAGCACCTTTCACGCATGGATTAAAAGCAATGCTGTCAATTTTAAGCCAGTCATTACAATTCCTTTCTAGCTCCTGTGACATCCATTACGCAGAGCGGCGAACTGGGCCACCTGCCCAAGGTCACACGAGAAGCTACGACGGTGCCAAGGCTTTATGAAGGTTCGGTTTTTTTAAGCGCACGGCTGTCGGCGAGACAACGCTGCGCTTCCAGAGGTAACGGAGAAGCGTGGAGACGAAGAAAACTCAGGAAGGAGTGCTAACCTGTGTAATGTGAGCTTCAGAGTTGCCTGGGTTCAATTCACCTACTCTTCGAAGAGAATTTCTACTCTTCAGGCATTTCATTTTGTCCGTATGAGACGTTTTTATTGACAGTATTTATAACGTTGCTGCTACAGCGAAAAATACCACTCTTTATTGAATCCTATTAAAGAACAACTTGGTTTTCAAAGCCCGTTCCTTCATTTCTTTTTAGGGTCTAGGCACCCAGCACTTTCATTTTTAAAATAAGACAGGATGACTATTCATTGCGGCGCCCTATTGTAGAGAAGCTGGAGAAAAGGTAACATCAAGCATCTTCAATAAATCTTTGCAATTTCAAGCAGATATGACAACAAATCTCTTCTGTCAGAGCCTGTCAGCAAGGGAATTTGCACTTAATATTGATACACTAAGACACTGAAAACAGAAATTCCCTGACCAAATCATGGCGCTCCCTAAGCACCCCTCTACGGTTAAAATGTACTGTATCGTGTAAAAAAAGGCAGCGCCCAAGAACAGCTTACAGAAAGGACAGAGTAGGACATTTTGAATTGTATTCCAGACCCCCAGAGGCTGACAAAGCGACCTGAGTCGACATCTTCATATTTCCCCCCAGAAAAAGAACTGGTGTGATTTTCTGCCATTTTAGGGAGGGGGGATGAAGAGAAAAAAAACCTCCCCGCAAACCATAGTGGAAATCTCGCTCCAAACTCATTTACTCCGGGAGCATTTCATTGTCCTCTTCCATCGGCGAGGATTACAAACACAAACCAGGAGAATTACAGGTACAACGCGTGAATGCGATACCCTGCAAAGACTTTCTCCATTATTTTTCTCTGTAAATACTCTTTTCTATACAACAGCCCGGCTATTTGTGACTGCCTGTGTTTCAGTAGCATCGCTAAAACCTTATCAAATTTATCTGGTTTACGCTCTTTCCACTTCAGCAAGCAAAGACGCGTTACGGAGTGTATTTGTTCTCAAAGACTGCAAATACTGATTATTGAGATGAGCGCGAATACCTCCCGATTGGGTATTTCACAATTAACAGGAGGTGAGTTTTACTTCAGAATCACGATGTTGCTTCTTCAATCTATTTAATCGCTCGCTGCTGACAATTTCTTCCAGAAATTAATTAAAGCGTCTCATCTGACAAAGCCTCAACTGTTTGGTTTTTTCTGGGGAAATAAACATATTCAGCGTAACCCAGCCTGCACAAATGCACAAATAAGACTTTTAGAAACCTGAGTTTAATTATTTGCAAACAATCACAGGAAGTCGTTGCCGCAGATTAGATTTATGCTGTTGAAAATATACACAGAAAAGGGGACATCACTTGTCAAAACACATCATTTGACTGAAAAAAATAAATATGTTTAAGAGCACTTGTATCTATAAGCTCTATAACCATGTTGACTTGGCTTTTATTCAACTAACACTGCCACTGACCCATCGTAATGACGACTGATTTGGTTCTCATTTTGCTTCCACCCCTCCAAGTCTACCCATTTTCTTGGTCTTTGCCCTACCTTCAACCCAGGCCAACTCTGGAGAAATCCTACCCCCTAAAAAGGACAAACTGCCCGATTATGAGATTAGTGTGGTTATAAAACGGGACTATTTCCCAGGTGGAGTCAGAGCTTTCTCCGCCTCATCCCAGCGGCCTTCCTTCCAGATGATAAAGAGGGTGGAGGCTGAAATGGAGTGCTATGTCCAGCCCAAGGTGTGGACACCTGGAATTCTACCTCTCCCTTAGCTCCCATTAAGTCATTTCCTGAACAAAGCCGCGGTACGTTATTCCTTCTCCCCTCCTTCATTCAGTTACTTCTATTTTTTTTTTTTTTTAATATATCATTTGTGATGTGCCCCTTCCACAGACCCACAAACAGGCTCTTGTATTTAAAGGGTAGAGCTAGAAAGAAATTTTGTGATGAAATGGATTTCGGTCAGTGCATGTTCATTTTTAACTCCGACGATTCACACACATGTACCAATTCCGATAGATTTCTGTTCCGATCTATTTTGTGAGGTCAAAGGTAGGACTTCTAGCTAAAAGCTGAGAGCTACCAAGAGACTGCTCGGAGGAAAGGTGGAGACCCAAAGCCTCATCCTTGACCGGGAACTTGAGCAGGGCCAAACCCTCTCTCGCTTATCCCTTTCCTTTGCTCAGATGTGAAAAAAGGTCACTTCCGAAATTTTAATCAGTTCTGGAAGATGGGAGAACCTATCTAACGCTCTCCAGCCTTCCTGTCTTTCCCTTGTACTTTGCTGCTTTGAGAAAGATTGACTTCACCTATGACATATGTTCAACGACAAATGCACTGTAGTCGCTAAAATTTAACACCTGGTAAAAATATGTTTTCTCCTCATTTATTTGGCTTTATAAGAGCTGCCCCATATTAAAAAAGCACATGGTGGCGTGGCCAACTACTAGAGACAAAAGAAAATATAACAGAAACTGCAATAATGTCCAGCTGATTATAATTATTGGTAATAACAACAACATCACAATTTACATCTCTGTAAAGCCTTCTGCTTTGGCTGCTTGGACTCGTACCCCTTTATTTTAAGTTTTATTGTAAGGAGACAGAGGGATTTATCCATCACTATCCACCTGCTAAAAATAGAAACAACAACTCTTTAGGCTTAGCCCGGGCTGACTCTTGCAGGAGCAGGATTTCTGAGTTCTCTCCATAGTTTTCCCACCGTTGCGTTGTGAAGCCCTGGCAAGATTCCAGGCCTTTAATTTCTTTTTGAGACGAAGACAACATCGCTAACGCTATTTTACTTGACGAGGCCTAACCAGATGATATCTGAAAGATCGTAGGAGATCTTCAGATGGGTGAGCCTGGCTTTGGGAGGACGGGGAAAGGTCCTGGTACTCACGAGGGTTGTTTGGTTGCGAATCCATGGGGATCATGAGCTTGGCCCGGGTGGCTCGGCGGGCGGCGAGCGAGCGCTCTAACGTGGACATGCTGCTGCCAACATCTTCTGTCTCGGGACCTAGAGAAAAACATCACAAGGGCTTAGTTGGAAATGCTGGAAATCAATGTTTCTCTTCACCTTACACCTAGGAGAAAGATCAATAGGTTTTTTTCCAATTCAGTTCTTCTAACCCATCATTAAATATCATCAGCCGCAAAGAGCTGCACAGACTATTTTGGCTGCCTTTTCTGAATAAAATTATTGTTTGCAATTTTTTGGTATGAGAATTAAGATAACACGTCCCCTTCTTCTTTGTCTCGGAAACCATCCTGAAAATCCCCATTCACTTCATTAAAATGTGATGTTTTTCTTGTAACTTCCCTGTTATGAACTGATTTTAAAATTAAAATATTTAAGACCAGAAAAAAGGCTGCATAAATTTGGATACCTACAAAACCTGGCAGCCAAGAACTGGTCTTTGAAATACATCTGAAGGATGAAAATGACCTTCCTCGTGAGATGCCACGAAGTCTTGTGTCCTGATTGCCCAGATTACAGACCCAGTAACTCACGGCGGCTCTCCCAGCCTGCGCAGCTTGTTTTTTCCACAGCACCCATGGCAAGTTCAAGATGTGCCTGGATCTTCCCGTTAGTTGATCCTGGATCACAACCAGCACATCTCCCGAGATCAGAGAGCTGAGATACGCTGCCTCATGTCCAATCCAACCCCAAACTGTCTCAGCAGCTATAGAAATCAGACTCCCTGTTTATGTATTTAAATCCGGATGCTCTGATTTACTCACATTCGTATAGGAGATTTGAAGTATTCAAAGATTCCACACTTGTCAGGAAGAAAATGTGCTTGAAACTGGATGTTCGGCAATTTGCAATGAAATGAAAGCTGTCTCTCTCTCTTCATACCTGGTCTCACACGAACCTTTTATTTATGTTACTTTCGCTATTTGAATAAACCGTGGGTGAAATCAGTTTAATATTGTCATACAGGTAAGCTTAATACCCACTCAAGACTATTCATCTCTGATGTACCCGAGTAAATACGCATTCCTTAAAAAAGAAAAAAAAAAAACCCATTTGCATAAAAAGACTATGTATTTTTCAAATCACTCTGGCTGAATTGCAGGACTAAAATGCCAAGTCTTCTGTCAATGGCCAATCAAAGACCTAATTGCTAGTGAAAAGCCAGGGCCGGTATTACTGAGCTGTGTATGACCGAATGGGAAGAAACATAAAGGCATTTATTTACGGTCCAAGGCGTTTCCACATAAAATACCCAGCCCAGCCTTTGTCATTAACTTGCTCATACGCTGTGATGACTTCCATGCACTCGATTGCAAGCCTACAGCAATCAATGGAGCTCGGGCATTGATCAGCTCTTCTGATCATCAGCAATAGCTCTTTAGGCAGAGGGAATCTTTCGGTTACATTTTCCCAATGTCTAATATAACGAGGATCATTGTCTTAAAAACAATCGGAAACATCGTCACAATTATCTTCCTAAATAGCAAACCATCGGCCCAAAACACAATGTCAGAAGAATTGAAAATGAGATCCATTTAGAAATTTGAACTGCTCCTTTTGAACTTGCTTTTTCCCTCGCAAGAGGGAAAAGGGATAAAAACATCAGAAGCACCTTCGTTATTTGCAGCCCCACCTGATATTGTGGAATTATTTCACTCCTTTCCCCACAAACAACGTCTTCATGAAGAACTCAAGACAAAAATGTTTAGGTTTTCTGCTTCTGTGCTGTGTTTTGCCCTCCGTCCGTCCCTCCCTGTACGCACCACCTGCATCTCCCAAGACTTCCTACTATTCCGGTGGAAAAAAATGTTATCACCTAAAGTGCAACCTGTCATGGGCTGCATGCACTAAGGTTAAAAGAAAGGAGGAGGAAACATCACTGACACCACATTTTTCTTACAGAATTTCTTTCCTCCTATCTCCTAAGTTTTCTCAGCCTCCCGGGCCCAAATTCTGCTCCTGGTGATGCCGCTGACCACCTTCCTAATCACATTCTCCCTCTCCTCCATTTGTTTTGTTCCCCACTTACTTCTCCATGCTCCCTTTTCCCCCTCTTCCTTAGCATGGTATGCAAATCTAACTTGACTTCCAGTTGAATTCCTGAACGTAAAAAATTAGAATGGTGTAAAAATGAAAAACGATGGGGTTTCCTTCTGTTCGGAAGCTCTGCAGAACAACTCTCCAAGGAACATCTCTCCCAGCACCCCTAGTAGAGCTGTCAACTCTTCCAACCTCCTCCTGGATCTGGTCTCAGTTAGAGACTCCTTGTACTGGGCTAAGGTCACTAATCACCAACATCAAATTAATTTAAAGAAAATGTGTATGATGGCGATGGAGAAACCCCCAGGGGGGTTGGACTAGATGACCTTTAAAGGTCCCTTTCAACCCAAACCATTCTATGAGTCTACAGCTCTAATTTCCCCAAATCTACAAGTGAAACCCAGCCAGTTCGTGTCTCTCCTGCCCTCGGAGCCCCTCACCGGGTTGTGGGGTGCTCTTGGTGCCCAGCTGCGTTTCTGACTGGCTGTGGCTGACGGGGGTGATGTCCTGGCAGCTCTGCATGGGGGAGTCCCTTCCTGCGGCATCTGAGCCCGTTGGCTTCTCCATGTTCTTCATTTCCATCTCCTCGTGGTGTATCCACAGATCCGGGGGTCTCAGGTCCTTCTGGCTGCCCTTCCTTTTACCAGCGCTGTGGGTGGCACGTTTCCTGCAGCAAAGAAAGATCAAAACTGTCACTTAAGAAGGTTTTTCCCCCTTTATAAGACCAAGAGATGATGTCTCCTCATTGACGTCTCTCTAAGGAACCCCTTGGTTGTGTCCTTCAAAGGACAGTGGTTCTCTTGCTTCATGGAGTTTGCTCCAGGAGGTGGACCTGGGGCTCAGCAGGGTGGGTCATTTTTTGCACCAATTAATGTAGAAACTGGGGAAAACCCACTCTTCCTGGAAGAGAAAGGAAGTGACCAGTTTCATGTTGGGAAGAGCAGCGCTTGTGCATCTACAAACAGCGAGGGAAAACTGCCGAGCCCACTTCTGCCGAGTTACGCACATCTTACACCTTCCGTAACCGCGTGCCGCATACGATGCATTTCTTTAAATATCCACTAAAGCAGTATTTTTAGTACGGAAAAGCTCAGAAATCCAGAGTAGCACTTCCCAGAGCAACATTAACACTCCTCTCTTTATGCATAGGCATTACGATGTCTCTCGTGTCAGTGGGTCACCTCCTCCGGTGAGCCACGAGGGGATGGCCCTGCTCCGCTGCTCTCGGATTTCCACCTCCCCTCCACCACCCAGGCTGTTTGTAAGAAAATACACATTTTTCTAATCTAAAGAAAAGACAGGCTCCTTAAATATGGAGCACAACAGCTGATTTACAGCTGGAGGGAAAGTCTTCTCACGGACCTATCCATTTAAATAACTCGGAAAAAAGAGCGTTTCTGCCTTATTGTTTTGCTCAATAATCCAAAAGTACTCTCACCCCCTGATTTTTCCTTTGTACATCTCAAAGTACTTTGTGAAAGGAATATTACTATCCCAAGTGGAAAAGCAGAAATATTTGCGCTGTACAAAAGGTGCAGGAGAATATTTTCAAATTCACGTGCGCTTTTAGGTAACAAAAGAAAGAAAACCTTGATTTCCAGGGGCTGTAAGTGCTCTCGGCTACTTGTTACCCCCGCCACATGCTCACGCCAAAACACGGTGGTGCCTGTCCTGAAGGGAAGCCTTTTTTCCCGAATCCATGGAAAGCAACGGAAAACCTCTCTCTGGCATCCCTAGGACTGGCACCGCGGGTATCACTGGTGGAGGTGTGCTCAGAGCACTGGCAGTACCGCGGAAGGTGGCATGGGGTTACGTTCCCAGAAAAAAGACAACCTTGAGGAAATGTGAAACTTTCAGAAACTCCAATGGTTGGAATCAATTCCTGTTCTTTGCTAAATTGTCTCCGTCTGGTCTAGAAAGCGAGAGATGCGTGTTACGGCTACGTGCGTCACCAAACTTTGAGCCTTCAAGAGAAGGTACAAAAACATCCTAGAATTGAAAATGCTGCCCGGGACACAGCCACGTCTCAGCCCCAGGAGTTGGCGGCCGTGACATTTTATTCCAGCAGAAATATCCCAGGTCTCAAACTGCCACCCTTACAGGCAGAAATTGTTTGAGGTCCTTTGGTCGATACCCCAAAAGCTCTTCAAGGGTCAAAATATTAATTTTAAAAAGTCATCTGGAGAGTCAGCGGCGGAGGCGAGGCTGGGGTCATCCAGAGATATATTTTATAGCGCCTAATAAATATGACTGTTGGTCTCTGGTTATCATGACTTCCTACTTTTAGCCCTTTATTCTCTAATTGCCAAAACTTAACTGTTGAAAATGACAGTATTTCAAAGAAGGCAAAGACACTGCACTTTGCCCCTATGGAATAAAGAGAGTCCTTTAATAGCTTCTCGCACAGCCCCTAGTACCAATCCCGATCAACACCTACAAGAATAATTATGAGCCCTTTCATTCAACCTTGATGTATGAAGTCAAGAAGTTAAGAAGTAAAGCTGTTCTTTCTGTCTCATTCAAAAAAAAAAGGCCGCAATTTTGATTCTAAACAAGGAATTACTTTCTTCACTTTGGGATACGGCATCTTTTTTTTCTCACTTTCAATTGAAAATAATTCATTTCTCCAGGCTTGAGCCAGGTGAGACAAATTTTAGCCCCGAAGTAATTTTATACACAGCTGTAAATAGGGGCCTATAATGAACGTGCCATTCCAAATACAAAACTGCCATGGCAATGATATCGTTTAAAAAAACCCCCAAAAAACCACATGCAGTGATGTCGCTTGGTTTGCATTGGTTTTTTTCTCCCAAATTACTGATGCCCTGACAGCCCGGGAGTAGCAAACGGAATCAGAGCCAGGAGTGGACACAAAAAGTTCATCAATAACACATGAAAATAAATCCTCCCCGGAACGTTCTGTTTACGTGACGCAAAAGTTGCGGTTCGGTTTCTGAAAATGCGTCTACCTTGAATTTCGGGGGGAAGCAGGATGTTTGCTGCACCAGAAAAGCACATCCTATCTACCGAAGACAATCATAAAAGCTTCGCCGTCAGCTTCAAACCTCCGCTGCAGCAACGGAAACGGAGGGTTTGGAAATTCACACTATTCTTTACAGCGGGATTCAAATTTACTTCATTACCCATTACCTATTTTCTAAGTGGAGTAGGGATTGGGAAGGGAAGGAGTTTGGAAGTGAAAAATTGATCTCTGATGGCAGAGTTTCTGTTGTTGTTCAACTGTTTTACAACATGAAATGCATCCAGCTTGCATACTAATGATATTATTTTTTTTTTCCTAAGGATGGATATAAAACCAGAGTTCAGCTCTGCCTTTAAAATATATCCATTATGGTCATGCAACCTTGAACAACAGCAGAACTTAAGCTGTACTTTCAAAATAAATAAAGTCTCTGGAGAGGAAACCCCTTCTCGTTGTCCGTTTCTCGAGTTCCCAGCCTGGGCAGTGACTCCAGCCATTACCCGTAGCTCCTAACAGTACTACACAGGCTACACAAGGTAATTTTTCAAATACTCCAGAGTGACATTACTCCTCATTGCCTTCATTTTACAGTTACAATACCCCAGAGAAAACACTTAAGGTTATAACAACTCAGCCTACTTTATTTTTTTAACAACAGCTGAAGGCGTCTCTATCTGAAGGGCTCAGAAATAAACTGCTTTCCTAGGCAAAATGGGATTTTGCCCACAAAAAAAAAGCATGGGTAACCTGGTCCTGGTCCGATGTCTTTTCTCATGGAGCAGTTCCAGAGGCAGGACACAGAGGAAACGGTCCCCGTACCTCCCGCGCAAACCCTGAGCCTCCTGCGTTGCTGTTGGACAAGCGCTTTGAAGACAGTCAACAGTAAGTTCTTCACCTTAATTAGCCTTCTGATGCATGAGTTCCTGTTTTATGATTTTTGCTCTTTACTCCGAATTTGTCAAAAACGTGCACTTTGCCTTTTGGGCTGTATTAAAGGAAATTCAAGTGGTACAGAGGTTCTGTACAACAATTAAAAAAAAATAAACAACGAATAATATACTATAAACCAATTCTTTCTCCAAAAAATCTACGCCAATGTATGCAGATGAAAAATTATTTCATTTTGGCCTCTCTATTCCCTGCCAGCCACCCTGAAAAGCTGAACCCAGTGCCTGTCTCTCCTACCACCTCATGGTCCTCTTCACCACGGCGAGATCCAGCCTCGCACCACCGTGCAAGAGATGTGGCAGAGCCCACCGCTAACGAGCTACACCAGCATGGAAGACCCCAGGAGCATCTCCAGGGAGCACAGCAACAAAATTCAGAGGCTCTTTAGCAGCTGCCAACTCATTCCTCGTTAGTTTTGAGATTGATTGATACTTAGTCTAGCGAAAGGTAGACCCCAAAGCCCCCCACGGCAGGGGGTTGGAACTACATGGTCTTTAAGGTCCCTTCCAACTCAACCATTCTATGACTCAACGATTACACTTTTTGGCTCCACTGAGCATTCCCAAACGCGTCCTGACACATCCCTATTACTTATAACAGGACTTAAACTAGTCTTAGCTTATTTTTTGTAGTCCATTTTCACACCGCTCCTCCTCCCAGCACGCTCATTGGTTGGGCCACTTGTTCAAGACCATGCTTTGAGCAACCTGGGCCGGTGGGAGGTGTCCCTGCCCAGGGCAGGGGGGTGAGACTGGATGATCATTAAGGTCCCTTCCAATCCAAACCATTCTATGATTCATTTTTAATGGCCTTAATATGCACTATTTATCTACCAGGCTCGGACTAGATGTCCCCCCCAACCTTTTCTCCTGTGGTGGTCATCACTTCGTGTTACCTGTCCACAGGCGAATTGTTCTGCCACGTTACAAATTTTTCTTATACCCTGAAGCCTTCAAAGAATTCCTGGAAGAAGCAGGTCCTGCAGTTGGGGTGTACGCTGCACCTTTATTTTAAGATTCAACTGGGATTCATCTCCTCTAAGCTTAACTCTGAACTGACCTGCACTGAAGGACGGAGCTGATGGGTGGCCCCATCGTCCATCCTCCGTGGCACCACACCAGCAGACACCCTCAGCGCAGGGCAGCGAGCAGCTCGTGCTGAGGAAGAGGTAATTACGGTGAGGGAATGAATCTCAATTACCGCAGGAGCCATACCTTCCCCTTACGCGCAAGTGGGTAAGTTATCGCACCCAAATCTTTTCCTCACATTTTTCTCCCCGATTTTTTACTGGCGTCAATTGTCACAGGCTTTGTGTGGCTGATATTTCATTCTTCCCTAGATGGCTGAGACAGAAAATACCTCCTAAGCCACCTGGGTCAGGACTAGGTTGTTCTGTATAATATGCTTTATTCTGCTTTGTTCAGCCAAGTTTTAATTAACCTAAGAAATATGACTTTCCTCCACTAAAGGTTTACAGGAGATTATTCCATCACCTGCAAGTTTTTGCTCCCGGGAAGGACACATGCATTATCCAACGCGACCTGGCCTTTACCCTCACTGCAGTCCTTCCGTTCAGTAGTTCATCGGCGATTTTAAACTAAGAACCAGCTGCCAATAAAAGCCCGAACCTAAACTCTCTGTGTCACAGCATGCATCATCTCTCCAGGCAGGTCAGAAACAGAGTCATTCCCACCACCAACCTCTGTTCTGAGAAAACTCAGGATCTTTTCCTGTTTTGCTAAATTTAAGACCCGTCGTTTAGTTTTTATGGCTCTATTTTTTTCCCCGCAGAAACGGTTCGTTTGGGGCAACTTGGGTGAGATTCATCCACCCAATAAGCATCTTCAGATGGTAAATCTTCCAGTGTCTTAAGAGAAGATGAACAATTCTTTGAACGTTCCTGTTCCTCCCCAGCGGCTACAGAGGAGGTCAAGGTTGATTAATTCAAACTTGGGATATTTAAGTTTTAGACATCTGATTGTGGACAGATGAATCTGTCTGTTTCTCTCTCTCGTAATTCCCTTTTCCCTTCTAGAAACTCAAGAGAGATTTCGCCGTGATTCACTGAACTCTATTCCACAGAAGAATTTCCATTGCCTTCACACGATGGCCTGATTTTCAGGTGCTAAGACTCACAATAGAAGACGATTTTCAAACCGGCTCATCATTCCACTACCCCAGCGCTCCTGAAAGCGTGGGCCCTTATTTTTCTGCCTAAATGAGAGCTTTAGAGAAAGCACTTCCCCTTCAAAACGCTCCAAATCTGCTCGTGCTCCACCAGCCCAAAGCTGATTTCAGCATCTTTGGGAGCTCTTTGGTCCCCCGACCATCCCTGCTCTCATTGTCCCACCCTTTTTTAAGCATCAGTGCAAATCAGTGTAATAATGTCTTGCTCTTAGTGCAAAAATTCATCATTAGTGTGGGCAAACTATGATTAAACTCCACTTTCTCATGTCCTCATACTCCTAACAGCGTAATAATGCAATGAGTTAATAGTAAAATAATTAATAGTCTCGTAATTGTCAATGCATTAAGTGCATCAAACCCGTCGCTGTTTCAAGCCCATTGACTCCACATCTCGTTTCTCAGAGAGGCTGAAAAAAGCTTTGTGCTTTCCGCTGCTGCCCTTTTACAGCATTTCTGAAGAAGCCTAAGGATTTTCTCCTCGTCATTTTCTACAGACTGGGTTGTTTTTTTCATGGAGACGAGAATTATCTGGAGAAAAGAGTTGTTGACGTTTTTTACTGGAAGACTTTGGGAGCCGGACTGTCTGGAGAAGATAACGCCACCCCCAAGGTTAGTGAGTGAGCACGACTCTGTGTTTCTCGACTGTGCGAAGGTAGAAAGTCCAACAGCATCACCAGGCACAGAAAAGACTTTTTTTTTTTTTTTTTCCCCTTTAAATCGATGGAATTGATTCTTTCCCGTGTGTGAATTATACTTGGGAATATAAACACCAGCGAGCTGTGCATGGCAGACCTATTTTTCCGAGGCTCGTCATGCCAGGGGGACTCATTCTCCACGCTTTACTCTCCACACACCGGTAATGAGTGTCACCTCCAAAACCAAAAGACTGAGCCCCAAAATGCAGTTCGGTCCCAGACCCCACGTCTCCCCACTGTGAACCTTATATTACTCATTTTTTAAGCTAAAAATCACTGCCTTTTCCTCCCATCCCGTGATTCCAGAACGTACTTCCTCTGCTGTGCCGAGGAGCGCCTGGTGCAGACGACGGCCACCACCGCCACCACCACCACGGTGATGACGCCGACGGTGACGACGATGACGACGAGGAGGTTGCTGTTCTTCTGGGGCGTCACGCTGCCGTGGGGAGGGTGCATCTGCCCGATGGGAGGCTCTGAAAGGAGACAGACGACGAGGGGTTGGTTAGCGCTGGATTCGCTCCCCGTCCTTTTGAGGAGTCACCCACGAAATAAACCACACCAAGGTGGCATGAATTCCTCCAAAAAAAGCAGATACAGGGCGCGGATTCAGCCATAAAGAGATGGAATTTATGTCTCGCTGCACGTCAGTGGCGCGGCAAACAGCAAAATATTTAAGCAGTAACGACTTTGCCCTTTCTGTGTGTTAATAACCCCATGTCGGGACTCAATAACTCCCGGCTCATTTTTGCTATTATCAGCTGAAAATGGAAATACAGGGACTATGGATTTTTTCTTTATGGCCCGTATAATCTTTCTCAAGACTTGCAGCAGCAAGAGAGGGACCGAAAATAGCATCATTTCTCCTGTCAAGTCCCAGTCAAACTGACTTCAAGCCCCAGTCCCTTGCTTTTGATGTTTTTTTTTTTCCCCAATTCCATTGGAAATAGCACATGTTATTGTTGGATAATGCTCAACCCAGCGTTGGGCCGTACGTTACAGACACCCGCAGAAAACAGGGAGCAATCCTTCTGCTCTGTCTGCTCAGGCAATCTTATACAATTACAAATCCCAAAATATCTTTTCATTGAAGCCCAGAGAAAAACTAACTCTTCGGAGCAATGGGATGCGAAGGGAAGAGCCGTGCTGTGGCATAACTGACATTTCACTAGGGAAGTAACTCAAGAGTTTTCCCATCGTTCCCAAAACTTCCCATGTCTAAACTAAACAGTACTCGCCTGGCATCTCATTTTGCCTTTACTACAACTGAACGCAAAAGGAAAATGGAAAACTCCCTCCAAATAATAGTTTTAGTTGGCAAGAGATGTAATTTAATTGTAATATTCTGCCTTGATTTTTCTGCCCTAATATCCTTTCTTTACTTAACTAATTATGCTGTTTAAATTCGCCCTTTTCTCACAGCTTGCTTTCAGGCAGCCGGATGAGCCAGGCAGCGGCGAGTGCCATCCTGTCGGCACGACAATGATCTAGGACAGAAATCCCCAAGATTTTAAGGTTCGGTTTCTTTCTCATTTCCACGCTGAGTAAAAGGCATTGATGGAACGCGCCACAAAATACAGCGGTCATCGAGAAAACCAAAGAGTTTTCACTCCCTACCCTTTCTTGCAGACCCTGGAAGCTCTCTTTCTTTCTCAAAAGTCAGTTTTCCCATAATTATGATGAATTACGACGAAGAGGAGGAGGAGGAGAGCCTAAAGCACACACCAGCGGTGTGTTGGCCGCAGCAAAGCAGGACAGAAAAGGCAGCAACATTTTATATTCCCTCCTTGTCTTGGCTGAGGAAAATAATTAGCGTGAGTTAATCAGCTATACGCCTTGTAATTATTTGGTACTTTCAAACCTCGCTTGATACCGTATTTAAGGGAATCTTGTCTGTTGTTTCATTCAATAATGTGAGATGACAATGCTTCATTAGGTAACGGAGATGGGGTCTGGAATAAGAAGTTATTGATGGTGTATCTACACCCCAGCCATGGGGTTTCCTCTCATTTCTTCCTATTTCAGGGCAGGATTAATTAATTTTTAAAAAATGGTATTTTCTGCAGAAAGCTTAAATTGAAATATAATAAGATAAAATGCTTTCTGAAATTCTTTTTAAGCTGTTAGTTTTTTTAAAGGCATTCCCATGGCCTGAGACGTATCCACAACATCTCTTGAGATGGGACATACTTTTGGGAGTACTCCATCAGCTGGAAACCTGATGGGTAGTTTGGGGATCAGCTTCAAGAGAGCCAAAACAGAATACGTGATGTCCTGACTCTATTTTTGGTTAAAACCAGCGTCTGGTTTACAGCAGGTATTTTGCACATGGATGACATTTTCAACTCATCCCTATAAACCAGCGAGTGTGCGACCTGTGGACACGTTGGGTGGCCTCCAAGCCATGAGAGAGAGGAAGGAGAGAGCAATAAAGAGAAGAAAAGCAGGAGCTTATCACCAAAAGTGCACTTAATTATGGAACGTGGCTGGAGGGAGCCTGTATTTACCGTTCAGACTGCTCCTGTCTATCAGGTTGGTGTCCACCGGCCAGTAGGAACCATCTCCGTGACGACCTGTTGGCAGGAAAAAACCGCATCAGACACGGCGTGACAGGTAAACCAGCAAAGCCAAGATTGTTGCTTGAGACGGCGCGTGCCTGACGACGTTTAAACCATTAAACAGCGCGGGAAAAGTCGTCCCGTATGTGCCGGGGAATAGCTGTCATCAAAGCAGGCTTCGGAATCAAGCTGAATTTCAGCCCTTTGAGCAGCTTGCCTTGTTCTGTTGGGTTTTTTTTTTTTCCCCTCTCCTCCAGATGTGCTCTTTAGAGTGACAAACTACGGTGTGATGGCAGTATCCATCTGTGTCCCCTCCATGGGTGACGGGGAATCATTCAGACAGCTGCTTTTGCACACAAAAGGCCGGAATTGCGGCAGAGGGACGGTGCTGCATGGAAAACCGCAGGCACGTTCTCCACCTGCCAGGTGGCTTTCCACCACGATTTAATTTATTTTACCGCTTGTGGGAACACAGTTGGGGAAACACAACTCTACAACCGCTTGGGTTTTTTTTTTTTTCCCCAAAAAGTCTCTTTTCTAAGCCTGACACCAAAAATGAAAGGAAAAAAAAAAAAAGAAGGGATACGATTATTATTCCAAAAATGTTCTGGCTGTTGAGGCAACATCTGCACTCCAAATTAATATAGTAAAATTTGAGGTGTTCATCTTTTCCTCTGCTTTATTTTTTTCTTATTTATCATCTTCGGGCTAAAGAGCCGTGTTGGTATGTCCATGTTCCTGCCAAGAGCATCTTTGCTTCCTCATGTCCAACAGAAGGAGAATCACAAAAGTTGGTAAAGTCCTACCAAGCTCCTCTTCGTCTCTACTGGAATGAGAGCGAGCAAAGTCCACAGCAGAAACGGTTTTGGGGTAAAAGCCCCTTTTCTGGCAAAGACCAAGCTCATGCCAACAACCTGCTCTTGGTATGGGCACGCTGCCCCAAAAGGTGGCCACCTTATTCCTCTCCAAAGCTAATTATTTTTTTAATTTACGTCAAATTTGCCTTCCCAGGTGGCACAGTCTCAGCTGATCTCTCATCCGAGAGGCTGCCAGAGCATCACATGGATGCCATAAAACCCTTGGGCGCTCTGCCATCCCTTAGGCCAGACAAATAGAACCTGAAGGTGGGTTTTGGCTGGTGAAAGGATTACGTAGAACTTCCGAAAACTTAGTCCAGGGCATGGAAATCCCAGGGCTTATTCCAGCTAATTTCTACATCAACCAACCACCACCTACATCAGATCTTTTGGCAGATTAAGCAAAAAAAAACCCCATTTTAACTTTCCTGCGCTGTTAACAACTGCCACGTTCCTCTCCAGAGGTACTTGTATTTCTGTGGATTGCGAAGAAATTCACGCGCATAACTTTGTCTACCAATTTGCAAAGTATTTGGTGATGAATGGCCCTAAATTAATGGCAGACGATTATCATCAGAAGAGACTTCAACGTAATCATCTTTTCAATCAGCGTAATTGCACAGCTACAACAACTTCATCCCAAGAAAGCAAGGCGGCAAAATGTTTAGCTACAGAAGCAGACAAAATGGAGACAAACGTAAGGTATGTAATAATTCTCTTTACCAAGATGACACTCTAAACCGTGACATTCCAACTGTGACTATGTCGTGATCCCGGGGGTTATGCTGTGCTCAGGAAAATAGGTATCTCCATGAGAGATTGCTAAACTTCACTATTTTTTATGTGTGGCCCACACTGGAATATCTTAGCGGGAGCCTAACACAGGGGAAAATTTAGTCAAGGATAGCGAAGACTTAAAACAAAATAACCCTACATGCCCGACTCTGAAGTTTAGTACTTTCTTAATTAATGCAACAGCACTTTTCAAGGCATTATACATGACATTTCTGTTATAAAAGTATGTGTGCAAACAGCTGCGCATTTCATTTCTGGCTCTAATACGGTGACTGGCACCCGGGGATGGCATTTATTTGGGATGGCCGCAACGCGGAGGCAGCCAGGGGGCAACCAGGGAAAGGTTTGGGCTACACCGTCCATCTCAGAGGGTTCTTGGGCTAGAAATACTTGAGGTTTTAAGACATCCCAAGGCAGCAGAGTCTTCCAGCTTTAGTCATTGAGGGTAACATTCAAAAAAGTCATCTAATTAGAAGCAATTTCACTGAGAAGAGACAGGAACACAAATAACTCCTAACAAACAGTATTCCTACAGTTCGTCAAGATGAAATTTACGGTACTGCGGCTCTGTTCTGCTACTAAGGCATACAAACATTATTCAATATTTGGATAAACATGGAAATTTAAGCACTTACATGGAAATTTAAGCACTTAAGAGACGGGAGGGAAATCTCTGGTGCATTCTAAAGTTTTATATGTTAGAGGGTAGGTAGTGCTTTAACCCCTAAGGATTACCCATGCCCTGTTCTAAGCCAACACACACCCAGGAATCGTTTCTATCCCTAGACTTTTCAAGTCCATCTGGAGGTAGCTGTCTCAATTATGTCTCAGCATCGCAGGAAACACAACCAACGTGCAGGAATAACTCATTTTCTTTAAATTTCAAGCATTCTTGCCTTTTTCTTCCATTTTTTGGACTTTAAGAAAGAGTTCCTACACCTGCTTGGTAAACACAGCCAGATAACAAGAGTTTAGAAGGCTTTTATTGGTTTTTTTTCCCCAGAGGGGGCTATTCTGATAAACGGGGTATTTCTTATTTCTTTTCTCTAGCGAAGAGCGTTACCGACCACTGCATTATTTGTTTAGGAAACAGCTCTTTGAAAAAGATCTGAACTGCTCATCCTTTCACTCCTGCTACGCTCAGAGTTTGCAAAACAGCTTCAGAACCCAAAGCCCGGAGCCATGAAAAGCTTTAATAGAAAAAAAAAAAAAAAGAGGCAAACTCTATGCCTTCTGGAGTCACAGCATGAGACGAGGCGACCGTTTTGGGGCTGGTATCAGGCTGGGGATGGCCTGGCAGCCGTTTTCAAGCATGAAGGCATACGCGGAAAAAGGAGCGCAGGAAGGTTTCAAATGGGCAAACAGCAAGACACGTGCAGTAATCCAAGGCGGCAAAGGTTGAGCGGCTGAAAGCCAGATTCCAGGCGTGCCCGGATTGCGTGTCAATCCTTCTGATGGCAGCGGCGCGCTGGCAATACGCCAGATGCAGAGCACCGAGGTGTAAACCAGCAAGAGTGCGGCCAAGCACCCAGTGGTCATCCCCTCCTCAGGAGACGTAAAATCCCCTTAGCATCACTTGGAAACCCTTCCACCTGCCTCCAGAACAGATGTAAAACAATCCAGACCACTGTTTTCCTCAAGATTTGGAAATAAATGCTGTCTCGGATGATGTTCTCCACGGGCTTTATGTGGAGCCTGGGTACGGTCACCGGTCCTGCTCTGGGCACGGGGAAGAGGAGACCTCCTAATGTGGCAGTAAAAATTAAACCTGAACTTATACAGTTTATGGTTTAAAAAGAGTAACATCATACAAATAAAATCATACCTGCCTTTCCATACGTAACAATTTTCCACAGTGATATATGAATTTATCTAGGTTACACCACCCATTTCATGGCAGGTATGTTTTCAGAAAACAACTGAACAATAAAACGTATTGAAATTTCCTAAGATAAGGAGAAACACTGGGTCAAAATTATGTATGTTTCCTTTTATCAAAATTTACAGGGAATGTTATAAAACATTTGTAGTCCGAAGGCAGAAATTGGCTTTTTTTTTGCTCTTGCAGAGATCTAATTCCGATGGCAACACATAACCGTTGACAAAATACGGGCTAAAGAATTTGTTTTATCGAATGGAAACTGGGGCAAGATAAACTACAAAGAATTTAATCTCTTCTTTGCCCAATTTGCCTCTATATATTCTGGGTGAAAATCATAAATAGAGTTTTTTAGACTTTAGGAAGCCTCTAGCGCAGCTCATCCGAAAGAAGCTGGCCTTGTCCCACGTCCATGAGCTTTGCGACAAAAATTCTCTCTTGAGCATCTGAAGCTGTGATTTTATTCTTACTTTTATATTACTGTTTTTACTATCTTTGCCCATGCCCTGCTCTACCAGTTGCATATATGCAACACAAAAATGTGAAAGGAAGCTGACACATTTACGGCTTGGCCCCCACTTCAGGTTTTAAGGGTTCTCTTGGGAAATATGTGATTTGATTCCATAGACGCCGATGCTCCTCCTCCTTTTGTCCTTCGGATAACAGTCTTTGCACCCTGGGAGCGTTATTTGTGTTTCAGCAACAGGATTTCTCATTCTCTGACAGAGAGTTGTTGACCAAAGCTGGGATAGGATGGGTCAAGACGGGATGGGACGGGCTCTACTCTCTCCATCACTCATGGGAAGACTAAAATAATGGAGATGAGGCATCTCCTGCCTCCTTCCTCTTCTCCATCCTTCTTGCAGTAGCTGGTCTCTGCTCTCCCAAGTAGTTCATACAACAGGGAGCAGATATGACCAAGAAATTTTTGAGGTTCTCCCCAAACTCTCCTCTCCTTCCCACCTACTTTTTTGCACCAAGGATGGCAGCGGTTGTACGTTCCTTCTAGCTGACCCCACATCTGGGATCTTCTAAGCTCCATCTCCTTCGTGCCCCGTAACCTCAGTGTCTCTGCCCAAGCCCTTTCACATATCCCACACCCTCCAAGAGGGCTTTTTTGCCACGTAAATGAATTTTGCTTCCTGAACTCCGGAACCGCGAGCCGGCCTTAGAGACAGAAGACCTACCAGAGTTAATTCACGTCCCTCGATAAGAATTGCATTTGCGGCAGAGACGGCCCTAAAGGCCTTATCCAAAGCACAGAGTAATTTAGAAGGCTCCCACTGACTTCAGCAGACATTGGTTCAGGATGTTTAAAGAATTATCTCTGATGATTTCTAAGAGCTTGTAGAAACTTTGACTTTGTCTTAATGCTTGTGCTCGAAGTAGAGTTCTGGTGAGTCCTGGGCGCATGGACTTGTCTTTAACAGAGTTGCCTAAAGACCAAGTAAACGCAAGTGAAGACCTCGGACTTCGCCTTATTAGAATTCATCCTTGAGGTCACGTAAAAATGGCAACTGAATTTCAGGTATCAACAAGCCCACGCCAAGATATGACAAAAGGCTGAGAATCTCTCCTCCGTCTACACAACAGAACAAAAATGCCGTGTTTTTCAACCACCAAGGCAAAAAGACAGTATTTATGTACTAAAAGTGACTGTCTTTAACTCACGCTGTCTGCTAAAGGCACACTAACCTCATGTCAATTTAGTTTGATTCAAACCAAACCAGAAAACTCCACCATCCTCGAATCCGTCGGGAATGCACAGGCTACGGCTGCGATGCCAACACCAAGTCACCACTCCGGGGATAGGCGCCAGCCATTCATCCCGCTCCAAGTAGTTACACCAGACTGGCTGAAATCTTTCCCGATTTAAAGTCTATCTGGAATACTGTTTCCTACATCGTCTGCAAATACTCTTCAGGCTGTGCAAGAACGATGAATTATTCTGGTGACAGTTTTCCCGTAGCCAGGAAAACCCTAGCAAGGGGCACAGCGTTCCCAGCGGAACACGACGCACAAAAGGAAAACAACCCAGAACTCTTTTTCTGGGGTATTTTGAGGTCCATTAACTAGTCTGGCCACACAACCATATAGTTACGCTGAAAAACAGAGACACACACAGTGAAGGTCTAAGCTACAAACTCTACTTTCCATCCAGCCTTACTTTTTTTTCCCCCTTTTTTCTTTTTAAAACTGAACTTACCGCTTCTTTAGTCCTGTTTACCAGGTGCTGAAGCCTCTCCCAGGTTTCCCAAACCTGCCCGAAAACATTTTAAATGCAAATTCGAGAAAAGCAGACTGACAATTGACTTTCAGGCTTCTTTGTAACCTAACACTTTTACCCTTTAAAAACCGTTTTTATCTATTCAAACCTGACATTTTCAATTTGTGTGTGCCGCGGTGCAAAAAATCATCCTGAGCAAAACGAGCTTTTAATTTTGTAATTTGTATACTTCTACTTCTTTCAGCACATCACACGCTTAAAATCAGAGAGTTCCAATCCTAATAAACCTCCCCAGATGAGGACTGAGTTTTCCAAATGTCACCGTGACCGTCACCTCGGGCAGATGGCACATAAACGTACAATGGTCTGGCTGTAATTGAAAGAAATACTTCGGAATAAATAAGCCTAAAGTAAAAAAAAAAAAAAAAAAGGAAAAATATCCTAGCCCCAGACTGCACAAGTATCTGAAAAGAGGTAGGAGCAGAGGAATTGCGACTAATCAGACATATCTATATTCATATTTGGAAAATGTAATGATAATGCCTTGAAAAGTTGACTAAACTTTGCTGTTGTTAAAGAGGAGCTGCTGTTTTGAGAGAAAAGATGATTTATGATTTCTAACTGGGAGGCTTTTGAACTTTACTCTATAACCCTTGGAAGGGTGCAAGAGGAGCCTGGAAATTACGCTGAGCTTAATTATACTTCACGTGAATTACTCCGAAGCGCAGCAGAGAGACTAAAAATTCATTTCGTTCAAAGAAGCTCGACGTTTTAATTGGTTCCTTCAGAAAAAGAGACAAAACAATTTCCTCTCCCGAAAATTTCCATCTTCCCCATCAAAGCAGCAGCCTCAGCCGAGCAGAACTTCGTTAACAAGGTTAATTATCACACCGGCCTCTGCCTCATCGGGGGCGCAGCCCAGGTGAGAAGCGCGGCCCCCTCCCCGCCAGCGAAGGTGACAGATTGAGGGCCCCCTACCTTGGTCATTAGCCATTTTGTCAGGGTGTTCGGCTGTAAGAAAAAGACAATGTCATTAGAGGCCGACACAGCTCCTCGGCGGCGAGGTGACACGTCGCGTTAGTGACACGGCCGTCCCGCACCGGCCGCTGACGGTGCAGGAGGACGAGGAGGAGTTTTACCCTTCCCGGTTGCCGAGAGAACCTGGAGAACTGGAAAGGACGACAAACACAGAATCATGGAATGAGAGAACATCTCCAGTTGGAAGGGAAGAGCGGGGACCATCGAGTCCAACTCCCTGCTCCTGGCAGGACCGCCAAAATCTAAACCACACGCCCACGAGCATCGTCCAGGCGCTCCTTCAGCTCTGAACACAGGCTGAAACTTGTCTTAGATCAGGTATTTCCACCGAGTTCATCCAATTGTGAAACCTTTTTTTCATTCTCTTGCTCTTTATCACTACGATCTGGGACATTTAATTAAGCAAGAAAGGGAAAAAGAGAGAGAGAGAGACACCGTTTCTTCGAATAATTACAGTCAAATCACCTACACGTGGAAAGCTCAGCCTGACTTATCATTGTTTCAGCTTTTTACAAAGGGCTTTAAAACTATTTACATGTTTTTGCATAATAACCATAAGAAGACAGCGGGATCTGAAGCGCGCCAGCCAAGACTTCAAAATCCAATAGATTAGATTAAAAGCTTTGCTGCACAGCTACAACTTCTGACTATTTATGATACGGCCGAGGGAATGAAACTTTCCTCGGATTCGTCAGTAGCTACCATCGGAGAGCATTAACCAGTCCTCTGCTTCATAAATTATGCAAGAATCTTAAGCACGGGAAATTGGGGGGAAAAAGAAGTGATTTGGCACATGAATCTGGAAATCAAATCACCGCTGCCTGCAGGTGCGGAGCACGCTGTTCCCGGGGCTGCTAAAATCCCGACACCACCTCCTCTGGATCACGGCATCCCGCTAGGAACAAAAGGAGGTACTGAACTAGCAATAATTTACGTTTACAGACACATCTGTGTGCTCTGTGCCTGGGGAAAGGGCGGAAAAGCTCCTTTGGAGACCCCCCCAAACCCTCAGGAATTTTTTATTTTCCCCTCTCCGACTTTTCCACATGGATGCAGAGAAGAAAAGGGGGGGCTATGGAAGACGTTGCCTCAAACTTCCGAGAAATCTGTGAGCCTGCGCTTCCCCGCTGAGCCGTACCTGGCTTACCATCTTCCCCTTCGGACAAATATATCCTGGAAAAGAGGAATCCCAGCTCGCAGCTCAAGTTACCACCGTCCCAGCCCCGAGGCCACTCAGACGCTGCCCTGGCACCGCTGGGAGTTTGTTCCCTTCTCCAGGCGACGGAGGTGGCGAAGCTCCTGCCGCCTCCGCTGCGGCCCGGGTGGGCGATAGCTGCGCCGGGGGTCCCCAGTTGGTGCCGGTTATGAACTGGGACGCGCTGGTGACGAACCGCGCCGCCGAGGCAGCGTTAGAGGGCACTGCAGGGCTAGAAATGCTGCCCCCCCCCAGCATCCCTGCCAAAAGCGAGGGGGGGGTCAAGGGGGGGGGGACCGGCATCATCTGGGGTTTCAGGGCTCTCGTATAAATGATACAGTGGGGATTTTTAATCCAGTGTGGAAAGGCCGTGGAGAGTTTTCCTTGCTGATGTTAGGGAACATCCGAGAGTCAGCTCACGACCTCCCTCTCTCGCCCCCTTCCCACTCTTCCTATCAAAACCACATCCAACCCACTATTCATTCATGCTCGGCGTTATGTCTACAGGCGCATCAACAGGTGACTTTTTTTTCAGGTTATATCTATCGATACGAGGTTTTGTGTGATTCCGGTAAGCGGAATACTACTCTTTAATTTTTCTCTAATTAAAGGAGCTCAGCACATAGGGAAGATCTGTTTGTAAACGCTGGCTGAAATCCAGAACAGGCAGAAAAGCACATTTAGCAAGTGCAGCTCTAGGATTTGCTTGTTTCTGTAACGGATGAGGAAAAAAAATAAATCGCCGACAAGTTATTTAAAAGATTGAGGAAATCCTCCTGCCTGTCTTGTCTCTCACTGGTTCGTTCATCCCCCCTTCAGCTGTCACGTTTCAATGGGCAAACACATTTCAGACTATTTATTTACTTCCGCCACTTAATGAATCCCTGGGAATGGATGTGCCGTAAAAGTAATGTGACATTAAGAGTTAGAAGTTAACTTTGGGGGAAATTCATGACCGTACACTGCGAAAGGCTGCAAAATATGAATAATATTCAGGCACCCTCCGCTTCTCTTCCATATACGCATAATATTTCCTGAAGTCATCCAGACTCAGTAAGGAACAAGAAAAATCCCAGTAACGACCTCAAATTTTGGCCTAAATCCTAGAACAAAAAAGAAAAGGTGGGATGTCCAACCACATTTTACCCTTTTAGTCCAGGTCCCTAAGCGCGTATCAGGTTCTTCGCGCTTTAAGGGATAAATTTAACCAGCCGGAGTGTAAAAAAAAAAAAAAAGCGGATCCTCAACTGATGTAAACTGTCGCAGAGTGATTGAGGTTCGCGGCGTTAACGACAATTTACATAAGGTAAGGATTTGCCTATTTGCCTGTATATTATCAGCGGAGCCGAGGTGGAAGAATATAAACTCGTTGCTCCGCGGGGGTGTTATTTCCTACCGAACATCTCTCTTTTTCACAGATCACTACGTTTTCATTAGCAAAGGAAAGCCACTCCGAATACTCGCGGCGCAATTACAACCCAAGTAATGGCTCGGTTTCCTTGGAGGAGCTTGATGTGCTCTCATCTATGATCAACGAGACAGGGGGTGACTTCGTGGATCTCTGAGGCTTGTTTAGATCCTCGTGGTGTAAAACTCCCTCTGAGCAGGACAGAGATTTGCCACCAGAGCACCCATTAGCGTCTGGCGCATGCCCATCTTCTGTTAATCATCATTAAGGGCAGGAAACCAACATTTTTGCATCATTCAGAACGCACTCAAGACTTCAGAAAGTCTTTTCACCTCAAGGGTAGGGAGAGATTTGTCAAAAATGCGGTTGAATAGTATTGAACGTGACATATTTAGGGTGGGTATCATTAAGTATTCATGGCAGGGTATTAGACACAGGCCTTGTAGGCTATTACAAGATGTAACAAATGTATATATTCATCTTTTTGGGTATCTGTTGACGCTGTCTGATCTAGAATTCATTTCCCAAATGAGTTTTATGGTACTTTGTGTAAACATTACAAAGTAGGTGATATCAAGCGCATTCATCTTGCGCTTTAGTTAGCTATCTGGCTCTCTCTATCGTTTCACATCTCATTAGTCTGCGGTTATTATATTTTGATGCCTTGACTCATTTTAAACTCGGTCTAATAGACGTCTTCTGCCTGGCACAAATTGTGAGCATGAAATTAAGTTGGCACCACCCGCGGGATAGAGATGAAGCGCCCACAAAGCGCTCTCTCTTCCCGTTTCATGGCAGGGGCGAATGAATCACCGGGATCTTACCAATAATTCACTCCAAGCGAAACATGACTTGGACAAGGAAGTCCTGCAAACCTGGGCAGGCGGTGATAAGCTCAGGAAAAACTGATATAATTTTTCTTATTTATTTATTTATTTTAAATCCACCCCCCCGACTCTCGCTAATTCATGAAAATTATTGTGTGAGGCTTTTCGCTCCCCGTTTGAACGGTCCGAGACCGTGTTTTAGAGACACTGATACCAGCGGAGCCAAGAGGGCTGCCCAGGACACTGCCTCCTCCATCGACAGCCTTCCTTAAGGGCTGGAAACGGAGTTTCCCCAGCAGAAAAAAATCGCTACTCACACGCAGGTTTTGCTGGAAGAGCAACAATACAAGCTCTCACCACACAACCCCGCACGTCCTCCCGCAAAGGGAACGACGTGTTGCCCTTCGCCGCCGTCATTCTGCTTGGCTTTCGTACAGCTCGCGGGAAATGAAGTCACTCAGAACTCATTAAAAAGAGGGTTGAGGGTGAACGCTAATTCCAAGCCTCTCAGGCACAGGCTTGAGTCTGAATTTCCCTAATTTCCCTCCAGTCGCGACATCTCAGGCCCATCCAGTTTCAACTGCCTTCTGCCAAGGTGTTATTTTTCTACCCAAATCCCTGGATTTTCTCTAGAGAAGACACGGGGATAACGTGCCCTCTCATACGCCACGCTTCTCTCCCGGAATAGCTTGGCTGTTTATGTCATTGGAGTTTTTCATTAATTACGTGGCTTTTTAAAAGTAATTTCATACCTTTGAGCAAATGAATGAGCGACAGTTAAAATATAAGGAGCAGAGTTGCGGCAAGCACCTCGCTTCCCACTCACGGGAATACTGCTTACATCTTCAGAACTCCTCATTTCCGTGTAGGTTACGTCAGGCAGCGGGGAAGAGAGAAGAGGAATCTCTCTCCATGTTCATTTGAATTTGAGTCTGATACAAGCGCGGTCCTTTGCTCTCACAAACACATCGGCGCTGAAATACCAGCCTCAAAAAAAGAATAGGTGCCCTCATTTTGCCTGCTCTTTCTCCCTGGCCACTAAGGGAGAGGGATCGGGTATTAATTAGTCCGTTAATACCAGATATCGCAAAATATCCGGAACAATTTTTCCCATATAAAGGCAAGCTGCATCTCAGTTTGCTGAGATTTTTCATCATAATTTCGCACGCCTACTCTGTTGATAGCAGTGAGTCATTACAGGTTCCTACCGTCACCGGAGGATCCCAAATGAAAAGGGATGCTCCCCGGAGAAATCCAGTCAAATCCAATTAGCTTTATTACTGACGGTAGAAAGTTAGGCGGTGTCAGTGTGCTCTCCTCCCGTTGATTGAATGGAAAAATAGAGTTACTGTCTCATTATGTGGTTTATTTTGTCAACTACTGTATGTGGCGCTTTGCTTTTATCTCTCAATAATAGTTTCAAGCAGTAAGATCACTTCTGGCTGACACGGAATTAATTGCAAAGCTCCCAAGGAGGCATTAGAAAACTCTACGTATCATTAATATCCACAGATCCAAACCTTTCAGAGTCCGGAAGAAAATAGGATCGGAGAGGGGTCCCACTCCCTTGGCGTTGCGAGCTTGGATTCTGAAGTAGTAGACGGTGTCCAAGTTGAGGTCCAGGATCTGGTGGGTGAGGCGCTCGCCGCTGATGGACTCCATAATCCAGTCATCGATCGGCGCGTTCTTGTCCAAAGTATAGAAGAGGATGTAAGCTGAATAAACACAGTCTCTCAGTTAGTGCCGCAACCCCATTTTAACATGTTTCTGCTACGAAAAACAGATAAAATTCGGATTTCTTAAAAAATCAGGGGGTTCTTTTTAAAAGCAGGGACGGCGGGTCTCCGATCAAAATAGCTTTGAGGAATGTTAGGACAATACGCATTTGTCTACCCAGAGAACACAACCACACTTAGAGTATTCACTCTAAGAAATATCGATTTAACAAATATAAAAACAGGTAGTAGGCATTAAAATGCTGCTACAAGCCCATTTCTCAAGTTCAGATGCACCGTTTAGTCCCATAGTTGTCATAAACCACATGATCTAAGTCCTTCGTGTTTCAGTGCTGGAATAAAACGAAGCGGCGTTAATGATACACATCATTTACCGGGAACTTTTGGGAAGCCATGCAATGGTTCTCGGCAACTACAGGGGAAAGGATTTGGGGGAAAACAATGAAGAATTCAAAATGTTGGTAACTCAAGAGTACTACAATAGCTACTTAGCACTAAATAAAACTTAAAACTTTAGAACTTGGAGAGCAGAAGTACCAGTGTTAGGAAATGATAAGAGTTTGTAGGAACTACCTTGCCAGAAAATGTAATTTTGGGAAGAAGGACAAAGGCTGTAAGCAAGGCTGAGAGGTCCAGCACGCCCTGCGACACCAGTCTCTGCCGAACTTTGAAAATATCTTCTTTATTTTTCCTGAAAGGCTCCCTGGCAAATCAGTCACACGCAAAAAAACCCATTTTAAGCCTGGTGTTAAGCGCCCTGACACGGCAGTGAGCCCCAGAGGGTCTCCCGGACTTCATCCTTCTGCCTGGATCCGCAGGCACTACAAAGCTGGTGTAAAACTTACTATCGCTATTTCCCTATTCTTTTCCGAAACTTTTCAAAACTCATTCCACGGTTACAATGCGCACGGACAAGCGGTGTTAGGATGGATGTGGTATGTTTTTTCTGGGTTTTTTTGGAGGGGGGGGCTTGTTTTATATGATAGGATTTTAGGCTTGTAGCTTGGAGTTAGTAAAGCAATTTCCCTGACCGTGACATTTGGATTAATATATGCATATATTCATAACTTCATCTTTGTTTCTCAAATTAACACAAATACACTCAACTCAAGCGTTTGTAGGGATGAAGATTTGGTTGCTGTGGAGATTTCTGCTCTCCACAAGGAGCTGTGTCCTCTGCTGGATACCTCTAAGAAACATTTGACCAAGCATGCCATAAAAAAATTCCCGACGAGACTCATTCTTCAACCAAGTGCTACAAGAACCGAGTCTGCGCAGGGATGCCAGGGGACCCAGTCTGAATGCTGCTGTCGACGGAAAAACTCTAGGAAAGTTGCTACTGCGGAGTCATTTGACACCCTGGAAGTCAGGAAAGCTTTTATTTTATTTTGTCTTTTCATCACTGGGGAATCAGGACCATTATTTCAGCGTGTTGTCCATCAGAACAATCATTTCTTCTCTCTAATGGCTAAATTAGGTTAGTGTAAACAGAGCTATTTCGTCAAAACGTCTTCCTTTCGGACACGGTCACGGATTGTAAAGTCCTGATGATAATGTGGAGTGATTTATACACCGTTGGGCAAGTCCAACCTAGGAATTGTTATTGCTGGGCCACGTCCGTATGGAAATATCTCCTTGTTTTGGTGGTAATATAAAGCGGGATATTTTCCTGGGCGTTACGGCTGTCAAAATGCGACTCAGCGCTCTTCGCTGCTAACGGTTGGCGTGGGACGGCGCTCTGAAGCGTTACACTGGGATTTTCCAGTGCTTCAGCGGCGTGTTGCTGGGCTTACTGGCAGGAACGGTGACACACGCACACAAAAATATGTTGTGGAACCGGTCCATCCCAACTGTTTGTAGCAACGTGACCGTACTGGGCATGGCGGTTTTGCAGATGAAAAATACTTCTCCGAATAATTATACCCCTCAGATGCCTCTTACCAGCCCCAAATCATCATTTAAATGCAAACTCTCAGATAGAACTCTACTGTATTTTTCAAACTAAATTAACATTAAAGGTTTGTAATGGATTTCTTAATTAGACACCAAGGTTATAGGCAGTATTTTGGAAAATAAAATCTGTCATTGCGAAACATCTATTAAGTTCAGTTCCTGTCAGTCAATATTAGGGTTTTCTTTTTTTTCCCCCGATCATCATTGCCTTAAATTGTTATTGTAAAGTTAAATATCTACCAATAAATTCTCCCATTATGTGCTGCACCGAGCAACCTATCATTATGTATATTATGTACTGCATTATTGCCAAACAAAGTACTTATTATTAGTCATTTCTAATTACCATTGAGCAGCACGTACCAGCAACCCTTTTGCTTAGAGTGCTGCATTTTTAAACTTCTATTACTGCTCTTAGCCTTAAAAAAATAAAAATTTCCATCCCCTGAGTTCTGCATCTTGCGGTATTCCTAACGCTGCCTTGAATCCTACACCAAGCTGGCCGGTGAAAGTAAAAGAAAATAAAATAACGTCAGATCAAATAGCATCCAAGAGGAAAAAAAAAAACCCACAGAGGGAGTGGAAGCAGCAAATGAGCAGAATGGTAAATAAATCGAAAATACAGGATAATGTAAATGTTTACCCGTAATTTTTCCATTGGCATCCAACGGCGGCTGCCAGCTGACAATGACGGCCCGGGGCTTCCCTTCCCGTGTAATGACTGTCAAATCCTTGGGAGCAGAGGTTGGAGCTGAAAATAGCGAAAATAATTGCAAAAAGCAGTTATTCACCTTCTTTTGAATTCCGAACACGCCGTAGCTCAGTAGGTATTTACCGCTGTCTTAGATCCTTTCAAACACGAGTGTCCTTAGATGCATTTCCAACTTGTACCGTATGATTTGTCTCGAAGTGGTATTTTAATAGCGGCGATTGTATAAAACACCGTGTGTGGATACGTTAGGATTTATCCTCCTGCCGTTAATATTGGTCCTTCCAGCTAAACAACCACCGAGGTATCCAAGAACACCTAATATTCTCTGGGAGCTCTATACATTTAATAACAGCAATAAAATTGTGACTTCTCCATTAGGAACATTTGTAGGTACGCACCAGTATAAAATAAATAGAACTGGGTATATTCATGAAAGATATGCTCATCTTGGGAAATTAACGTTAGACACGATGGAAAATTCCCAGCTTTTCTATTTCCTCTGCATTAAAGACGGAAGGCTGGATTTCTGAGCCCGCGGTGTCTGCTTCGCACCCTGCTTTACTAACGCTAGCCAGGAGGTCTCGCACAGCGTCTCGCGTATTTTAAAATCACATCCTAAGACGGTAGAGGAAAAAGGAAAAATGGGCAATTATTAAAAAAAAAGTTAGGAGTGAGGAGTGACATATTGGCACTGAGCTCATTGTTCGTTTACTTGGTTTTGATACAGGCTGTCAACGACTTAGAGCACACAGATACCCCCCCAACACGGAGAACACAGCGCATGAGCGTCCCATCATCTGTGTCCTACCCTTATGGCCACAAAACAACTTTCCTGACTCTTCAAAGAACTGCTCCAAAGTCACTTTAGGAGGTAAAGCTTTAGAAATCTGTTGGTTCGTGCTGAGCTAAACCAGCCCGATCTAACGTCCAGACGCGAATCTTCGGGGTGATGAACGTTCAGTGATCTCAAACAAGAAGGAAGGGAAGCGCCAGCTGCCGTCCTGGTCACAAGGAACACAGAGCAGATGGTCTCAGGGTATTTGCATCACTTGAACCTTTCAAAAGTGGGAGCCAGAAAGCAACCAAGAAATCAGCACGGAGAAATAAGTTGCTTTACCGTTGTTATATTTGGGGGGTTGGAGCAAGATGATCTTTGAGGTCCCTTCCAAGCCAAACCATTCTGATATTACTAAGGAGGTGACTACTCGCCAGCTGATGCTCTCTGTGGCAGATTTGTGGGGGATCACCTCTTTGCCACACCTGCTGGAACAACGCGTTCAGTTTGGTATGGCCAACTGAGTCTGGTCACATTAGGTGCTGCTCAATGGAAGCATCTTCCTTAGCCTCAAGAGGCTACAATACAAACTCGACATCATAGAGGCACAGAATCACAATACTGTCTGGGTTGGAAGGGACCTTTCTGATCATTGAGTCCAACCATCAACCTAATAATGACAAAACTCACCACTAAACCGCGTCCCTCAGCACCGCGTCTGCCCGGCTTTTAAATCCCTCCAGGGATGGGGACTCCACCACTGCCCTGGGCAGCCTCTTCCAATGCTTGACAACCCTTTTGGTGAAGACATTTTTCCTAATATCCATCCTAAACCTCCCGTGGTGCAACCTGAGGCCATTTCCTCTTGTCCCATGGCCTGTTCCTTGGGAGCAGAGCCCGACCCCCCCTGGCTACCCCCACGCTCCAGTCCTTCTTGTGGTGAGGGGCCCAAAACTGGACACAGCCCTCGAGGTAGGGCCTCCCCAGTGCTGAGTACGGGGGAAAAAGATCTTTGAGAAGACTCTTAATCCTTAGCAATGCCCAGCACGGCATGGCCTCACACATTCCACAGAGGGAAATGTGCATTATTGTTATTATTGATACTATTATTATTCATAATGATGATGATGATGTCTTGAGAGGGTTGTGTTGCATTGAAAAGCCACCCAGCTTGCAGCCAGCTTGGGACACTGCTCATCAGTTCGAAGTAGTAGAAGAAACATCTTGCACTGCCTTGGTATTTCAGGGAACTGCAAGAGATAACCCTTTTCATAAACAGATCGAACTTGATTTTCAAACTAAAATTTTCCTTCTCTTTGCTTTTGCTAAGCTTATTCTGCAACGTTCTCCAACTTCCCACAAATGATTGTACTTCTACCCAAGTGCACCCACTTGCCTGTATGCAAACAGCATCTTTACCTTAAAAGCTGTCTTCCATTCGTTGATATTAACCCTTTTGAGACGTTTTAATGAACTAACCCTTTCCCTTCCTAAGCTTTCTGTCTTTAGTGAGGTTAAACTAACAGAGCTTGTAATTCCCCTTCTGTAACACATGCTGGTGATCACCACCTGAGTCCTGCTGAGTGGCTGAAGTCGAGCTCTGCTTTCAGCAGATATCATGAGAAAGAGAAAAGCTTTAGATGTTTCCCTCAGCACTCATTAACACCCCTCCTATCAGTAAGACTTGTGTCGGCAGATCTGGGGAGGGAACCTGGCTCTCAGAGTCTCGCTTTTGAATTATGGGCGTAACACCTCTCCCTCGCCGTGGTAGTAATCTCCAGTGAATTCTGTATCGACGCTGATATGTACCTTCTTTAATACCATTACGGGAAATTCAACATGCGGAATGGGTACAAAACAGGCAATAAAGATCAGCAGTGCAGGATGCCCTTAATTAACAGAGCTGCTCCATCAAGCTCAGATAATTGCATTGCAATCACATGGGAAAATCTAAGGACACATATATTCCCTCTTATTTTCCCTTTGTTAATTAACTGGCGTGTACTGTGGTTTTCATTAAAAAAAACCCAACCCAACAAATCAATATGTACCAGCAGATTTCATTTGGTATCTGCTGGTAGAAACTGATTTGTAATGGCACCTAGAGTGTTTTCAAGGCCAGCAGGCACCCTCGGGAAAATAGAGCACGGACTGTACTACACCGGTGGCCAAATGTACATTGCTGTCTACAAGAGACGACGAAGAAAAATATTTTAGGCAAAACCATAGACATTCTTATCTATGGACGATAGCAAGATATCTAGGCAACCATAAAGGCTGTGGAAAAGCTAGTAGTTCTGCAGCCTCATGCAGTTCAGTGGAGTCGTTTAAAAGCAAATCTACTTGGGATTTTCAAAAGAAGGGGGCTATTATTCTAAAAGAAATGCAAATTTAACGGAAGACCCTACCCTTCTTTAAAGGCAGCCTAGGGATCAGGGTATGTGTCTGCATCAACACCTACGTGATAACCAGAAGTAAAGCCCAGGCACGCGATTTCCCTACTGTGGTTAATTGAAGGCACACAAAAGAGAAAGAAATAATGAAGTTTTGGAGAGGATGCTGTTTTCTTCTGAGCTCACTACCTCTCCATCCCTTTTCAAATACTTCTATCCCCCTGAACTAGGGTTCTGTATCATCTGTACTTGGCGTCTGTTATCAAAAGTGCGTTTAGTCCCCTTCAGAACGTGAAGGATCTTTCGGGTTATAGCATCCTGCTCGGAAAATACCACTCAAAGGCTTGAGAAGAGCAGCTAAATTAAGCCTTCAAAGCGTGTTTGTTTATTATAAGCATATTGTTACTCTTAACAATGGCTGTTTGCTGGAAATGAAACGCAGACGTACAAAACCACCGCGCATGGGAAAGACGCCTTACCGAACTGTCAGCCGGGGATTTATACAAGTCAACATTTTGCACAGGGGAGAGAACCGTCCCTTCACAATAAATAACGTGCACGCTGAAGAGGCTGCTCACTTGACTTTTTTTCTCACCATCTGTTTCTGTCCCCCCTCTCTAATTTTGCCCACGCGGTTTCAGTCGCTGTATCTCAAGTCTTGGCCTGACCGATGCCCTGGTCACCAGCACAGTGCACAGCAAACGGCTTAAAATACACCCACACAGCATTACGAGCAGGACCATAAGCCAAGACCTTGAGTCAAGAAGGATTTGCATTCGGTAGAAGCAGTCACTGACTCCTTCTTACTAAGCAGCTAAGATGGGAAGTCTTGAACTTGAGACGAAACCACACAGAACTTCCTAAGTCAAAATTTTTAAGTAGCAAAATCATTATCTAATAATAAGAGGATAATTTTTCTCACCTGATCTTGGGTTTCTGTGAAAATTGAAAACCGTTTTAAGGCATTAGCATTAAAAGTCATAGATAATCATTATATTATGGGGCAAAATATTACACACACAGCACCGCCATCTCCTACCTTCTTGCAACGACAGCAGTGCTCAGTAGAGTGACTACTCTGCTTTGCTACCCATGGAAAAAAGTGAAGAAATACAGTTCATTTTGCACGTATGCAGTCGGATGAACTTGAACTAGGCTGATGACAAACAAAAACCCAAGGAAAGCCCTTCCAGCAGCTCTTGCCGTACCTGCTTCAAAGGTGGTGGCGTGCGCGGTCATGCTCCAGGTGCTGGACCGCCGACCTTTGGTGACCATGACGGAGAACTCGTACATGGTGTTGGGCTTCAGACCCGTCACGGTGTGACTCAGGGCGGTCGTATCTGCTGACTGCAAAGAGACAGAGCGAAGAAAGCCTTTAAAGCCACTCTTTTTGCTGGTAGCCAAGCAAAGCACAGTTAACAATGGATTCCTTTTTCCAGCAAAATAGCTCTAGTGCTACCGCGTACCTTAGTGGGAGTATTTTTAGTACCGTAAATATGATACTGAACTTGCTGCCTATAATTTAGGCAGTTAAATCAATTATTGTGATGCTTTCTCTTTCTCTTTTCCCGGACAAAGCAATTTGCCATGCTTTTTTTTCAAATGTAAATTGGAAGCTAGCTCTATGTCCTACATTTATGCCCACATGAGGACAAAAAATAGGAAGATTTCCATAACTTAAACACTCATTTCCAGCTTCTTTGATGGGTTCCTTCTAAAAAAGAATGATTTTAGTATTTACTGATTTTTAGTGGAGGCTCAGGAAGCATTTTTTACCTCCAGAATGGTTCTAAGACTTCCCCGTTCCTGGGGTTAACATATATTTATGGTAGAGATCGAAACATGACCCAGGACCTCTGCATAAAGATGCATTTTTGTATTCATAAAACACCATTCTGCTTAGTTAAATATAACATGTTTATAAATATTAGATTATATTTGAACCTTATTATTGATTTGCCTCGCTGTGATAACTTCTGAACAACTAAACATATTGATGTCGATGTGAATATTAAACTGTTCGTTTATTTTGGGCTGATTTAGCTTTTTACCTCCGCCCGCAGCAAGGAATAATTCCAGCCAAACTGCACCAGTATCAAAGGAGACAAGTGAGAAGAAAATTATCGGACAAATTGGTGGCAACGGAATAAAATCAATTCCCACGCTTTTCAAGCCACAGTGCGCAACCCTCCAGCACGGATGCCTTAGAGTGAGTTAAAGGTGCTGTGCACTTTTAAGATTTTTTTTTTTTAGATTTATATACCTATAAATCTAAAATTTACTGAGCAAGGACAACGTAATACGGCTTTCCACCAGAAGACTACCTTGATGTTCACATCTGGGAAGTGGTCCACAAGGGAGGCATCTCGCTGGCACGCATCGGCGATGCCATTCTGACGCCCATCGTCAGGCGATTCAAAAACTAAATCCGCCTTTACTAAAAATGGGGGGTCAAATTTCCAGCTCGGCGCAGAATAAAGCACTAATATTCAAGGGGGAGTGGGAGAAATTTACTTTGCAGAGATATTAATGAAGAGGGTCTATATGCCTACACGGTAAACTGTTTTATCACGAGCGCTCTGGCAGATGTTTTGCGTGCTACATAATAGGGAGACTTAACGCAATACCACATTTTATCATCTTCATCTTCAATTCAAACTCATAGTTGTTGGAAATTAGCAGTTTTGCAATTTCTCTGTACTAGGGCTTTACTCCAGCAGAGAATCTCCCTCTATAGAAAGGGAGAAGCAAAGACAGCCCTTATAAACTACGTCTTCCTAAACTACATGGCCAAACTACTCGCCCACTTGCCAAAGATGGCAAAATCTACCTCCTTGAGTTTATAGAAATTATTCTTTGGCGAAAAGCTGAATCTTGAGATTAGAGTCTGTGTGACAGGGGTAATAAAAATCCAGGGTTTAGAAAGGTCAACCTGTATTCCCAACACATCACTCGGGCTCTAATCAGGAGACCCTCAGTGGGATAAAGCGCGGCCCGTTCCTCAGCCCTTGTAAAAACGACTTGTACGGCGCTGCTTTTGTTAGGAGAGAGAACAGTAAAAACCAAAGCACCCACGTGCAATATAAAAATCCTTCCATCGCAAACAACTCCCTGCGGATCAATGCGATCCTTCAGGCAAGCGGGAAAAACTATTATGGCAGGGCACGGAAGGAAGGACAGGCTCATCCCGGGAAAGGTGGGTGTTACAGGAGATGCAATATATAAACTGACGATAGCGGGGAATGGCAGCCTCTCGTTGCAAACCAAGCGAACAAAAAAAGCCTAAAGATAGGGCTTGTTCCTTCCCACCGTTATCTCTGCGGCACCGCAGCGGTTTTGGGACTGCTTTCATTAGGACTTGGAAAGAAATTCTCCTAGAGAACGGAGCACGGCGCTATCATCTCCATTCAAATCGAGTTTTCTCATAAACTAACCTTCATTTTTTGCTGTTTGGGAATACCTAACACGGGCGGGTGGACTTGCCATACTCTGTTGGGTGCAATTGGTATTTCTTCCTATTTGTGCTACGCTATTTTGCTACCAAATCCGTGACTAATTTATACCTGATTGCTAAAGATTAAAGACCACGTGGAATTCAAATACAGCATTTCCATCCAACTGAACGCATGGCTTTCTAGGAAGCGGCAGTTACTCAGGCAAGTCCGCTTTTGATTGAAACGGGACTTTTGGTGGAGGAAAGTTCATAAAAGCCAATTCAGAGTCGCTGCAAATAAAATACGAACAGATGAAACAGCTCAGAAATTCATAACGTGTTAAAATTTCACCTTGTACTTAGCGCTTGTCGAATAGCTCGTTCTCCATCGGACCGTGTAGAAGCGAACCTCCGTAGTCTTTTGGTTCTTTGGGACAGAGTTGTCTGCCCAGATGACCCTCACTGCGTCGTGAGTAAGTGTAACAGCCTGGACACCTACTGGTGGGAGCATGGGGGTGGAGATATCTGGGACTGAGGTAGGGAAATCATCAAGCAAAGGATAAAAATCAACTTCTAATGGATCAATGGGGTCTGGGTCCATACATCACCAAATGAGCATTCCAAAAGAAACGAATAAGGTTAAGTGAAACAGAAAAACAACAAAAGAAAACAAACAAACAAAAACCAAACAGCCACCAAGGGGCACACGTCACAATGGGTTAAATGCATGGCATTAATGAGGAGGAGGAACATGAGGAGAACAGAAAGAAAGGCATTAATGCAAAATGAGAGCGCGCCAGCAACATTTTCAGTTACATCACTGCAACAAAACTAACCAGCGCTAAGCGCTATTTTTCATGACTTGTTTAAACACTTCCAGGTACGTGGTGTTTTCCTCACATGAGATGAAGTCAGTGCACAGCCTCTCCTTAAAACGATTTACATTTTCTTAAAAAAGCAGAATCCCTCAAACGATAACATTATTGGAAACACCTACAAAGTGGAGAGTGTGTCATCTTCCACCCCGATTTATAGACATGACATCATCTCAGATGTGTAGGAGGTGCCTCTGCTTTTCTCTCGGCAGCCTCTTTTATTGTTTTGGGCTCTTGAAAGGAACACATTCGGCATCTGCTTAAATGTTTGGTCGGCAAAACAGAAGATAATTTCTCTGCTGAAGTGAAGATCCCGCAATGGTTGGTTTAATATCGTCAGTGTGATAAACGGGCACGTACAGGAGTGGAGACGTGGATTATCTTCAAGGGGGCTTCCTTCTCGAGGAACAACCACAGCCCCTCTCCCATGGAATCACAGAATCGTCAAGGTTGGAAGGGACCTTTCAGATCATGAGTCCAACCATCAACGTGACACCGACAAAACCACCACTACCCCATGTCCCTCAGCACCGCGTCTACTCATCTTTCAAATACCTCCACCACTGCCCTGGGCAGCCTCTTCCAATGCAAGACGACCCTTTCAGTGTTAAAATTTCTCCTAATATCTAAAATAAACCTCCCCTGGTGCAACTTGAGGCCATTTTCTTCTTGTCCCATGTGTCTATGACATGGGGGGGTCTTTGGTGAGAAGATGCTGAGCATCATGAGCTGTGCAATGCCATGAGCAAATTCTGGCCAGCTTAATCACCGAGATATCTTGCTGATTCTTCTCTCTGGAGCTGCACGGTCACAGCATCCACACGGGAATCGGAGACCGTTTCTACTCGGTTTAAATACCCCCGTCCTTGTTGAAGCACCCAGTCAACTTCCGACCTATCTTGTAAAACTACCCTTACAGACTCATTTATTTACCAGTTGTGATTTTTCCAAAGACAATTTCAAAATGCTGTGGGTGAAGTGCACCAGAGGCACACCGAAAGGTTGCTCGGGTTTGGTTTTTTTTTCCCTGAAAGTAATGTGCTAATTTATTAATCAAAGCATAAACGACTCTAATACTTCCTCACTGACAGTTGCCACGGTTTGTCTGCTCCATGTCCAATTCCAGCTCTTGAAACTCTTTGATCACCCCCTGTTTTAGGGTTTTGTAATTCATTATTCAGAACTTCGGGAGGTCACAGCCTCCAGAAGGAAAAACAGAGGAGAGGAGGACGTCTGAAATGTATGATCAGCCGTTTCCACCTGCCGCTTCTGTCGTCTTCTTGCATCAAAAGCTGCTTCGTTAAGGAGTTCGAATACGAGCGCTGAAGGAAATGGAACAACCTGGTTGTTGTCGTAGTGATCCAAAACCCCAACACACGATCCATACGGAGAGGGACGAGCAGATGAATCTCTTCTTTTGCCCCATCCTGGTGAATCCAACTTCTGGCAAGCGGAAAGTTTACAAGTTTCTTTTCCTGAACCGACGTTTTCCAAAAGAACTGGCTGTTAACGTTGGCTGGTGAGCCTGTTGCTCTTGGTTTGGATTTTTTATTTTTACAAAGTAATGATGGCAGTCAATTTGCCTGGAGCTGAGCTGGCATTTTAACAAATACTGCCCTTCCTTTCTTTCTTTCCCATATTGAAAACTGAAGTCCTGCTGCAGAGGAAGAGGCTGGGTTTAGTAGAATAAATAGTCAGACACGATCAATTAAGATAATTTAGTTTCTGAACGTCACCAGTGACCTGAGAAAAAGAGGGAAACGTCTCTAATTCGGCGGGGGCTGAAAATAGGGCCCTAAATACTGCCTTCGTTTCCTACCACAGTTTCATTTGCTATGATTTACGCGCGGACGTCTGTCACTTGGGAATTGCAATCTCTTGACAGAAAACGGTTTCTTGCTCTCTTTGGGGTTGTTTGGCGAATATTGCCCATACATAACTTTAGTTTGCACATCGTATCCACACAAGCAGGCACCAAAATATGTCTATTTATACGCCAAACGGACACACAAACCCAGAGTTCTGGGGGTTTTCTGGTGCCTAGGGTGCGTCAGCTCGGCCGCTGCTTGGGGAATGCAGTTCCCGTGCTTTGCTAAAAGCTTTTTTTTTGGAGATGTTCCTCCAGGAATGACCCAGGCCACCGGCTCCTTTCAGAAGCCGCATCCCGTAGGTGGTGGGAAGCTCCGCGCACAGCCGTCTCCATTGAGGTGAATTTCTGGCAGGTTATCATCGGTTCACCAAAACAGAGCCCAAGTTCGAATTACCTTTTCCACACCTGGGTATCGTTTCGTTTATGAGAGGTTATAGGCAGTCAAGTAATTTTTGAATAGAATCGACAGGGAACAAAAAACTTTGAAAGTATATACGGATCCTGAAGCAAACTCGCTGGAAAAAAGATTTTCCAAGACACACTCAGCCAGAAATGACCTCTATCGACTCCAGACAAGAAGAAAGATTCACAATTTTGAGCCAGAAATTCCCTGGTACTTATTATACCTAATGCAGCTTGTTACGGTTGCCCTTGATTGTGTAAATTAAATTTTTTTTTTTTCTTTCTCCGTCTGATTTTCCAAGATTTCTTATGGGAATACTTCACAAAACCATAGGGACAAAAGCTGGTTTTCCTCCTAGAGCCACAGAAGTGCCATTTGGGTGATTTATTCCTCGGGGGCCACCCAAGCCAGCGTCGGTGATTGGGTTTGCTCTCCGTGACACAGCTCCCCTTCCAGGCAGCTCTGAACACCATGGGTGGAACGCGAGGAAAAAATCCTTCGCCAATGGATGGTGTCACTCCAGAGGAAAAACACTGGTGTTTTTTGGTTTTTTTTTTTTTTCCTCTCCTCAGTTCTGTTCCTTTAACCTTTCATCAGTCCCACCCACACACCAGCGGTCGCTGGAAAACCAGGAGGCAGGATAAAGACAGCGCTACACAAGAATAATTCTCATTTTATAACTTTGCTAAGGTCCCAGCAACGCATCAGTGAAAACCAGTTGCCTAAAAGCTCCGTTACCGCTGGGTAATCCCTTTAAACTGCCAGGAAAATCTATCAGTATATTCCTTCACCTTTTGCACGCCCTCTCCACGCTTCTCTAAACGGGCATGACGACGGTGTGGCTTTAACTAATTCGTTTTAATTTAAACTGCTTTAAAAATGAAGGAAAAAAAATACAGCCATCTGGGCTTAATTCAGCAACGTCATTCACCGCTATCCTGGTTGATCTTTAAATATTTAAATTGTTCGGGAGTCATGCTTCTCCCAAGCCAACCCGCACCAAAGAGCAAGCAGTTGTGAGCATCCCATTAAATTTATACAGCCCATTTCTGGAAAGGGTAAATAATTCACTCTATCCGTGTCGTTACAATAAAGTGGGAAATGAAGCTGATTTATTCTAGCGGGGACCTGGGGGTTGCGGAGCTCTTTTCTTCCGCGGCCTCGAGCAAAACGCTTTGCCTGATGTGCACCTTCGTTCAGGGCAGCGGTGACTGCCGGGGAGCGGATCGTGAACCAGCGTTTTGCAACTCACCTGTCATCGACCTGGTGGTCGCGCTTTCGTAGAGAGGCACCCCTTCGCCGGCGTTGTTAAAGGCCTTTAGGGAAATCACGTAATGCGAACTTGGTTCTGCAGGAGGGGAAAAAAGAAGGCGAAACAAAGCACACGTTGTTAAAAGTCAGATCTGGGGTGCGGAAAGGACGAGCGCTTTCCTGGAAAGCAAGAAAAAATAAGATAAAGTTAAGCAAACACCTATGCAGCGTAAGTATTGCCCGTCGTACTTGTCTCCTTTCCCAAGGCTTTATTTATCTCAGTCTCCTGGTGCTGCCTTCATCAGGAGGGAGCTGAAGGTCTTTCAATAATCTGCAGTTTTGTCTGCAAAAAAAAAGTGCTAAAACCAACCCCGTGCATCCACCGGACCTCCCGACCCATCGCTCGGAGCCGAGGGAGCCTCAGCCGTGGGGCTACGTGTGGTGCTACAGGGTGACGAGGGATGCTGCGGGTACCAGTACCATCCTGCCGGATGGAGCCGGGGACGTGGTGCCGAACTCCGGCGGGCAGGGAGGCATCCAACCCCGCACAGCCCCTCCTGAGGACACGCTGCCATCCCGGGGCCCGTGGGGAAAGAGATGCCTGAGGGTCACCATCCACAGGATCCTGAAATCCATACCATGACCTGCTGGAGTCCAGTTCTCCTGCTCCTCAACCCAGGCCGGAGCGGTTCACGCAGCCCATCAATTACCATCAATTTTTGGGACACGGAGCAAAAACCCTTCCCTCTTCAATTTCTCCAGGCCAGAATTGCACGGTTAATAGCCGTTTTACCACCTTTTACCTCACGGAGAACTCCTTGGGCTATGTTGTAAATATGAAGGATGTGGCAGACCACAAATAACAGATTTGTGGGTGCACGGCCGCGCTGCTTTGGGTGGCCTGGTTTACTCTAAATATATCCCTAAATGAAAACCAAATGAAACGAGCAGGTCAGATCCACGTTGCTTTTTTGCTGCGCTTTCCCACGAAAAACAAGGCAATCCATTTCCCTCATTTTTTCCCACCTGAATTGCATCATCCCCAGTCTGTTTGCCTTTTTTTTTTTCCAGCTGTTAATTCTATTTGTACAGAAGAAAATCGCAGCTGAAAATACTGGGTGCTCATACGCCTGCCAAAGATGAGAACTGCCTCCTCCAAGTCCTTTTACTGAAAAATAACTAACGTTTGCATGGGAAAAGACATTTATTAACGCAACATCGCAAAAGACCTGCTGCAGAATTACCTATTTCACCTACATTAGCACCGAACCAGCTCAGCATGATTAATACCATTACAGTGAATCTGAAATGAGTAAATAATCTTTAAATACTTATTGCATACTGTTACTAATATCCTTTCCACCCACATTATTTTGTACCTTCGTTTTACGTCCAGAAGAACCACTGACATATTTGTTTAATATTCAGGTGACTTCTGTGCTTCTGCTGCAAAAGAGCCAAACTTTAAAAACTGCCAAAGGAATGACGGGTACATTAATAACTCCCCGCGCTAAGTACCGTACGGTTATTAATTCCGTTGGTCCTCACTGTAATATCATTAGTCATAAGGAAATGACTCCGTATTCGCAGAGATGTAGTATGTATTTTCATTTTCCGCTGTATATTAGCATACTGCTTTTAATTTCTAATTTAACTAAGTGTTGCAACTCTCCCGATTCCACGCGATGATTTATTTGTTGAGACACAAAGTCATTATTTAGCTGAGGGTTTAAAGAACGTCACGTTCAGTAGCTTCTGCCGAAGAAAAAAAGGAATTTATATGCAGAATCTAGACCGACTCTATCTCTTCCTTATACCCGTGTCCCAGCTCCTGTGTCTGTTTAGGAGTTTTGAAGGATGCCTGGTCAGACTTTGGTTAACAGAGGGAAGAAGAGCAAAGAGGAATTTTCAGGACTCTGGGATGTACCGGGTATTTCTGTTAACAGCAGTGAACTTGGCGACTGTCCTGGACACTTAGCGATGGGATGGCATATTCATCTGATTGCCTTCCTGCTTTCCATAAATTAGACCTGTCGTTTAGTTTTTAAAGGCTGTCCCCACAGTGACCACATCATAGAATCACAGAATGGTTTGGGTGGGAAGGGAAATAAAGATCATCCATTTCCACCCCCCTGCCCTGGGCAGGGACACCTCCCACCAGCCCAGGTTGCTCCAAGCCCCGTCCAACCTGGCCTTGAACCCCTCCAGGGATGGGGCAGCCACAGCTTCTCTGGGCAACCTGGGCCAGGGGCTCACCCCCCTCACAGCCAAGAATTCCTGGGATCTCATCTCAATCTCCCCTTTTTCCAGTCTAAAACCTTTCCCCCTCGTCCCACGGCTCCCCTCCCTGCTCCAGAGTCCCTCCCCAGCTTTCCTGGAGCCCCTTGAGGGCCTGGAAGGGGCTGGAAGGTCTCCCTGGAGCCTTCTCTTCTCCCGGCTGAACCCCCCCAGCTCTCTCAGCCTGTCCCCACAGCAGAGGGGCTCCAGCCCCCCCAGCATCTCCCGGGCCTCCTCCGGCCCCGCTCCAACACGTCTAATCAAAACACATTGTGAATTCCCAACAATGAATAAGCAAAATGAGTGATTTACTATTAATTCGATCGTGAAAAATATACTTCCAGCAAATGATAAATTAGGTGGAAAAAATGTGCGAAGTTCATGGAAAATTTAAAAATGGAGACTGTTTAGCGCATACTTCATTACAACTGCCCATATAGCACAATGTATGGTCCATCAAATTTTATAAATTGAGCAGACTGACATACGATTTATGTTTATAACTAGGTTGGGTGAGGTTACGTTGGCAAAAAACGAGCTGAGCTTGGGATGAGGATGCGATCTGTAGCTTTCTCTTAAAAACATGAAAAATTCAGGTGTTTAATTTGAGCTGCTGCTAACTGGAGCAATACATAATTGCTCGAGTCTCCTCTTAGATAAGAGGGAGAAAGGCAATTTGCCACGGCACAGTGTTTGAACATAGCAGCAGAGTTCGGTTTAGTCCAATACAATGAAAAAATGAAAAAGCATTAATATTATCGTGTGTCAGAGAGTTGCTTTTTGAACCGCACTGTGTATTAATAATACTTACGGGGTCATTCCGGTGCTCTTTTTTTTTTGGTTAAATGCCACTGAGTGGAGTGGGAGTTCAAATGAGGGAAGTATTTTTCGTATAAACCTACTAATAAGTCCAGCAGGTAATGGAACAGAAGGGTCGTTAGCGCTCCTGGCAGAAATAAGGCAAATAAACCAAGAAATGGGGCTTTAGAGATCGCAGTGCAGTTGCAAGAATTCAGAGGTAAATCCTGATTTTTTTCTCCACCGACCCCTATTCACCGCAGCGAGGAACAGAGCTCTGTAACAATGATGTTACCGTTTGTATTTGCTATTCTGGAGCAGGAGAAGGAATTACACGCTTTTTTTTTTTTTCCGTGCCAGAAGAAATCTCTTCTTGCCTTTGAAAAAGCTGAGCAAAGAATTCAGCTCTAATTAGAGCATCAGCCGAGAATCCCCATGTCAGTGTCGGTGCGGAAGAGGCTCTGGAAATAAAGTTGTGTGCCACAGTTC
>VXBO01004446.1:216315-250645 GCA_013400135.1 Rhinoptilus africanus | reverse complement strand
AAAAAAAGTAGAAGTACAAGAAGTTCAAACTAAGTATGAACAAAATCGATTTCTTCTACTGACAGATGTTGTTACCGGAAAGAAAATAATCAACAAATAGCAACTCATTCCAGCCACCACGGTTCTTTCCTTCTTTAAAATGGTAAAATTGTGGCACTCTACAGGCATTACGTGGGGTCTTTTGAAAAATGTTGAGTTTTCACATCTAATTTCGTTTTATCTTTAATCCACAAATAGAAAATGTTTGACAACCAGATGTGAACAACCACCCAAGGGAAGCTCCTTGCCTTAAATGAGTTGGGAAGAGGGAGGTGCTCTCAGCTCATTTTCCTCATCAGCTCCTTTCTGTCTCAAATCAAAATTCATTCTCAAGTCCTCTTCTCATTTCCCACTTTGGCAACTACCTGACGGGAGGGATCGGCAGTGCTCTACAGACTGGTACCTTGGGAGAGCCAAAGCGAAGATGGGATCTCCTGAGCATCGCGAAAACGTTGCTCATCCCATCGTACCACTCAGAACTATCGTTTTCCACTGAAAAACATCTGAATTTCCTCCATAAACACTTACTATACTTACTCTGTAAACACTTCCTATAAATATTCACTCGTAAAATAGCAATAAAGATACATTATACATTCAATAAGCTTCTCCCAACGCCTTTGTCAGTGCCTGTCTTGACCCTAACCAAGCGTGAAGTAGCAACTTGTTGAGGATCTGATCCATTTTACTCTACTTGAGCACCAGCATCTACCTATGAGTGCAGTATAATAACATGCCAGAGCTTGCCAAGGAGGAAAGCTCCCATCTTTTCCACTTTTTTTCCCCCTATAACTAAGCTGTTTTTAACTGCAGGCTACAAGAGTCTACCCGTGGGATGGCAGAGACAGTAGTAAGGTATCCACCATGAGGAGCCATGGCCTCCCTGTAGACAAAGCGGGAAACAAAGATACCATGTCAAACAAGACGGGGTTTGACAACATCCTGCAGAAAAAGGGAAAAGGGTGGGAATTATAGCAAGAGAAATTGCTATTAGCTATTTGGAAGAAAAGAAAAATGAGACCGTGGAACACCCATCCTTGGAACATCCAGCTCTTGGTGACGCTGGTGTGACCCAAAGCTACCTTCGAAGCTGGCCCTGCTCGACCAAAGACTTGGACCTCATGACTTGAGAGAGCCCTTCCAACCCAAGTCATTCCGTGATAATTAATACGTGCTCACGCAAATGTGATGAGAGCAGGAACCTGGCTTTGACGCCGAGCTGTGGAGGCAGTTCTAAGGCAGCTGCTGACGCAGGACCCTTCCGTCCTCTCCGTTGCTCTCACTCTTTGCCACACCAAAAACCTACTGCCTCCTCTTCATTAGCAACGAAAAGAGTGGAAACACAAATCCCAGATTTTGTCCTGAGGACCTCCTGCAGGAAAAGCCCTTTTAAAAGAGAGAAGTTCTTCAAGAAAATGACGTCTATGCCCCGTGTGTCCTGCCAGTGCCACTGATGCCGAGCAACCCTCTAAAGGGCAGAAAAGCCGTCATTCACAATTATCTCCAAAAGCAACCAGAGAGAAAAAGCCTCCTTTGCTCCTGCCTGGGTTTGTGAAAGCATTACACCTAGGAATCAATAGTACCAGTATCCATTCCTAGACCTGGTAACATTAGTTTACTGCCAGGAAAAGGTAATCCATCAATAGGACAAATGTCAATTTGAAGTAGAAACTCTGCAGACAAGGGTTATTGAATTCAGAAAGCAGGAGAGAAAAGCACTTCCAACATCACAGTCGGATGTAGCCTACAGGGCCGCAACGAACTAGCCCAAAGCAGGTGGAGTTCCCGCTAGGTGAGACAGCTCCCAGGGAATCGGATGATTTTCCAAATATCCACTGGGCACCTAATGGCCAGCAGATTCAACTCTGTTAGAAGAAACAATAATTGATGTATTCCACCTCTCGGACAACATACGCTTGCCCTGGAGAGCAAAGCTTTGACGCAGATTTTACCAGCATCTAGGGAAATGATATCCACGTTTTAATAAACTACGTATCTTTTAACCAAATTAAAAAATTTAACTATAAATATTCCACTAGACTCCAAACTATCTCCAATATTCCACCGCGGTGAACTTGTCCAAATGAGTTTCTTCTACGTTGCCAGTCAGAGGAAAACAATTTTATTTTATTCCTCCTAGGCATTTGAGACATCAGCAATAGCTGCATTTCAGGGGTGGATGAGATCATTTCTGTGATACTATTTCATAAAATGTATCAGGTAATTTGGAAAGAGTCACTATCAGAAAGGCTAAAATGGGTAATAAAGTGCTCATCTATCGCTTGCATAAAATAAGAGACCTACCGGTGAATTACTCTTTCTCTAACGCAACCAAATTAGCATATATTTACATTTTCTGGTAAACCGAACAATCCATAATAACAAAGAAGAACTTTGTTCAATGAAGTTCAACTTACCAAATGCTGTAAAATCCAAGAAAGCATTTCCCATCATTACAGGGGATGGGCGGAGTAGCTTCTTGGTGAATGAAAAGCACAAAACAAGCATTTGGGCACATTTTTTCCATGCCAAAAAGGTTTCATCCACTGTTTAAACAAAGCCAGCTGAATAACATCGTTTTTAAGCAGCAGGAGTACTAGGACCTCCTGAAAATCAATTCCTCGTGTTTAGGATCTGGAAGAGTAAAGGTAGATTGCTGACTGAGGCACCAAAATCTGGAACTTTGGGCCTGGAAAAATTCCCACCTGAGGGTTGAAACCCTCTTTAGATAAAAAACATTTGCTTTGTGAGGGCATATAGAGAACAGTGAAAACTCGTCTTCACATCTGCGATATGTCAAAAACTTCTCAAGAAACCATGGACAAATCACCATTTTTTATGTCTCTTCAGTCCCTACAGTATTAACTCTGGGGGTTTTTTTCTATTTTCTATATTTTCCTATAAGCTTTTTGGAGTCTCACCATATGTTTCTACGTTAGCTGGAGAATGAAACCCCGATCTCATCTCGAACCTCTGGGCACTACCGTAGCACAAATAATGAAGATATGCAAATACGTAGACCTGCTTAAATTATTTCCTATATTTAATTGAAAATTCTCCCTGAGGACCGCAGTTCTGCCCACCTGCTTCACAGTGACGTGAGGGAAGAGGGACAGAGCTGGGTCCTACACATCTACATTTCAAACCAACACAACCCGACCTGTAATTTTTAACCCAATCTCACCGTTGAATCTCTTACGACTGTTGAGGGCACGTTCCAGCTCTTCGGATGACAAACTAGGGCTCCAGTCACCTTCCAAACGTTTGGTTGGGTTGGCCGTACCTGGGGCTTTGCCCTTGGCAGGACACCTCTTGGCGAATCATCCCGAGAAGTCAACACAGACCTACCCTCTTTGGGGGGGCTCCTTGTGCAACGCAGGGAGAACATGACCCTCCAGTGAACCAGCAAAAGGTCGCGGCATCAAAGCAGGTTGTTGCAGCTGGATGACGATGATGTCTCTCCCTACCCTGGTGGTGTCTATTTATTTATAGGTGCTCAGGCTGATCCTGGACACATTTAATTTCTAAAGCACTAGGGAAAGCGTTTAACGGAGCAAAGAGAATTTATAATGAGAACCTGTTAAGTGCTTTTATTTTACTGTAGTTGAGGAGCCGAACAGCAAATCCATATTTACAGTTGTTTTTAAGATGTCATCTCATCATATATTATGCCCGCTGGCTGATTTCTCTCGCGAGCGATGTCCCGCGTGCATTATAACAAAGTGCGCAGGGCTTTTTTTTTTTTTTTAAGCAAAGACTGTCATTTGAGCATGCTTCCAAATAGGTCTTGCCTCCTGCGGAGATGTGAACCTTTACGAGTCCCGGGGTGCATTGCAAGCTCAGTGCATGCCGTGTCGGCAGGGATGCGAAGCAACAACAAAAATCCCTACGCGTATCGCATACATTTGTTACGGATGTTACAAATGCAGCCAAACTCAGGAAACGTAAAGCAGTGCAGCAGAAAATGAAGTGTAAGACATACGGACAAATGAATAAAAAATGAATAGCCGCGACTCGAGACGCGTTCTGACATCCGAGAAAATGCCATTAATGTACCAAGAGGGTTAACTTGTGCGTGGGCGAGGTTTCTCCAGGCACTTGTACATGAAAAACATCAATGAAAGATGCACCGTGAGGAGGGGTTGGGTTTTCCTTCGCAAAAAATAAGTCTTTCATGCAAGCAAACGTGCGTCTAGAAGCCTGGGTCACTTAGCTGGTTTGATCTCCTTGGCACCCACGACTGAGGTATCAGTAAGATTCAAGAAGGCAAAAGCACAGTGTCGTATCCATCCTATTCCCCGAAAACCAAGCCTTGCAACAAAGCTTCCTTTTTTGATGTTGAGGAATGAATATAAAGAAAAAAAAATATTCTCGGCTATCAGCATGATTTATATTATGATTTGGGATTAAGAGCTATTCTTAGGCATTCTGTTCTTTACCAACGAAGAAGAGCAACGCTCAGCTCTTCCCTTCCATCTGTTGACAGTAGATCCTAAACATTTTGGCAGGTTTTAGCTATTTTTTACGATGAGAACTGAGGCGTAAACAAGCTAAAACACCTTACAGAAATTCAGCCAGGGATGTGCACGAGAGGATTGCTACACGTTGGAATACGGGCAGGTGAAAATTCACTTTAACACGAGGGACACTCTTAAAATCCACACAATTATCTGGTTTGGGGAGAGTTCGGCAAGATGTGTTGGCAACATAAACAGCACGTGGATCTCCAACTGCCCCTTCGCTTGGGAGCAATTTCTCCAGACTCCGTAAGCAAAGCAAAGCCGGGGAAAAATGAAAGAAAATTGCTGCATGCGGTATTTGCAGAAATGGCAGCGTTCTTTCAATGACAGTCACCTTTCAAAGGCGAGAAAGAAAATGAACAGTCCCTGGAGTCTCAAAGTGCCTTTACTTGTTAGTGTTGTGCTTTAATGTGGTCTATGAGAGAAACGGTGAGATGCATAAAATCTAACATATTTTTGTTTGATTTCCGCTGCTCCATTTTGTATTAAAAATGCAAAGGGAAGAAAACAACCCAAAACTGCATTAAAAAGCTTTTTTGTTCCCTTTCATGTCTTTGTTATAATCCACAACTGTCATCTGCAAAGATTAAAGAAAATGAAGAACCTGCTTTCTCTCCCTTCGCAATAAAACAAAATGCCTTTTTTTGCCTCGTCTACGCATAGGGGTCAAATTTAATCTGATCCGCAGTTAAGATGAAGGTGAATTTGATGCAACCCTTTGTACTCCTGCTGGTATGTCTGTTAAAATAGAAATTCAGAGCTAAAAGCTCTATCTTCATTTGTTATCACTTGTAAATGTTGATTTATTTATGGTTTTTTTTTAAGATTTATTCCTTGAATAACCCAGGAATCTGTAAAGTTTAACATTTGTGCCATTCAAAACTCCAGCGCATCACCTGAACAGTAACACTCCCATCAAGGTGCGCCAAGATAAAACCAACCCGTGGTGCCATACAGAGTCCCTTACACCGGTCCATACAGACCGTGCAGCCCCTTCCAGCATTATAAAACAACTTACCGGTGTGCGGTTTTATTTATTCTTTATAATAATAATTATTATTACTATTTATATGGTACCTCTAATTTTCCAAACTACTAATTAAGCAGAAACTGTTCACATCCATTAGATTTTCCTCCTTCAGAACGTAAAATTTTCAGCTGTGCGTAGCTTCAGGCTCCACGGGAGGAGAAAGAGTAACTTTGAAAAGTCTTTGCTAGATTTTGCGGCATATTATGCACTTTGCTTTCATTGCTGGGCCGGGAGGATCGAAGGTTCAAGTCAAAAAGAGCCACGAAAATAATATTTCAAGGCACGCGCTCCAGCTTCCCAACCAAACTCTTCCGAGAGGGCGCGTACGAATTCCTACACGCTCCTGGAGATGAATGGAGCTTCTTAGGTCACATAAAGGCAACTGTACTTAAAAACTCTTTCCCAAATTATGCCTTGGTCTGTTCTCACACACGTAAAGAGGGAGGAAGGGATGCGCTCTAAAGTCCACATTTCTCTAAGACTGTGGTGTTTAGTGCAGCTTTCCCATCACACACAACTTTTAAAAGGTTTGAATATCTGAAAATATATATTTTTACACACTTTTTTCTCATGGAAAGACTCTTAGAGACGGAAGCATCATTATGGATGATAGAGGAATTATCTTTTCTGATGAGCTTCAAACCCAGTCTCAGGTTTTCCAATCTCCATCTCTCTGCTTTCTCCCACGTGGCGCAAACACCCCGCCGTCAGCTGCAGAATTATTCTATTGGTCCTATTCAAATGTTTTTGGTTTTTTTTTTAAAGCATTTTTGCTGTTGGGATGTCACCAACATAGAGCAAAGGTTGAGGCCACAGCGTGCAGCGAATGGTCATCCTCTGGGTCTCCTACCAGCCTCCTCCTTCCAGCCTCCTCCCTCTTCCCATTATTCCAGTAAGTTATTAAAATCTCCCAGAATGAGTTATCACAATAACCCAGCGTGACATAACAATGTTTTCGCCATAATGGAATCCGCTGTGCTAAAGTCACCACGTTTCATTTTCCCCAATATATTAATTAAAAATACAGCTTTATTATCTACTAAAAGTTTTCATGCAAATTATTACAGCTAGCGTGATGGTTCAGCTATTTTGGGGTTTATGTTTGCATAATCGGTAAATGGAAATTCCCCTTGGCACCCTTCCTTTTTCAACTTTTATTTCATGAGTAAGCTTTAATACCAAGCTCCACGGAGATGAGCCCAGCCAGTTCATTACTACGCTTAATGCCTTCCGAGTTGGATCACGACAGAAATCGTTACTTCTTCCGTCTAAAAGATCAGAATTGGCATCTGCGAATTTTCCAATATTGTTAAACCCACCATTAATCAGCCAACAGCCTTGCCATTTATCATCCCAAGCAAAAATTAAAAAAAATATTAAAAAAAAAAAAACAAAAAAGAAAGGAAAATGAAGTGTCTCACTAGAACTGGGTCTCCCTGTTCAAATTATTCATCGGAGAATCAGTCAAGCGTTGATTTCTCTGTCAGAGAAAAGGCTGAACGAGAGCAGGGGATGCTCACTCCTGAAATTTATGAGACTGATATCAAATATCTTTCATACACGGCAGAAAGTAAATACGGCAAATTCTTCACTGACAAAGCTGAAGTCTCCGGCTATTCTTATATTCTGCACCTGCGGAGAGCATCTCCAAGGCAATATGACCACTCAGTCATGAGAAAATCACTTTAATTCATCCCGGAGTACAAGTGTTACCTCTATAGAGCTGTATTCAAGATGATCATCACACAGAATAAAGTTCTCCATCACCGTTACGAAAGACTGAGTACTTTTCTTCATGTTTGGAAGTGATTTATTCAGTAGCTGAAGGGCGCTACTCAGACAAGGGCTGGAAAAGCTCGGATAGGGGTTGAGTCACTCCTTAAAAAAGTTCTGCCTGAAGGAAGTAATCAATTAAGTACCTAAAACGGGATGCAAAGCTGCCCTATGACTCGTGCGTATTGGTGTTACACTTGCATGACCAAGAAGAATGAAATTAAAAAGCAGCCTGCTCCGGGAGCGTGTGGGTCTCCACCCTTCCCCATGGGTGATCTACTTCAGGAGATTTTCCATCGCGTCCAAGCCTCGTGCTTTTCAGCAGAGCTTAAAAAGTATTTAGGATTACCAAGGGGCAGTGAAGTGTCTAATAGGATTTCTAAAGAGACTTCGATACCTGACTTCCATCCAAAACCAGTTAAGTGCTCCACAGAAAGGATTTGTGGTCGATCATTGGCAGCAGACCGAAGGCGCAGAGATGTTTGGAACTTCGTAATCACCTCTAGAACGGTCAATCCTGATGCGTTCCCATGTACACCACGGCTAAGTTACAACTACGGACATCCACCATGGTCAACAGGGAGAAAAAAAAAATAACCAGATAATGGAGCTCTTGAACGGTCTGAACCATCCTTGCCCTTGTCTTTTCCTGCTTGATGGACCAGAACAAGGAACACGGGCTGATATGGCTCAAACTTGGGTGAGTCAAGTAAACCTCTGAAGCTGGCTGAAATAAATAAGCAGTCTAGAGCGTAGGTCAGAGATTTTATCTGTCCTATCACAAAGGTTTCGCCACCAACTGCTGACGTATCACAAGTAACGCTATCATCTTCTCTACAGCCTGGCCGTGGAGAAGATGAACAATCCTGAGGGCCACGTTTCGTTTCTGATTCTGCCTCAACTTTGCTTTCGGAGACCAGGGAGCCATTTAGGATTAGATTTTAAAATTACAGAATTTAGCATAAAACCAGAAAATTACAACAAATTCCTGTATTCCCGACACGGTCCCCAACCATCCGGATTTGTAGGATGTCCGTGCAGGTGGCCAACAATGACTGGTGGCTGCAAAAAGTCAGGGAAGGAGGAAAAAAACCCTGCACAAATAGGATGAGGAACTGCAGCCTTACGTACCCAACAAGCAGGAATGGCTATGGCAACCCTATTGCACACCTACGGCAGGAACCGTCAGACAGAGTGGGATCACTCAAAGAGGGGAGATTTGGATGAGATATTGGGAAGGAATTCTTGGCTGTGAGGGGGGTGAGCCCCTGGCCCAGGTTGCCCAGAGAAGCCGTGGCTGCCCCATCCCTGGAGGGGTTCAAGGCCAGGTTGGACGGGGCTTGGAGCAACCTGGGCTGATGGGAAACCTGCCTGTGTCAGGGTGGTTAGAACTAGATGGTCTTTAAGGTCCCTTCCAACTCTGATCATTCTGTGACTCTATCACAAAGGCAGGAATTTCCAGGGCAGCTGGATCGCAGATGCTGGGAAGGGAATAAAGCCAGTGGGCCAGGCTGGGGGCTGTTAGCTTCAACTTTAAATACCCACGTACATCTCTCTTCTCAAAGTCTCAACTGCAAGGTCTCTAGAAAGATGTCCAGGAGGTGCTTTGGTGCAGATCTGAACAAAGAAAGGAGAAAACTGTCCCCAGGAAGAAGATCATGGCATGCATGGATGAGCATGACTAGGTCTTCAGGGTGTATCGCATCCCCGTTCAACCCGCAGAGCGCTAGTTTTAGGAGAGAGAAATGACAGTAAAGAACGCAAGAACCACACCACGAGCTTATAGAAGTAAAATAATGCCTGATAGGGACCTGCATTATTGGGTTTGGGGCATCTCTGTGTGAAAACGGTGACTGTAAGGAAGAGTCGGGCAGGATTTCTGAAAGGCAGCTGATGTCCAACAAACGTGATTGCTCTTTAAGGAAAGCACCTACCGCTCCGCCATCTAAATGATTCATAGGTTTGCGGCGTGCTTCGAAATAGCTTACAAAGGGAACAATAAAAAGAAGCGCCGCAGTCAACCTCAGGAAGCTGCAAAAACCCCGTTTTTCAGCTAGATACATCAGAGGCCGGATTGAGGCGAAGTGGGGCGACCTCTCCCCAGGCGCTGGCTAACGAGACAAAGGAGAGCCAAGGAGCCAAGAGGAAGCGAGCGCGGAAAGCCACGAGGATCAAAAGGGATGAGGTCTTTGGAGGGGAGAGGAAAAACTCACTCAAGTTCATCATTTATTTAGGTCCCAGACTTCATTGTTGCTTCCGAATAGTACATTTAAGGTAACATCTACCCCTCACGCATAGGTTTCATAGGAAATTCTACGACAGATGGGATGAATCCAACATCTAGGAAATATTTTTTCCCCCCTCCTTCCTGCCAGCAGCACATTTTGATTCATAACCTTATCGAAAACGGTATTTTTGTTAGGAAAAGAAGTCTGTCTCTTCATTTTGCGTAATTTTCTTGTAATGGCTTCTAATAAAGTGGGTGAATAATGTAGGAAGTGTTGGCAACCGCTCTAATTTTTTAAAAGCTTTCTGTGGGCCCTTGGTCACATCCCTCTGGGGTTCCTTTTCTGTGGATATTTAAATGGTGGAATTTAATTAGTGCAATTATTCATGGCAATTGATTTTCAAAGTTGCACATGTGAACGTTCGCAGAAGCTGAATTTAAAAGTTGAATTTAACACTTTTAGTGAGAGCTGACCATTCATAACTCTACCAAACTGAGTTGTGCAGGCATCTCCTTACCTTTCGCCAAAGCACCTTGGCCTTGATCGTCTCTACCATTTTCTTTTCTAGTACTTGTGGCTCAACAGTGGTGAAAGACAACTGAAAACTCATTAAAGATACGAAACAGCTTAAAATAATCTTGGCAGAATTTAAATCCTTCTTGAAATCAACAAAAATACTTGGCATTTAATCCTGACCATTAGTTCTAGACACGCACATTCATTAGCAATAGCTTTTATCTTTATATTCCATAAAATGTCTTCCATGGTCCAATCAGACACCTTTCCATTTTGCGTAATAACTTCACGCTTGCACAAAACTTTATCAAATCAGCCTTTTTCTGTAGAACCCACGGAGTATTTGGGAGTGTTTATGCCCAGCTCTTTGCAAATCCCTCCATCGTGAAATACGCATCTGGACACAGAGAAGCTGTCTGATGAAGGAACAAGAAAATGAGTTTATTCTGCTCTCCAGGTTTCCCCAAGGAAAGAGCAAAAAAGGTTGGATGATGCAGTTTCACAGTGCTGTAAAATACCAAATCTGAAGAGAAGTATCCTCAGGTATCAGAGAGTTTTGGTCCTACAGAATTGAGATAATTAATCTAGCTGTACACCCCTAACGCACCAAGTTAACGAATCTTCCTCTAACACCTGATCGTTCCCCAAATTACTGAGCAGAAAGCTTACCATTTTTACCCGGAATAAAAATGCTAAAGAAGAAGTAACAAGGAAACCATTAAACTTCTTGACTTCCTTTCAACTTTGACCCGTTTTCCCAGCGCTAGGAGAACGCTCCGTCACCGCTGGAAGGATCCAGGTCCCTGCGTACCACGCTGCGAATTTAGATGAACTGTCATAGAGGCTGTGCCATGAATAATGAATATCCACCTCTCTCTCAGCACCATTTTGACAGACATACAATAAGTGGTTTGCGACTGCCATTAAATTCAAACATGGTGGAGCCAGCCAGGGGAAAACCATCTTTAGGTCCAGCTCTCTCACAAGCGGGAGTCGATATTAGAAGCACACGGCTTAATAAGATCTACGGAATAAAATGAGCGTTGGATCAAAAGAATTTGACGTATTTCAGGGGGTCCAAAATTTTGAAAACCAAACGTGAAATGGAATGCAGAAACAGCCTAAACCAGCAACATATAAAAGAAGCACCAGCATCAGCCTGAAAATAAACCTGTGAAAATAGCATCGATCTCAGAGGAACCGCCTTGCATGAAATGAAATCGAATGAACGAAAACGCCTACTTACCCAAATTTTCAATGGAGTAATAGCGCTGTTTACTGTCCACCCGCACAGTCTCAGCATATGGACTGCCGACGCCGTAGCCGATGATGTACCCGCGGACGACGATGTTCGGGTTGAGCGGCGGAGTCCAACTCATGACGATACTTGTCGTCAAGGGCCTGACATGAAGAGAGCTTGGCTGGTCAGGAACCTGAGATTCTGGGATTCAAAAGGAAAAAAAAAAAAAAGGTAGTATAAATTAATATTCTACTCATTCAATTTTACTCTTCGGAAGGTTTGAGCTTAGACTCGAATATTTGCACAAAGAACACAACCAGGTTACATGCAGAGCTTACATGCAATTTCATTTCCGAGCTACATCCTTCCCTTTCAAGAGCATCAATATGCCCCATCCTGTTTTGAACAGAGTATCTCCTAGCGCTCGCCACCTTTATTCAAAAGGAACAACAGAGATCTAAAATGATACAGGAAAATGGAAGATGACCTGTACAAGAATTTCCAGCAGGACAACTTTTCACTTCCCTGATCTATTTACAAGTGCGGCAGGATCCTGGCAGCTGATCGTATGGGTTATCTTTTCGCTCATAGATTATTTAAGAAAAAGGTTTACTTTTGTTAAGTGATATATTAGTATATTCTGGCGATAATCTGCCTCTTTCCCGCAAAACCAAGGAATGAATTTTAACTCTTGGACGTGCATCTCTTGCTTTGAAGCTGCTTTAAATTAACACACCAATGTTTTAAAAAAATGGAATAACAGAATGAGATCTTTTATTTACAGATATTCCCAGGTAAAATTCATTACTTTAGGGAGTAATTGATCCCTCCGACTCTATTTGCCTTCTACCAGCCTAATTTTACGGTAAAGGTTAGATGAGTAAATGCCTTTTGTTTGAGTTTACCCGGTAACTACCATATCACAAGTCTCTTCAGCGGAGCTGCACAGTAGCTTGTCTTTTTGAGAGCAGAAAGAGACAAGTTACTATTTTTCCCCCAATAAAAAGGCTTGCAATATAATAGATGAAAGCTTATATGGAAGGCAACAAGGACAGGGTAGAAAAAACCCACGGTAATAATATAAAATGATGTAAACTCCAACAAAAGACACTTCACAGTTGTGAAGCATTCCCACTGTAAACCTTGGAAAAGACAATAAAAAGAAGAATTAACACTTTTCAATAACCAGTGCCGTGTATACGTCCTTGGTGGTTTACGTGCTTTCAGATGAATTCTTCCGAACACATCAGAGCACTCCGAAAAGCTGTCGATTAGTACGTTACCAGTCTGAAACACCCGGCGACTTTGCGTTCTGCTCCTTACAATTTGCAAAGCACGCGGCTTGGATAAAAGTTGAAGACAAATCACTGAAAAAAAATCGCTACTCACAACAAGAAGAAACCGATTGCACCAGTAATGCCACTGTACGTCAGGTTAAGTTGCCATTTACCCCCACTCCACTCATAAACTTTGCTTTAACGCAGAAGCAAAGTTAGTCAAGCTGCTACTCCCCAACAGCGTTGTTTGAAAAACCAATGACAGAAGCGTTTCTTACAAGCCCCAAAGAAAAGATAACAATTTAATGCCTTGAAATGAGGAGCTGGATAACGTTGCGATGCTGCGATTCCTTCCAACTTCCTACAAGTGGCAATTCTCCAGCAGCAAAGGAGATCAGAGCATCCGAAGAGCCTTCAAATGATCATTTTTACACCCGACGCAACACAGGGATTTCAATTGCTGTACAGATACCTCTAGGCAGCCGTTTAGGTTAAAACTACTTTATTCAAACGTTTTATATTCTACATTTCAAACAACTCAAATAGGCGAGTCGTGCATTTCAGAGCTAAATGGTCCCTTCTCGTTTCGAAAAGCAAAAAGCAGTTTAACTTCTTGTGCCCTTCTTGTGAATTAAGGCTTTAAAATGAAGCTGGGGCGAACAACATTTTGGAACTATTCTTTGAATACTGATGCTTCATGAGCACAGGTATTTTTTGAAGACGCATTTTTTTTGCTTCAGCTTTCTGCGTAAAGCAATTTTAATTACATTTTGCATCAGCTTTACTTTCAAACGTTTTCTGGAAAAAAACCAAACCCACTTTTCTTATTCTCAAAGAGCTCTGAATTTGAGATTTTGTGTTGTGTAGTTCACATCCTAAAGTACAAAATTAAATGTTAGATTCATGTAATTTTTTCCCCCCCTCAAACAAGGTATTTTTTGATTCTCTTTACAACAAAGCACATTTTCCCAAGTAAGGACTTTGTCCAAACCTAAGATGCAGCCAAATGTCTAAATCCATCACTTCTTCAGGAATCTGGACCATCCAACCTTTGCGCGGCTCTGCTGATTTTCAGTCTCCCAGCACTCAGATATCCAGGAGTGAAACTCTTATTGAAATACATATCTCATATTTCTGCTTTCTTTGTCAGGCCATTTCCTTGCAGTTCTAGATGAATACGTTTTTCTCTTGGGTTTGAACACGATGCCAGAACAACTTCTGAGGAGCAACCTTGAGATCTAATTCTCCTACATCAAGTAACAAATGAGTTCTTCATCCAAAGTCCCAAATCAGCCAAAATTTATGGTTTCCCTCTTATCTACACCAAGAGTTTATTGCTTGCTCTCATGTAGGGAGATCGTTGGGTACTTGGAATTAAGTGCTCAGACACAGGAGCTGAGGATGGCAGCCAGCCCCATAGACATCCGGCACGCAGGAGGAGAATTCCTCATGAGACCTCCCCACGAAAGCAGATTTCTTGGAGCTGCATTCCTTACTCTCCTTCCCTTACTGACCATTAGGTTCCCAGGAAATGGACGCCGAAGCTCCATGTCACTGCTTGGTGTCACATCTCCTCCTGGAACACCACATCTCCTCGCACGTGCCTCCGAGTCCTTCCCCGTGTTTCTACGGGAGGGCCTGAGCATCCACATCTTCCATCCAGGGAATAGAGCACTTGGTGCTACTTCAAGGTCCCCCAATTCCACTGTCACGCTTGAAAAACGCTTTACCTTTGGGTCACTTGAGCAATCTTCTTAGACAGTCAAAGGCGTGTATTTTACAAAGTCAGGGTAATTTTGACTCATCCCATTTTGTTCCCCTATTTCCCCAATCCCTTTTCGGTATGAATTACAGTATGATAGCCGTCTAGCTTGTCATGCTCTTCGAGCACTAATTTAGAGCTGAAGCTAAACTCTATCGCTACCTAATACGTCTAACAGCTTCCATCTGTTCAATGGAGTAATCAGAAACCGAGCATCCTAAGCCCATTTTCCTGGAGGATACCTTTGCAAAGTTGATCAGCCATTCTCTTGCATCCTTGCTCTATTTAAAACAGACCCTTTGGGGAAAGCGCGGCTTTCAATTTCTTTTTTTTTTCCTTCTTTTTTATTTTCTTTTTTAAAGCGCCAAATTTGAGGCTTAAAATAAATATTTAAAACCTTCCCAGCTCTTAGCAAAGGCGCGTGAGCTTCCTAAGGAACCTTGACGAAGCAGCTATGTTTGGCTTTCTCATCACTCCAACCGAACACACTAATTAAAATGAATATCCGTTGGGAGTTGATGCCGTTCTCCAGGATACCGTTCATCTTCGTGTTGCCGATGCCAAGCAAGCTTCCAGTGACAGGAGGAGAGAGGAAATTAGCCACAGCAGCAGAGAGGGGACCGTGGTCACCAGCCCGAGCTCCAGCCCTCCCCTGATCAGCCAACACTTGCAGGACCACAGTAATAAGCAGGTATTTTTTTCCCCCCCAGGGTTTATCAGAGCATTAGGATCTAGTACGCACCATGCCGCATTCCCAGCATTCAGGCTGCTGCAGCTTCACCAGGATAATTCATCGGTACGACACACGGAGAAAACGGCTTTGCCGTAATTTATTCCCTTGCACCCACTTCCATGATGTCTCCCGTGATGACGCAAATTAACACAGAATCAGAGAACGGTTCGGGTTGGAAGGGACCTTAAAGATCATCTAGTTCCAAGATCTTCGCATGCACACATGGATTTGGGCAGGAAAAACTTCAGAGGAATGTCATGCGTACTATACGCAAATCCAAACAAATGCGTTAGTTACTTCTTTTTTTCGGCACTGCGGTGTATTCACAATTTCTCCTCTACTTTCGGGAACGAAGAGTCAGCTTTTACGCCTTAGCAGCATCTCTGCTCCAACTGCCGTCTAGCCAAAGCGTCATTAGAAATATTCCATCGTGCACCGCGGCCTGTTGGGATCCCCTGGTGGAGTTACACCGCAGCCGGAAGCATCATCTCTTCTTTAAAACCTTTCCAGCTCCCCCCGCCTGCTGGAAAATCGCATTTGGACAGAGGGAAAAGGCAGAAATTCTTCAATTTGCACGGGTTGATTTTGAGATCATAAGGCAATCCGGCCAGTCAAAAGAAAGGCAACATCAAGTGCTACGGTGCATTTAAACTGATTATTTATTTATTCTTTCATCCAGTTTGCCTTTGATCCTTTCCAGGTGATTTATTTTGTTTTAAAAAAATCATAGCAATTTTCATCAGCTTCCTTTTCTTTTCTGTTCCTCTCCTTTCGACAACATATTTGCTTCTTACGGTTCGTCTCTAGTTTTGCCGTGACTTCCATCTGTCAGATTCTTTGTTCCATTTGATTTGCACTCCGTTTAATTTTTTTAGGTAGACCTTTTCATTCCTCTCCTTTTCTTCCTTTACTACTTCAAATATTCCAGGCGTTTTCTCTAACCCTTTCATTTCAGTGTTTTCCTTCCCTTTTGTGCCAGCATCTGCACTGATTTCTACAGCCCACGGTTTTCAGGTATCTGCATCCCATCATCTTTCACTAATTATTCAGCTTCGTTGTCAACCTGTGTTTCCGACACCTGCAAATAAAGCCTGGGAAGCAGGATTTGGCCTCTTTGAATATTTGCTTAGTGAATTGTTAGGATTGTCAGCATCGTTTCGTTGTTTGACTGATGACGTTTATCATTTACGAAGTTAAGAGATTCGCTTCGGCCTATTATTGCAAACGGCCACGATGCTGAAGAGCTGAATTCTGGCCAGGACTTATTTTAACAAAGGTTTCCAACTCTTTGGTCCAGGTGATGAAAGAGAAACACAACCCAAGGCACGTGGGATCCAGGAGTGTAAGAAACCACGTGTCGGTGGGTGTTTGGACCCCAAGCATCTCAACCCTAACCTCAGTCTGGGTGATAACTGCGGTGACACCCCTCAGCTGAAAGGCTTTTGGTAATAACAGCTTTTAGAAGAGATTAATTTACCGTCCAGATCGTTCTCGGGTGTTTCCGCTGTGTACCAGTCCGAGGGGGGCCCCGTCCCATTCACCGTCATGGCAGCCACCTGGAAGCTGTACTGGCTTCCTTTCTCAAGTCCTGGTGGAAAATAAAAATCAGCACATCAAAATCAGGCAGCGAGAAGATGTAATGAAAAAAAAAATAAAAAAAATTAATGACATTACCATAGTTTGCAATAGACTCTCGAGTAAAATGGAATCTCTAGGAATAGTCCATTGGATTTGCCACAGGTAAGGAAATATGTAGAAAGGCATATAAGGAATTGTTTAGGTTGGAAGGGACCTTCAAGATCATTGAGTCCAACCATCAACCCAACACTGCCAAAGCCACCACTACCCCATGTCCCTCAGCACCGCGTCTGCCCGGCTTTTAAATACCTCCAGGGATGGGGACTCCACCACTGCCCTGGGCAGCCTCTTCCAGTGCTCGATACAAAATTAACAGAAGCCCAAACAGTAGAAAACTGATTGACGTAACTAAGCCATTAATTACACACATAACAAAACCAGCTCATTGCTTTTAACACGCAGGGAACCGCAGGTACGCTCTCCTTACGCAGGAAATACGAAGGCAGGGACTAGGTTAGCAACTGAAGAGTATTCTGCTTCCTGGCGCCCCTGAGTAACTTCGGAACACACAGTTCCAGGAAAAAAAAATAGAAAGACTTGCCAAAATTATGAAAAAAGCACGGCTTCAGACACAAAACCATCAGAAAACAATTACCGCAGCGTTCCTGCACGTGCCACAAGGCTCCCGGGTCCCCGAGGTGGGGAAAGAGGTTTACCTTTCTGCTCAGTCTACACTGACCACAAAGCCAAAAAAAAAAACGTTCTCAATTGCGGACGGAGAAGAAAGCTCATAATTAGAGAGAGCAGTTTAACATTTAGCTGCTGTGGAAGCCTACTTGAAAATTGATAGCGGCTATTTAGAAACCTGTATTGCAACTCTAAACTCCTCTGCTATTGCAGATGCTCTTATCATCCCGTAAAGCACCTGCCTACCAAACAGGATGGCAGCAAAGACTTGAAGTGCCTACACGTTAATATTTAAAATGTCCATTTAGAAGAGCCACATAGCTCCGTCTTCAGCAATCACAACATATGAATGCAGAAAGTAATAACGAGATCCGGATATTTTTCTTAATTGCTTTCTAAACCACGTATTCCCAAGCTCCGTGAAACAAAGCCCTTCGCTTCGGGCTGCAGGGAGGTATCGGTAGCAGGAGGGCTGGAGCTGCCGGCAGCCCACGGTCCCACCAGGACTCCTGCAGCTCTCCAAGCCCGGAATAATTCATGTGAAAGAAACTCAGAATGTGGGGATCTACTGCGATAGAGATTAATCTGCTCTGCCCTCCCAGGGATGCGACCTGCAGGGATGGAGTTAGGGAGGCACGTGTCTTCTCTGCTTTCTTCTCTAAGCCATCAGAGCAGCAGCACCTCAAACACCGGAGCAGCTTTCATCGTTGTTTCTACTTTATCTGCCAGAAAATCAATCCTTTCCTCCTTGGCGGACACGCTTAACTGGTTATCTCCCCCCAGAAAGTACTGCTTTGCAGCTCTCAGTTACGTAGCCTTCACAAGAGGCCCCATGGGGACTCCGGTCAAGAGCCTAGGTTAGATGCTCAAGTTGAGATTTCAACATTTAAGGTCTTCCTCATAAAAAAGGTGCGACTTTTTTCCAATAACATACCGCTTTTCCTTCCAAAACACTAAACGCTACTGTTTATTCCGATAGATACAATGCAGAATTTCTTCCAGTTCTCCCAGAATACACGTCACACAGGAAAGTAAACTTCATGCAGGTCATCTGAGGTGAAATCACGGTTATACCAAATTCAGACGCAAAGTCGCCGTTGACTTTGACAAAGTTTAATTTTCGCCCTTGATGCTTTGCTGCTTTCTCCGTTATGTCTTGGGCATAATACAAGAACCCAGATGACATCAATTCTCACCTACCAAAATTCACTGTTACCCGTACGATAATCATCTGCCTACTTTCGTTCACTGCAATTACAGTCTGGCTACGATCTACTGTTGAACTTCTTATTCTGCAAGGAGGTATTTTCCTTGGAAAACCGCAGAAAAGAAACTAGGGAAATCGATCTTTTTGCGCTCATGAGAAAATAGGAGATGTTGACCGAGTGCTCTAATAAACCATGTGAAGCTTAAGAGATTGGGCACAAGAAATTCGGGTTCAAATTCATTAGTGATAAAATCCAGGAGACAAACATATGGTAAAAGCATTAAGGAAAAACCTCATTTAAAAATAGCACCATAAAGACTGTCTTTGTACAACCCAACAAATGCTACCTGCCAGCAAAGGAATCAATGTTCCCTCGAAGTGAAAGTATATTTTATTCCCAAAGCGTTTAATTCATCAAAACCTTTGCAAGGCTGTACCATGTGAACACTGACCTGTGAACAAGTACCAGAGGTTGTTCGGCTCCAGTGTTTCAATCTCACCCCTGCGGGTAGTCTTTCGATGTCGGATTTTATAGCCCGTAATAAATCCATTTTGAGTACCCGGTGGTGGAGGCAACCAGCTAACTTTGATGCTCTGTAAAAAAAGAGATATTATTGTTGATTTTTTTTTTTTCCCCAAGAAATCACAGGAATAAAGCACATAAAATGAATGAAAAAAAAAAAAAGAAAAAGACTGTGTTTTCCTAATAACAACACGTCTTCAATAAAGTTATTATTTTGAGGAGAAAAGCAAATCAAATCTAAAGATTTGGCATAAAGAAAACGATACATTCGGTAGCAGTGGATGGCTATACAGACAATGGATCTGTACACTAAATTTTCTCCCTTTTCGGGAATTTTTCATGTCAATGGGCCACTAGAATACCTGGAGTACTATAAATGTCAGCTCTGGGGTTGAGTCAACACTGCAACTCATTTCACTTTTCAGCCCAAAGTGCCAAAGTCGCCTCTTTTCAAACATCAACCCGAGCAGCTCTAACCATTTGGTGCCGTTTTAATTCCACCGATGTTCACGGAGACCTTCCTGCACTCTCCTTACAGCAACGTAAAGAAACTCAGACCTCTTGGGAACAAACTTACCGCTGATCCTAAGGCGTAAGAGAACTTTCGCGGAGCCATTCGCCACAGCCAAAAGCGATGCAATTAACCGTGACCGATCACTTCATTTTTTAATAAATGCTGCTTGTTAGATTGCACGAGGGATCTCACCTCAGCCTCACAGCCCAAACCGAAACCGCTCCTTCCCGATGGCTCATGAGAATGGTTTGGGTAGTCCCAAGCCTGTGCGTGGGGCAGGGACACTTCCCACCAGCCCAGGCTGCTCCAAGCCCCGTCCAACCTGGCCTTGAACCCCTCCAGGGATGGGGCAGCCACAGCTTCTCTGGGCAACCTGGGCCAGGGGCTCACCCCCCTCACAGCCAAGAATTTCTTCCCAATATCTCATCCAAATCTCCCCTCTTCCAGTTTAAAACCGTTCCTGCTCGTCCCGTGGCTCCAGAGTTCCTCCCCAGCTTTCTGGAGCCCCTTGAGGGATGGGAAGGGGCTGGAAGGTCTCCCCGGAGCCTTCTCTTCTCCAGGCTGGAGCAGCAGAAGGGTCTGAAGGCGTTTTGTCACTGTGACGCAGAAGCCGGTCTACATCCTTGGCCAACCCTACCACCTTCCCTGCCTTCCCGCGTTTGGCGGAGGGCACACGGCAGGTTAGTGCCGCGCTGCAGCCATTGTTTTCTTCTCAACCCTCCTCGTTTTCCAACAAACCCCGATGCTCAGCGGTGTTTTTACCGCCGCAGACCACTGTGCTTCCAGACGTTACGCAGCAAGACCTCCCTCCCCAGCAGCAATTCAGGGCACAGCAGCGGGTACGTGTGTTTTCTCTGCGTCTCTTTACACTTAACCACATGGCATTTCATTTACTCTTTTATCCCCCGCTCACTCAGCGTCGTAAGGCTTTTTAGCAACCAGCTTTCACTGTCGTTACACTAAATCCCTGTTTCTTCAGTCTCCATCCCATGCACTGGCCAGTGTGGACCCCAGCCGGCATCACCGGGTGACCCCGGCGCTCCTCAGCCGAGACAAGCCAACACCTCTCTCCGTCCTTTGCTCTCCATCGCAGCGGTTGCCTATCATAAAGGAATCTTTTTCCTTACAGTGCGGCAACTTCATTTCTCCAGGAGCCTTTTGTGAGGGATCTTATCAAAATGCTTCGGGAAACCCAAGCCAACAATATCAACTGGATCTCCTCGCTCACGTGCTGAGTGATTCCTTCAAAGGACTTCAATAGGCACGTGAAGCGGGACTTTCCTCCACAAAAGCTGTATTGATCCCTCCTCGTCATATCATGTTCATCCATATGGCTATTCATTCTCTTCTTTATTACAGTTTCTATCAATTTGTCCAGGAAAAGCCACCAGATTTACTGGGCTGGGCTGATAAGAGAGCTGATATTGTACAACAACATTGCTCTGCTAAAACAATCTGGGCACCAGCTGTTCCTTGCAAGCCTCCAATCCCTTCCAGCGTTTTTAGGCAGCGTGATAGAAGGTATTCAGGGTATTAAGGGTTTCTCACGGAGCAAGGCCTCACAATTGTATCTCTGCTATCTCTTAACAGCACTGTATTACACGTTTTTAGACAAAGAGAGAAGTCCGCCGCATCACAGTGGACAGTTTTTGACCAAATACAATTTACGACCATTATTGAGTTGCTCAGTCCCTGCATAAATATGTTATAGCATATATCAAATTAATTATTGCAATAGAAACAAAATCAATTTTGCGCATATACCGCCCGGTGATTTATTGTTACAATCAATTATACACTTCAAAATCAATACCTTGGGTTTTCATTGCTGAGTGAAATAATGCCGAGGGGTTTTTTTTGCACTGGGGCAGAACAAACTCCATTTTTCAAACCAGAGAGCGATAGTTTTAAAAACAGCTTTGATCACTTTGCATATTGAAATTGCCTACATACAAAACATTTATGGGAGAACGCAAACCCCCAAGAGAGGACCTTTAAAACACATTTCTTTTGACGGCTCTTCGGATATCTACAGGCAACTCCTTGTTTGATACTGGTGCGCTCCCAGCTCTTCCAGTATCTGCACAACCCTGAACCACGCTCTCAGCGTGAGGACCTCAGGATGGAGAAGACCCTTTGACTGCCCCATTTCCCAGGTCAAGAAGAAAGCAGAGCGCTTGGGTATTTTCTCAGCGCAGGGGAGGAAAAAACAACTCCATCTTTCCCTTGCCCCTTCCAAGAGCAAGAAGAAAGGCTCTTCTGAAATCCCCCAGCTGCCTCCATCCAGGAAAAACAAATATATATATACGGAAAAGAAAAAAATACAGAAGTGGAGGGACAGGAATGCTTGCAGGGACCTGTTGCACAGCTCATGTGGGTCAGTAATCACCCAGGTAGGTAAACAGGAATGGTTTGTGGGTTGAAAAATCCCACCAGGAGGGACAAGTCACACTGGTCTCAGCTTGGAATGTGCAGGAACACCAACTTTTACCCAAAGGTGCCGCTTACAGAAAATTTAAAACCGAATTAGCCGATCGAACCCACAAGCGGATTTTGAAAGACATCCCGTATTTCGGAAGACCTTCCGAGGACGCCGACTTTTGAGTGGATCTTTGGGTGGCCCACCATCATTTCCAAACCACGGGCTCCATGTTGTCCATTTATTTCAAACATAAACATTGCTGAGCTAAAACAGCCAGGAGGCCCCCAAGACAATTTGTTGTCCCTCTAGGAGAGGTAGCAGTAGTGTCGGTTATTGCAGCCATAATATTTCTAGCCCGTACTTGATGCTAATTTAATTAAAAAAAGAAAAACATGAGTCCCATCAGAAGCATCCAAGCAACGACAGCTGCAAACGCCGAGCAAGTTTTATGAGATCCCAAATATCCCTTCCTCTGCCTTGAACTCAGCAGTGACTGCATTTCCCTGCACAGGAGGTCTCACATAGGGACTGGGTTTGATCTAACGCTCAAGGCGAAACAACTAAGATCTTCCTTATGATTAGGGGAAAAATCAGGTTCTTTACAGATCCACCTAAAGCTGTCCCTGTTAAGGGTAACAGTTCACTTTCACCTCAACCTGGTCTCCATGGACACCGCAACGATGCTTTTTATCAATAGTACTTAACACGTGACCCTTTGCTCCAGGAAAAATCAATGACCGAGGTTGTGACAAGCTTCTTGTCCTTTCTTCTGCTTAAGAGAGAGCAGTAATGACTACCGCGCCGAGCCTTCACGCCTTATCCGAGAGGTAACCAACAGAAAGAAAAAAATCCCTTTCTCTTATACCAGGATTCCTATGGAAACCGTAACCTGAAGTCAACTTCAAAACGGTTTTAGGAACCTGTCAGTCCTGGTTGGAACGCAACATGGAAAAGTTTTGTATAAGGTTGCTGGCCACCTCTGCTTGACGATGAGTCTCCTTCAACGGGAGCGTGGTGGTCCCTTCCTTGCACCATTAGGAAATCACCGGGAGCTCAGTGTGAGCTCGGATACCCGGCACTGCCCTCGCTCAGACCGGGAAACTCCCTGGACATAGCAAAATCGCCCTTCAAAGACCCCTCCTGGTTCAACTGTATTGGATAAAATCCTTCCAAGAGAACACACTTTGTCCCAACAGATCTAACCAAACCTGAGCTCAATCTTTCCTGTAGTTTCCAAAACTATAGGATAATTTCATTTTCATGATTATTTAGAATCACAGAATTACAGAATCATGGAATGGTTTGGGTGGGAAGGGACCTTTAAAGGCCACCCAGTGCCCCCCGTGCCCTGGGCAGGGACACCTCCCACCAGCCCAGGCTGCTCCAAGCCCCGTCCAACCTGGCCTTGAACCCCTCCAGGGATGGGGCAGCCACAGCTTCTCTGGGCAGCCTGGGCCAGGGGCTCACCCCCCTCACAGCCAAGAATTCCTTCCTCACATCCCATCTCAATCTCCCCTCTGCCAGTTTGTTGCGCTTTGTCGCTGCACATAACGCTTTTCTGCTGATTTTAACTTTACTACATCCATTCTGTAGATTTATTTTTTTTCCCAGAGAAATCCCATTTTCTACAATCAAACCAGCTAGGCGTACACAAATCAAGCATCTGATACAATAGAGCCTTGAAGTGATATGCTGGAGGGACACTGAAAAAATGCGTTAAGGTTTTAAGTAGACGCAATCACGTGCCTTAAGGGAGTGACCCGCCTGGAGGCGTTCCTGTGCCCCCTGCTCTGGGTGACCCTGCTCCGGCAGGGGGTTGGACTGGGTGATCTCCAGAGGGCCCTTCCAACCCTGTGATTCTATGAAAACTAAACCAAACCAGGAATAACACCTGTGGAAAAACACCCAGTGCACCTTGTGAGCTGTCAAAGAGCACCGGGATGGGATGGAGATGATGGAGATGGGGCTCACAGAATTCATAGAATCGTTTAGGTTGGAAAAGACTTTTAAGATCATCGAGTCCAACCATCAACTTAACAATGACAAATCCATCCCTAAGCCACGTCCCTCAGCACCACGTCTGCCCGGCTTTTAAATCCCTCCAGGGATGGGGACTCCACCACTGCCCTGGGCAGCCTCTTCCAGTGCTTGGCAACCCTTTCCAGGAAGGCATTTTTCCTAATATCCATCCTAAACCTCCCCTGACACAACTTGAGGACGCTTCCTCTTGTCCCATGGCCTGTTCCTTGGGAGCAGAGCCCGACCCCCCCTGGCTCCCCCCTCCTTTCAGGGAGCTGCAGAGAGCGAGAAGGTCTCCCCTCAGCCCCCTTTTCTCCCAGCCCCTTTTCCTTCTCTCAGAGCCATCCCCGCATCGCTCCACTCCCACCACTCCGCAGGCAAGGGGCTCTCCTTCCACAACCAACCCTTACGCTGCAAATCAATATACAAATACGCGTTGAGGCTGCTGGCAGTTGCCTTGGATACGAGCAATTTTAAAGTCCCCAACCATGGCGTTTCATAAAACCACATTTTTTTTTGTTTTTTCACCCCAAGAGAAGATCAGGAAGAGAAAAAAGATTGGGAGGGTTGTTAAGGTATGAAGACCGCTTCAGCCACTATTATCTCCTCGGGGTATTTCTCTTCTCCACTACTTCTCCAAACAGCTCTTACACTAAAATGGCATGATTAAATACTTAAATTATTTGATCACCACAGTTTAAACGGAAAAAAAAATAAAAAAAGAGAAGGAAAGCAATAGTCATGATATAGTGGGGAAAAATAAGGATAACGCCTCTGGGTGCCTTCACTAACTTAAAAAGAAAAGAGGATGAAACATAACCAAATACAAGGCTTGGAAACCTCAGGCAAATAGTTGGTTACGGTGGCAAAGGAACAGAACAAACAAAAAATAGCGAGGTCTGAGAAGGCGTAATGAAAAAAGTCATAATTTTCTCTCTCTCTGCAAACTTCGAAAGGCACGACCGCTTCCAAAATTGTGTTCTAGCTAGTTAAAAAAGACTTGGAAAACGATCCCGGGAAGAGCAACCGAGTGCTTTTTAGCTGGGTGACTTACGGGCGTTTCAAAACAGTGTGCAGAGCTGCACTCTTCTCCGACATCACAGGAACTGCTCGGACCAACATTTAAATAATTTTAGTGCTTCGACATTCACGACATTCCTCTGTGCTAAGTTTAGACAAGCTCTTTGTACAGTTGACGTCGAGAAAAAAAAGAACGTACCAAGAAAATCGCATGGTAAACTTTTTAGAACAGGGGAGTCCTGCTTTCCGTTTCTCATTTTATTCACTCAGCAAAAAAGAGTGACCGCTTATTGGGTTTTTAGGCATTTTTAGCTATTTTAGGGCATTTCATTGTACAATTAAAGTTTAGCTTGTACTAATGTTGTCACTGCATTAGAAAACAAAGCCTTTTGACGTAACTAAGAGGCACCATTAACTTCACATTATTTTTAAAGGACATCAGATTCATGACAATTTTCAAAGCTTCGACTTCTCATTCAGAGCTGGGCTAAAACGCTGTCATTAAGAAAAAGAAAAAAAATCCGTAATAGGGAAAACCCACCTACAACAGACTTCCATGGCTGTAGCGATGCATTTCTTCTCGTTTTAACTCCTTCTGGCGTCAATGACACGACTACTCACAAGGACCACTCGGCTCTTCCTCCCTCCTCTGAGGCTGTTCTTTACAGGGCCAGGGATCAAAGCAACTATCAATACTTCAATCAAGTTTTCAATTACAAATGCACTTAATTGATTAGCACTTAGCAGCCCCTGTAGTTGGCTATCACTTTAATTACTGATGATACTGGTGCTGATTACTTAAACGATATCTGCCTGAGAGCCTCGTGATTAGGAGTTTATAAAGCAAAGGGGCACAATAATTTCCAAATAATTAGGCTGTTACGATTCAGATTAACAATCAAAATCTCGAGAACAGTTTTGAAGAAATATTCTGTTTTAAATAATGTTAATGCATGCGCCTTTATTACGCTGTGCTGGTATCAGGAGCCGCCTGGAGATCCCTCTTTCTCTGAAGGAAGGTCTTAGCTGCCCATCAACCCAAACGACTCAACACCAAACAACAAAAGGAGGAAATAATAATAAAAAAAAATATGAAATAACGCATCCCTAAAACTCTGCATTAAACATCTACGCTCCCGCAGCACTAAAGGAGGTTTCTCCTGTCGTAACATACGCAACCGAGGGGTGCAACGCTGCCCGTGGAGACTGATGGAGCTTCTTGTGTCCACAACCCGAGCGCCAGAACCGGCCTTCGCTCTGATACCAATTCTCCATACGCGTTTTTATAAAGCCACCGACACTCTGTTTTTTTTGAAAACTGCCCCTTTTCATAACAATACTCCCAAAATATTGTCTGCAACAAGAGGTTTGCGAGTCTTAACGTGCACCAACGTTACTGCGCTAAGTTAAGGCAGGAGCACAAAGCCTATCTCCTTCTCACGATGAACCTGGAGAGCATCTCTTTGGGCCTCAAGTAAAAAGCAGAAAGGTGGTTCAACAGCAGAAATGCTCAGATTGAAAGGCCTAATTCGGCAGGAGAAAAGACGCTATTTTGGGTATAGAGGTTAGTTATTGAGTTCCTGAAGAGAAAGGAACCATCTGGTGCTATTCAGTGCGCATCGTGCGCTGGAACAACTCCCTGAGCCCAACCGTGGGCATTGAGAGAGGGCCGGGAGAGGATTTGGACAGGATCATGAGCAAACAGCTACAAAGGAGTAAATTCTACAAATGAGTAGAAAGCTTTCGGTGAATTGCTCAAAGATGGAAGATGATGATGAATAAGCCTATTAAAAAGGCCAGGGAAACAAGACAGTATTGAAACATCTTTGGAAAGAAGGGGAAAAACTGCCAGATGTTGCTGGGGTTGGCAATTTTTATGTCCAAAGAGGAATATTCTGGATTGTACATTTTACAACCAAGGTCTAGATTGATTTATTCCTAACTATGGCTGCATTAAGGCTTTCCAAGTGGCCTGAAGGTGACAAGGTCATCCGTGCTGCAGCCTCAGGAACACGTAAGGCAATGTCTGAGAGCTACCGACGCCCGACAGTCAGTTTGGAGCTACTGCCTCATGCCCGGATGTCCAAGCAAACCTACAACATTTGTGACATTTGGGCAACCCCTCCTTACAGAAAGCAAACGAACCGACCCAACAATCCACCAAACTTTGCCCACCTTCATGGCAATCATCTCCCTGCTCATGCCATGGTGTTCCCAGAAAAGGTAAGAGGTCTCCTGGGTATGAGTTACTCCAGGGGAGATTCCAATGGGAGGCAAGAGGAAAATTCTTCACAGAACAATCAGCCACTGGAATAATCGCAACAGGGAAGCGGTGGATCCCCTAACATTGGACATTTCCAAGATTCAGCTGGACAGGCTGCTGGGCCACCTTGCCTAGACCGTGCTTGTGCCAAGAAAGATTGGACCAGATGAGCCTTGAGGTCCCTTCCAGCCTGATATTCTGTGATTCTCAGAAAACCACCAGCGTCCCGGCTCCCTGAGCAGGATCTGCCAAGCCCCAGCCGTGTCCCCATGGGCAGTAATCCCTGAGCAACTCCACCACAGCATCACCTACCCGGCTCCCAGCTGACCTTGGCTAGTATTTAAGGACAAAAATCTCCAGCGGTCTGCATGTCCTGGCCCTCTTGCACATCAGAAATAATACACTAATTTGGTACAAACATCCCTCTAGAGAGACACCACCTGCCCATCAGGGCCAGAACCAGTCCTCCTTTCCCCCTTACTGGGACCACACAGCTTTTTGGGTGGACTGGCCCCACTTTATAGGGAGCGAGCGACGCTGCTGGCTGGGGGCCTGCTGGGTTAATGAAATAATAACCCATTTCACGTACTCCATTTCTTGAGAACAAACAATATTAAAGGTAGAAGAATGAAAGACGCATTAGGGAGGATGGAATGGGAAGATCTGAAAGAATCAGCTCGTTTCGCCGGCACCAAAGCACGGGGAGAGCTCTGCTCCTTCTTTCAGATGTGCGGCAGGATTACAAATGCTGCCTCCTTCCTTCGTAACGCGCTACGTGCCACACACCAACACCCTCCTTGGAAAACATTACTACTTCCAATTGATTTTCAGGAGAATGGGGTAACAGGTATGGGAAGACAGGACTCAAGAGTGGGCTAATTCTACTCAATATCAATATTCGCTTTTTTTTTCTTTAATAAAAGCTTGAGATCTGAACGTGAGATGATGCCTCTAAATGTTCAGGTTAGGGTAGGACGCGTCCCATCCCGCTTCTCTGGACCACAGAGCATCGCAGAGCAGCACCCAGGGGAAGGAAAGCCCCCGCTCAAGAACTGCAGGTACCAGGAACGCGATGGGACATCACTCTAGGTCTGCGTAGCACTGACTTACTGCTGTTTTCTTTTCTTTCTGCAAGAAAAAAGCACACCCTGTGAAATTCTTCCTTAAGTTTCGCTGGCAAAACTTTTGTTTCTTCCATTTCTTTGAGAGCATCCCTGAATTGCAGGCATTTTCTGCGCCCTGTTGAAAATTGGCACTTTGAAGTACTTCTAAAGCTTTGTTACATCCATTTATTCACAGAAGCGCGTTGCTTTTCCTTTTGATTATACGACTATACCTCCTACCACTATGTTTGGGGCCGAATGCTAATAAAATGTGGTTTTGCAAAACTGTGCTTTAATGATCACAGAGCAGCAAAGTTTAAGACTACGAGAAAACCTGCAATATGAATGTACACTGACCTTGTCCCTAATTAAATCCCCGGGAGAAGTCCAAATGAAACAAGAAGGGAAGGTTCGAGCCCTGTTCTTAAGTTAGTTATCAAACAAGTGGCCGAGTCCTGGTGATTGTAAGGCTTAATTAAAAACAAAAACGAAGCGTGAAGACCCACAGGTAGACTTTCAAATTCAAACAAATACTCAACTAAACGATTTGTGCTTCTCTGCTCTCACCTCTCGGATGCCGCGACGACGCGTAGCCTTTGGGCTGTCCATACCTACTTCTGCAGCAGCTATAAAGCAACTTTATTTCGTTGTTTATTTGGTATAACGCGTCCAAAACTCGCGTCTTACAGGACGGCGACTCCTCCCATGTCCCAGGTGGGAGATTCAAATATAACCTCAAAATAAGGGGTTTCTCGCACATAATAAGGAGTTATTGAAAACGGACACAGAGGCATTTCTCGTGGCTCCCATTGCCGACGAAAAAGCAAAATTTGGCATTTCACGAGAAATGAAGGTGCTCTGCCATTTACCCCGGGGTAAATCAGAAAACTTAAATCCGTCCCAGAGACCAAGGGCAATCCCACTCCAGGGCCCCATTCCTCAGCCTATGTTTATTATCTTAGCTTTTTAAAACCTCCTTAATTCCTCCCCGTTTTGTACCCCAAGGCTGATCTTATTCATTAATTCTGACTGAACATTATCTGTGCTTCTGCTTTCGACTTTCCGAGTCTCTAAACCACTGGCAGAAATACAAGGGTACTCCAGGTATCACACGTTGCCTTAAATAACTCCAGCTCCAGCCAGCTGTGAAAATACACAATCTTCAGTAATTATTTCTGGGTTTATCTCCACATTTTTTTTTTTGTTTGTTTAATTATGTTTCTCTTTAAAATTTGAAGCGCTGGAGGTCCCTGTAATTATCAGGGGAGGCAGATGCCAAATTCATCTGGGAAAGGTAAATGCCTGGAAGTCGCTAGACAACCAAACACATTATTATTGATTTTTAGGATTAACGACAAGGGTCATTCAGGATAGGCCTTTAAATTTTGCACCCATTGGCATCTGTTTAATTAAAGACTCTTCACTCCCTACGGACACGCAAGAACATTAAGCGGGGCTCCAGAAAACATCAACTCAGACATAAAAACATATTTTCTAGTTCTTCTAACAAGCACTTTGGCTTTAGGGACCTGCAACGAGGCTGCTGTTGGGACGCTTCCGCTATAAATTTTTTTCCTCCTCCCTCAAATCAGTCTGAATTTGCAGAATTCAATGGGATATGCCAAATTTTCTGTATACTCAGAAACGGTACCGTTCAGCGATAAGCTTAACGCAAGTCTCTGAGGCTTAAAAGTTTTGTCCTGAAGACTTCTCATGAGATGTATTTATAATTGGTACCTTGGGCGATATACAGATCTGCAGAAGGAGATTCTTCTACGGTGACGGACAGCGGATCTAGTCCAGCTTCAACTGTTGTCTACTACTGGAGCTGAAAAGTTCAACTTTGTTACAAATCTCCTGCTGGACGTTCAAGGCTGGGTTCATCCCGATTAATTCCATACAGAGCTGAAGCATCCTTGTATTGGGCCAGAGAAGGACGTATTGTCTATCTGAACCATCCCTCAGGAGCTGCCTGCACCTTATCACTAAAACAAGCATTAATTAGGGGGCTTCATGTCAGATGACTAAATTAAGTGCCTAAATTCAGGCGAATGATCCGAGTCAGGCACTTCATTAACCTCGACTGCATCTAAGCCATGCTGGAAGAGAAATTAATATCAAAATGGCAACGGAAAACAACAGAAACATCACCGAATGGTGTAGGTTGGAAGGGACATCTGGGCGTCCCCTACTCCAACCCCTATGGATTTATTTTACGCTGGTTCAGAGACAACCCAACATGGTCAACATTTCCAAAGGCAACCTGCACCGCTGACATCTCCCCCGTGTTTTGTGGGAACCTGGATGACTTGGTGTCCCACCACGGATGGTTAGGGGAAGCTTCCCAGAATCAGAGACTGCAGAGCATGCCGTGTCTGGTACTCCCTAAACTTAGTAAAGACTTAGCAGCCTTGGTATCTTGAATTAAGAACATGAAAATGATTATTTGGTTCAGTTTTCTGGGGATATCGCAGCCCTCCCGTCCTTAGGCTCAGCACTGGGCATGCCAGGCATCGCTGCACACCCCCCCCAACCCTCCCAACGGAACAGACCCAGCCCTTTAATCATTATTTTAGCCGTTATTTCCTCAGAAGTGGAGATTCAAGGCTTCAAAGGCCAGAAGGGATCTCTGTGACTATCCCCTCCGTCCCCAGTCCAGTGTAACAGAGTCTCTAAGAGTCCTCTGGATTAATTCTTGTCTGAACAAGATAAAGGGGAAATATAGTTTTGCCTGACCTTGGGAGAAGGGACAGCTCTGTTCAGTTAAACACATAAAAATGGCTTATTTTGGTACGTTTTGGAAGTTTTATCCTATCTTCAAGGAAGAGATAGACTTGCACAACGTCACCGGCATGAGTGACTGGACAAAGTTTTGATTACAGCCCAGTGCCCCTACATTAAAAAAGTTATTTTCCTTTCAGAAACTTCAATGTCGCCAAGTTACCGAGAAAGGAAGGCGCAATAGAGTCGTCAAGAAAAATGAGAAATAATCCCGGCTCCAACCCTGAACAAAGCCCTCCGAAGCGGAGCGTGCAGTGATCTCAACAGCCGAGCACCCGGCTGTTATTCTTGGACTGGGTAATAAATACAGCAGCCTTTAAAAGTGGATTGTAGAAAATAACCTGTTACCATTACCAATGGGATGGGTTCCCACCCGATGAACACAATTAACCGCCCCAGTCGGGAAGGAGGCTAAAAAGAACTCTCCCAGAATAGCAGAGGGAGCCTTTCTGGCAGTTTTAACCCTTAGGGCGACACCGCTTTCAAAGGAAAAGTTGCAGCGTTCAGAATTATAAAGACAGCCATCTATTTGAGTCCTGCCTGCTCTCATTATCGTGGGCATAATATTTAGGCCCCCAAGGGCGAAGAACTGTCAAAATCCTAGAAAAGTCAAAGTTTTCACAATTTGCCCAGTAACTCGATGGTGCTGTGCAGGCCATACGTGTTCACTAAGTAAATTAAGTGATAGGTTTCAAAGCAAGAATGCTTTATTGCATCGGACTGCCGTAACATCCTCCCTTCCCAGGAGATCTGGAAGAAGCCGCTCTACACCTTTATTCGTGCCATTGAAGAGCTCAGGGCTCAGCCCCAGTCCTCACGGTGGTGGGACTGGAGCCTGCCTCCGGCAGCCTTCACCGGAGTTTGAACGGAGCCAAGGATCAAGCACCTTCCAGCAAAATATCTGTAAAAACAGAGAAATGGCGTAGGGCAAGTCCTATTCGGCTGTTACCACCTCTAGTCAGCAAAGCAACGCTCCGTAAATATGAGCATTGCATCTCATCCCGTACAATTTTCCTCTTCGGAAAGAACGCAGGACCAGCGCCTGTGTATCCCGACCTCTGGTAGTTTTACTAAAAGGCCGAGTGTCGTGGTTTTGGCTTCAGATGGCAACAAAGAACCACGCCCCGTTCGCTCCAGGCTTTCCTGAATAGAAAGCACAAGGGAAGGGCAGAACTCGCGGGCTGAGACAAGGGCAGTTTTAATAGAATAACAAAGGTAGCACAAAAAAACCCCCAACATTAACAACAATAACAACAGTAACAAGGACAGAGGAGGATACAGACGCGGTTAGGGAACCGCCGCTCACCGACCGCACCCGGGGCGCCCCCGCCGCTCCAAGCAGTGACTGCCCGCCCCCTCCCGGCAGCTCAGCGCAGGCGTGGCTCGCATGGGATGGAATACTTATGGCCCCGGGGCCGGGGAGAGTTAACCCTCTCTCTGCCGGAACCAGGACACCAAGCAAAGCAGCAGATATCGCAGTCACGATAAATAAAGATCACATTTGATGTTAATGCCTTCTTTTGAGCGAACAGGCTGTTTCTATTTTTCTTCTCTTTACCATCTCATTTTATTTGCAAGCGGCACATGATTACTTGGGTACCGCCCAGCAGATAAAGAGGGAAATTTTCACTTCGCGATACCCTAGCACTTTGCTAATTTGTCTTAACTTTACAGGAAAAAGCAAGCAACCATTAAAAAATTAGAAACCTTTGTCGCACGCTGCCTGCGCGAGAAAAAAAATAATTCCAGAGATTTTCCCACTTGGAGTGAATTACACCAGATGTTAACTCTTCGAAACTCCAGGCTGTCATTACTGTGTCAGAAACAAGTATTTTGGTCCTGGTTTTATCAGATGGGAACGCGAAGCTATGCAGCAAATATAAACAGGCAAAATAAAATGGCTTCATCTCCTATTTGTTGCTACAAAACAGCGCTGAGAGCAAGTATTGCTAGATCCACATAGGGAATGGTTTGGGTTGGAAGGGACCTTAAAGATCATCTCGTTCCAACCTCCTGCCCTGGGCAGGGACACCTCCCATTAGACTTTATATATATATACACACACACACACATATATGTATATATGTAACTAAAAAAATTCCTTATCTTCCTGCCAACGCTCATGGTGGAAACGCTCAGGATTCGCATGAGGAGGTGCAGCATCCGCCCTGGTCCACAGAAATGCTATTTCTCCTGGCAAATGCTCCGTGGACTCTTTTTCAATAAATAACTCGGACAGAAGAAGCAAGGGGAAGAGTCCTGCTGCGTGTACATGAAATCCTGATTGAGGAGAAAATAAAAAGGCAGCGGAGAAAGAACACAGGAGACTCAGTGTTTACGGGAAAGATGAGAAGTAAATATATTAGCGTGCACGCAGAAATATAGGAAACAGTTTAATAAATCAATAGAAAGGATGTGAGCAGATTTGGAGATATTTAGTTACCCAGACAACACTTAATACACAGTTCAGGAGGGACTTAGTGAATCGAAGTGCTTCAACTGCGGCTGCAGATGATGATGGAGTCTCCTCCTTCCTCCAGGTGAGGCAGGAGATACCCAGCATCATTTGCCTTCGCTAATCAAACAATAACACAGTATTGATCTCTGTACTTCGTACGTTTTATGATTCCGGCAAACTGCTACAGCATCCAAAAAGTGGTTCTATACAAGTATCCAATTTTACGTACCACGTTTGTCTTCACCCTTAAAAGAAAAACCAGAGTGAATAAACCCTACGCAGCATCCTGCTTCACATCCCCTGCGCCAAAGTTCCCCCAAAATAAGATTTTTTTCCCTTTTAGCTTTGATGGATGGGTATCATAAACTGGATAGCTAGGCACACAACCGGCATTGTTAATTCTTCCATCAGATCTATACTTGGCATATTGATGCCCTCATCAACGTCTCAAAGGCCACTTAGAAGGCAGGCGACAAATCTGTTCCTTTACAAATTTTATGGGATAACCTATTCAGCGGGGACTACTCGGAGGAACTCTTCTCAAACCATTCAGATACCGACACCGCAACTTCACTCCCAAAGAATGGGAAAAAAAATACACACAAACCAACTCTCCCCTACTGCCACCTAGTTTAAA
>VXBO01004446.1:196462-210856 GCA_013400135.1 Rhinoptilus africanus | reverse complement strand
TCCATCCACCCACCCACCCATCCTTCCCTCCCTCCATTCATTTTCAGCGTAAACCTGATTCTCCTTCTCCAAATGACCTCTATGAATCCCGCCTTTATGTTCCCAAACTTCAACGAGTAGGAAATAAAGTTTCATTTCTCACTTTCCTCCAATAATCACCTTGAAGAAAGCTACAGAGCTATTAATATAAATCTTCTTTCTGGGTAAATTTACCTTAGAGACCTTTCAGGTACTTATTTCGGTTGCCTGTGTTCAAGAAGACATCAGTTTTTATGGATACAGCAGGAGCTCTCAGCCATGCCGAAAGGATGAGCACTTCTCCAGGGGAACCTGAGCTGCAGGTACTTACTTTTCCTACCGTGGAAACGACTCTTTCTGTGGCTGAAAGACAAAGGAGTCTTCTCCCAATGAAACGCGTCTCCTCAAGGTTCGAGCACCCCTCTGTCAGAGCGCCATCTCTTGAAATATCGCCAGGTACGGAAATACCTCAATTTACACGTCATTGCGTTTGAAAGCCAAGACACATCCGGCAACATCACCTTCATCCATGTTTTCAGGGGTTCCCTCCCCGCAACTGGAGGATCTGGTCTAAGCCAGAAGTCAAGATTTTGCAAACTGGAAATCCAACCGATGATGTATATTTTAAGCCAGACGGATCACGCAGTACAAACAGCATCAGGACGTGGCGGTGACCTTCGCGACCCACCTTCTCCTCACGGCGGCAGCGAGCTGTCCTGCTCTTCACCTGCGGCACACGCTGCGAGCATCGGTACGGAGAACGCTCCCCTCTCCGGATGCTGTGCTAACCCATCTGCTGCAGGATCACAAACCGTGGCTTCTGCACCCTGCTCCGTGTTTGAGCTGTTGGCTCGCTGAATCCATCGCCATCGTCGGAATATGGTGGGGTTTATTGCGCCTAAAACCTTGGGCAGAACCTCTGATTAGCACCCCAGAGGGCACACGGGAGGAGGCCCGGCTTCAACAACGTGGCCTCAATTGCTGACGCTTGGGGGGGCACAGATGCCCTTCTGACCACAGAGTGGTTTGAACTGGAAGGGACTTTAAACCTCATCCAGGCCCAACCTCCCTGCTCTGGGCAGGGACACCTTCCGCTAGACCAGGTTCCTCAAAGCCCCATCCAAGCTGGCCTTGATCCGTCCCCTCCGGCGCCAAAATCGTGGTTTCTTTCACCAAAATGCTGCACACACTCCATCGTGTTTCCCCTTCCCTGCTCCCTTTCCACCACGTCCGTTGAACCTACGATGGACTCTACTGCCTGTGCTGCTTGGACCGCGCTATATCCCCTGCGAGATGATCCATACAATCACCTCCACAACCGACTTGCTCGCTGTATGTCAAGTTCAAGCACTGGTGGTGCTACTTACTGAACTATGTAACACAAGAAAGCACATAATATCGAGTATTATTCACGATACGGAAAGGCTGAGAGGTAGTAAATCAGACAGAAGACAGAAAATGACTAGGGCAGCAATTATTAGGGAACTAAAATGCGTGCTTATTTGCAAATATCTTAATAGCAGCCATGCAGAAAGGTATTTGGAACTATGAAAAATCCCTCTTGACTCTAATTTTGGGGGGCAAAGGCTGTTAGTTTGTTGTTCTGTCACGTTGTCTAGCCCCGTGCGGTCTTAAGCCTGTATTTGTACACCCCTAGAGTGCACGTATACCACATTAATACAGGTATTAATAACAGCAACTGCGGTAATTGTGTGCAGTAATGTAACTTTTTTTTTTTCCTTGTCCGTATTAATGAAAATTTGTCCCACAGGGAACTCATCACACGAGTACCGGGGGGGAGAGAAGAGCGTAAAATGTATACAAACCATAAACGTCAACAGCAAGGCATTGCTCACGATGGTAACCCAGGGGCATAACTAGAAGCGGCAGAATAACATTAAGAAAGGGAAAATTTAGGGTGTTTCAGGAAAGACAAATAGTGATATCCAGCGAGACGCGCGACAGTGATGCTCGAACAGTCCCCTGGCAGCCGTGGTGGGAAAACACCAGCACTTAAATGCTTTCCCAGTACATGAGAAAGTGGGGGAAGAACGGCAGAGAAGAGGAAAATAAAAAAACCCAAACCCATAAAAGTTTGGGGCCAGTGGTGCATTAGCAGCGGTACCAGAGGACACAACAACTCCATCCAATGCTCATTCCGGTCATTTTGTAGGGGAAGGCTTGACCCAGAAATTATTTGCGTATCACAGGTTGGAAAAGACCCTTGGGATCATCGAGTCCAACCACCAACCCCGCTCTACAAAGTTCTCCCCTACCCCATATCCCCCAACACCACACCTAAACCACTCTGAAACACGTTCAGGGATGGCGACTCCACCACCTCCCTGGGCAGCCTGTTCCAGTGTCTCACCACTCGTTCTTGTTCTATCGCTAATTCCCCGGGAGAAGAGACCAGCACCAACCTCTCCACAACGTCCTTTCAAGCAGTTGTAGAGCGATGAGGTCTCCCCTCAGCCTCCTCTTCCTCAAACTAAACAGTCCCAGCTCCTTCCATCGCTCTTCATAAGATTTATTATTCTCCAGGCCCTTCGCCGGCTCCGTTGCCCTCCCTCCAGCACCTCGATGTCTCTCTTGTATCGGGGTGCCCAAAACTGGACACGACGCTCAAAGTGTGGCCTCACCAGTGCTGAGCACAGGGGGACAACCATCTCCCTGCTTCTGCTGGTCACACTATTCCTGATACAAGCCAGGATGCCATTGGCTTTCTTGGCCACCTGGACCTGCACGATGACGGTGAAAACAACCCTCTTACGGGCACCCAGTTAACCTCAGCTACAAGTTCCATATCCTCCGTGACGGCCAGGTTCAGACGAGCACAGAACTTCATCACCAACACGACAAATAAAAATCTCCCCACCAAGTTTATTCCTTATTTTTTTTTTTTGTATTACGGCAGATGACAATTTTTCACCTTAAAACCGATATAAATGGGAAAATTATCCTGAATACTAGCAATTAAAACGCTACGGTGAAAGCACCCGAAGACAACAAACCGCTATGGCCACATTTTTGCTGACACTGCCCAATCTCTTCCAACCGTTGGGAGTATGAGAAACGTTCCTATTTCGTTAACGGTCCCGGGCACATATTGCATCGCAAGATGCGGTCGTTTCCTTCCTGCCCTTCTGGTCCCTGCTGAAAAACTAATAAAATTATGGAGTTTATAGGCAGAGCCACACGACAATTAGTTTATTACCAAGGGGGCAGGAGGGGAACGTGCCTCCTTCACCCCAGCCCTAGAGTGCGGCTATCACCATCCCTCTTAAATTAACAGCAGGAGCTGAGTCAGGCCACCAGCGACCCCAGCGCCGAGCTGGGAACACGCACCATTCATCCCAGTTACATGTGCAGCCAAGGGTGAATGAGAGAATATTTTCACTCGGTGTTTTCTACTGTACCAGCAGAACAAAGCTATAACTTTTAATCACGGACACAGAATGTGGCAGAGGAACTGGGCTGGAACTGAGACATAAACCATGGAAAATGCAGCTTCGGCGAGTGCACAGAAGACCCGTACCTCGGCAAAGAAACTCTCCGTAATTACCGTCCTCTTCTTGAATGCAAAATCAATATGGAATTAATGGTGGTGTGAGAGGAGAGGGCAGGCGGAGCCGTAGCCGTGACCGGTGCGGACCTCGCAGCCCAGCAGGAGAAGAGCTGGAGGCACCTCCCTGTGTCACCGAGGAGCCAGGGCCACCCCATCCTCCCAAACCATTCCTCCATCCAAGGCAAAGCCAAGGTAGGAGGGACACAAAGTGGCAACCGAGGCCATGGCCTGAGCTGCCCCTGCTGCAGGACCAGCCCTCGTCTGGGTACGGAAGCTTGTCGTGCACTAATCTACAATTTTTCCATCTTTGCACCCATGTTTCACTCACTTCTTGCTTTTTGTTGCTGTAACTTGTTATCAGATACCTAAAACTCTTCGTTCAGAACCAACTGTATCAAAGATAAGACACCTAATCATCAGAGGCTGATAATGTCTGACTGATGGTACAATTACACATAAAAGAGAAATACTACTTCAATTACCGCGCCCAATATCGCCCAAAAACGCAATAGGAACATCCCGAATTTACTCCGAAGGGCAACACCAGCCAACAGAAGAGCTATGAAGGAACTCGGCTCCCCTCGCAACACCCATTCCCACCCGCATTTCGGCACCTCTTCATTCTATGTGACATATTAAACACTCCTAATCTTGTTGAGTTTATAAATGAAAGAAAACCAACGCATAAATCAGCAAAGAGCAAGTCTCTGCGAACACAGATGTTTTTGGTTTTTTTTTCAGGAATTCCCCACTTTTGGGGAGTAAAACCACCCAGTCAGCTGGTCGCCCAGGCGTAACCGCGCGCTGGGGCCGCGCTACAACGCCCCCAAGGCTCACAGCTCAGCTGGAAATGGGATAAAAGCATTCAAATTTAAACGTTTTAATAGGTACCTAGTTAAAATGGGGTACTTGTAAGCTTCGGAGTTCTACTTTCCATCTGCCCACAGCCTGTATATTGCTACGAGCTAAGAGCCAGTTGTTCAACGCAACCAACACAGATGGCTCCAACATTTCAACCACCTTTAGAGCACCTTCAGGAAACGCTCTCCCGAGGAGCTCCGACGGAGAACTGGAGCTATGGGAGAAGCCGACGCCATCAGTAAACATGAAATTCTTACGGTTTCCTTTCCTATTCAGGTATCGCATCGTGCAGCTTTATTTCGTATCGGCCACGCGCTGAGGAAGCGCTGGGGCGTGCGGAAGGCACCGAAGGCCACTTCGAACCTTGGACTACAATCGGTCTTCCTAGCACTGGACCTCTTTTACTCCCTTAATTAAGTTCCTAGAAAAAAATTGGCCATTTTAACAGGCTTTTTTTCCAGGGCTCTTTCCTTTTAGATGGAAGGAACACACGGAAAAGCAAAACTAACAACAAAAGTGGACAATTATCCCTTTTACAGACATTTGCGGCTCATTTTTCCCAGGAAATCAGAGCTCCCAGGCAGTCCCTACCAGCCTGGAGGATGCACCCCTGACCTGCATCGTTCTCTTTTCCAAATATTTTTGAAGGAAGGTAGGCAAAAGAATTTTCATTCAATGTTACGAAGCAGACACAGCCGTCGTTTAGCGACGGGGATAAATTCCCAGGGTTCGGCACAGCAGGCAGCGCCGGGGCAACCAGAGCCCAGCCCATGGCCGCCGCTGGCAGCATTCCCACTGCCACAGCGGAGATCTGCCTTCCACATCCATCAGCCGTAGGGAAATGAGGCATTAACAGGTGGGTTTCAACTGTCCTACCCATTCGGAGTTGACACTAATGACATTACGCCTCTGCATCCACCCGTCCTTCCCTATTTTTCACGAAAATAATTTTGCCTCCTTCTGTGGGCATCCCAGATTTTGAGAAATGGAAACTCAGATCCACAAATATCCCTGTCCGTGACTCGTGGGGTGTCCTGCTGAATTCCTGCTAAAACAGCCTGGTACCATCTCTTCAACCCTCTGCTGCATACGGCATCTCAAGAGATGAGGAGGGCTGGCATTCCATACCATACCATTATTATTACCATAATTAACAGTATTACCATAGTATTAACTGCTGATGATGTGGGCAAGAAAATAAAGCAGTTCAGCGTCACCCCATTGCATCGTGCGTACTTTTAAGCAAATCAATTACACATAAGGAATGGGCGAGATACTGGGCGGTACCAACCACCACCAAGTGCCTCTAACAATTATATTCCCGCCTTGAAGGACTGGAGGAATTTCCCCACTACGGAGCAGCTTTTATTATTTTTAATTTCGCAGGTATTCTTCTTTGCCTTAATAAAAAAAAAACCACGGAAAATGTCAAAGATGGTATAAATCTGTACACGCCGCCGTCAAGCTGCAGAAGGGAAATTTCCTTTTGCAAATGGCACCAGGCCAATATATTTGAGGATGATAAAAGAATATATTGCCAGTGAGTATCTCTGCCTAAAAGGCAATTAAAAGACGATGTTAAGAAATGCTGAAGAAAATGAGGGAAGCACAAGCGCTTGCTGTCCCTTTTTTCTTTTTTTTTATACACTAAATAATACAATAAAAATAAAATCCAATTAAAAAACTCTATGCCAAAGCTGCAGAAACCTTATGACTCATTACCAGCCATCGGAAATCAAAGGAAGAAACACCCGAATCATCTCCCATCTTGAACCACGAGTGCTCAGCCCCGGACCAGAATGAATTACTTCTGTGTTTATTCCATCATATGGCAGGATCCCGACTCGGTAAACTTTGATGACGAGCCATTCCCAAATTTCCGATGGCTCATTTTATTGTGTTTCAGTGGAGCAGAAGAGCCTTGTCCTAACGAGTGAAGAGTAATAAAGACTCGGGCGGCCGTATGCAGCCAGTTATTTGTAGGGACAACATCATTTAGGCTGAGCTGGCTCCATATGCTTCATCTCCTGATAGGAACAGGGAAAAAAAGCAGGAATTAGCACAGGAGCTAGTGCCAGAAATGCGTATTTGTGCTGTGCCACCCTCTCCCTGTGATACACCGGCTCGTTGCGGATCCTCCCGCCTAACCATCACAAAAAGGGTACGTTTACTCCCAGATCTAAAGGGGTTCGGGGAGCACGGAGACAGGCAAAATTCAGTTTTGAACGGAACTTCCCCCAAACGAGACGCGATTCTTTCATTCCCGTCCCAGTGTTTTTTCTTATCTGAAATTCGTTTTGAACTTTAGAGTCGATCAAACCCCCCCAACTTCCAGAGTTGGGATGCAAAAAAATCACGCAAATATTGAGCGCAGTCAAAAGAAATTAACGAGTGTTTTTTCAAAGGTATTCTCTACTGAATAACGGCCGCTCACCAACTCTGCGCCGGGCAAATTGCTTGCCGGCATGATTAAATCACGGTTCCTCAGAAGCAACACGCCCGTCAGTCTTCATTGAATTCGGCTGTATTAATACACTTTTACCCTTTTTTTTTTTTTGTAACGTAATTAGCAATAAATTCAATAAGAGGCTGAGATAACATCTTTCAAAATAAATAGGAAATGAGAAAACGCTGGGAAGAATAATGCAGCGCTGGCTTCATCAACCTTGCTCGTAGCTCCCCGGGTGCCGGTCTGGCCTTGAGGAGCATTCGTAGAGCCAACTACTACGGGTAGAGAAGTGACGGATCGGGGTTGAAGGGCAGGAGGACATCGCAACCATCCAACAGCCCGCATCAGGCTTTTAATTTTTATTTCTTTTTTTTAATTTATTAAGATCTTTGTACTTCTAAGCAAGGGTCTTCCAAAAAGCTCTTCCTTTTAACCCTTTCAGCACAAGCTCTGGCTGCCTTGGGGATGTATAAATCCCCACGGCCACCAGTCACTACAAGCTGCTGGAGCCAGCCTTGCTTCAGCCCTTGAAAATATAAATCTATAAATAAAACCAGAACTGCCTCTTTGCTCCAAAGCATCCAAGTTTACACGAATTGCTGGCTATCTTTAAGCATGTAAAAGTAGGCGATTTCCTTTAAATTACCCTTCACCAAAGTGAAATTTCTGGAAGGCACTTTTCTAGAAATACTACTCTTTCCATCAGCAAGACGGACATCCTTCAATAGCAAAAATGCTACAATTTAGAATCATGGAATGGTTTGGGTTGGAAGAGACCTTAAAGACCATCTAGTGCCCCCCCCGCCCTGGGCAGGGACACCTCCCACCAGCCCAGGTTGCTCCAAGCCCCGTCCAACCTGGCCTTGAACCCCTCCAGGGATGGGGCAGCCACAGCTTCTCTGGGCACCCTGGGCCAGGGGCTCACCCCCCTCACAGCCAAGAATTTCTTCCCAATATCTCATCTCAATCTCCCCTCTGCCAGTTTAAAACTGTTACCCCTCGTCCTATCACTCACTCCACATTTCTAAAACTCCACAAATTTTTAGGTCCACAGAATATCGGTTCTACCACGGTGGCCAACAAAGACCTTTTGCACCCATCTGCTGCAGCGATCCAGGGGCAAGCGATGCTTGCTGAAGCCAGAGCTGCTCTCCCAATGTCCTGGGAGGACTTTGTAGAAGACCTAAAGGAAGAAAATACCTAACTTATTCATCAGGTTCTGGTCAGTCTTTGGGATGCAGGTCCCCATATTTGACTGAGACAATTTAATTCTCTTGTGTCTGAAAGAAAACAGTCTCCTAGAGTTGGAGAATCATGGAATCGTTTTGGTTGGAAGAGACCTTTAAGATCATCGAGGTCAACCATCAACCCAACACTGCCAAAACCACCACTACCCCATGTCCCTCAGCACCGTGTCTGCCCGGCTTTTAAATCCCTCCAGGGATGGGGACCCCACCACTGCCCTGGGCAGCCTCTTCCAGTGCTTGACAACCCTTTCCGTGATGAAATTTTTCCTAATATCCAATCTAAACCTCCTTTGGTGCAACTTGAGGCCGTTTTCTCTTGTCCTATCGCCCGCGTCCAAGAGGTCTGCTTCCTACAATTAATCCTGATTCTCCATTAATTCAAAAAACTCATTCAGCTCAAAAGACGAGTAGGGTGAAAGCTGCCCGACACCGTAAGCTACAACGACGGCTCCCTCTGTGCCTGTGGTGTATTTTCCCAGCGGAAAAACGGTGCAGTGCCATGGGCTGGAAAACGAAGCATCCCTTTACTTCCTCCAGCATCCTCCCTTACAACAAACCCATCCCCCAAAATAAATAGGAACAAACGACCGATTCATTTTGAGGCAGCGTTCATCCCAGAAGGACCGAGAGCCCTGACCAATAACTTGGAAAATAACATTTTCCCAATAGGTTTTTCAGCACAGCAGCTGCTCTGGCAAGCTCCTTTTTGTTGTTGTGCTTTCACTCCACTTTTGGGTTCTGTTCCTCTTCCTGGCACATAACAAATAGGAAACATTCTGTTGGTACTTCGGCGCAACGATGTTTTGACTCTTTTTTTTACGACCCTGAAAGTATATGCAGGCTCTGCACTCAACTGCGGCACGTAGTAGCTCTGACAAGGTTTTTGAACAGCTGGAAACTTCTGAGAACTTTCTGTTGAGATGCTGAATATAATTCACACGTTAAGAGGAGCCGCGGAACAGCCCTGCCGAAAATAAACTTGTAAATATGCATGAGACTTACCAAAGTTTGTTCCAGGATATCGGAGGGGAGCAGTAACGTTCAAACGGAAGGTAAAGAAAGAGAGAGCAAGCAGAAAAAGGTGACTTTTTAGATTAAAGGAAATCTGTTTGATGATGGAATAATTGGAGGAGCGACGACGCCCTTAGACAAGGCAGGGAAAACCTGCGCAACAGCAAATTTTGAAGCAAGTGAAACCTGTAGGACCGAATTACCGTCATTACCGGTGAAGATAACTCCCTCACGCTGAACTGCTCCAGAAAATTTCAAGTAAAAATTTCAACTGCTTCTACTAAGACCGAAATACAAAAAACGTTACTTTGGTCTAGTTGAAAAGACGCGTATATTCTGATATAAGGGGGTTTTTTTCCCCTCATGTGAAGAGCAGCATATGGAATTGTTGCAGGAGGTTGTGTTTGCCCTGGGGAGAAGCCTTGGATGTTGCCATCCGACTTCATCCATGCTGGATGGAAAGCCATCCAACGTTTTTGCCAACCTAGAAAGCTTCAAGAACAACTCAACCTATTTATAAGTCTAGTGGCAATTACAACCATTTATAGATATATAGATAGATATATACACACACTTTTTCTTTTTCCCTTGAGATTTCAACCACACTGAAGATGTTCACGCCTGATCTCGGTGCTGGACCACCGTAAGGAAAGACTCCAGGCCCTCACCATAGAGCGTGGATGTGGGCTGTATCACACAGTCAACTTTTTCTCTAAGCAACGTGGTTACGGAGTTATTTTTTTCCCAGTTTTTTTTTTTTTTTAAAACCTTTGTAAAAACCTTATTGATAGGTCATGGTCCTGCAAAGGCACGATGCAGCAGTTAGGAAACGCCGGGCAGCCTTTCCTGTGCCCGACTCCTTGCACAGAATCTGATTTCTTTAACCCAGTGACACCCATCAGTTTGCTTTCCTTCTGCTCACTCAAGTTACTTTTCAGTCCTGGTCAGGAGACGGAGTTACTAAGTTCCCCCTGGGATTTCTCTAGCGTCAGCACTCTGCAAACACTAATGAATTTAATTTAGACATTCGTTTATGAGTTTCTTTTCACAGCACTCCTGTGGAAAGGATGACATTATCCCCTTCTTCCATTTGGCTGGGAAAGATTAAGCTCCGCTACTTTAGGGTGCTTTATGATGCTTACTGTGCAATTCTTTCACGTTTTTGCTCCAATTTTAGCTGTACTGGAGTTCTTTATTTATTCAAAACACTACTTCTATCGCCTTTGCAATTGTGTCTGCTCAGCATTTGGAAATGAGAGCTCCCAGCCCAAGCTGGGCACCAGAAAATGAAGGCGACAACTATTGTGGTCACATCTGAAAGATTCACCAGCCCGGTATAAAACCAGAGAGAGGAATAAAACCAGCTCCTCACCACTGGGTCAAACTCCACAATGGTTCACGTGCAAGGATCAACCGCCTTCACACAAGCCTTGCAAGATGTGGAGGCAACTAGTAGTTCGCCCTTATACTAATAGATCTCAAGGAGACGAGGCGAAAGGAGGAAAGTCTAAGCCAGCGGGAATGGAGGATTTGACTTTTTAAGGTATTACCACATTGTTCTGGCTCCGTTTATTGATGCACGTTTGCGCATGACTGAGCAAAGGATGATATTTGATGGCCACTGGCAAACACGGGCATGGAGGTCTCCAAACCCCGACGGCACCGTCTGCACCAAGCGCCGTCCGTGGGACCGCGTGGGAACGGGCAGAGGCTGAACCTCTGCGTCCTGAGACACGGAATCCATGAAGGTTTTTCACCATGAAGTCACGTCCCAGGCTTTTGTCTTTGATTATTAACTCTTGATTACGTTCCCCTGCAGCGGAGCAGCACACACGCCTGATTTTATCTAGAGGTCTATACGGACAACATATATAGAGCTTTGAGAGGGGTGCTCAGCAGCGTAGACGGATTTGGGCTAGGGAAGCCAAACAAAAAGTTTTCCATGCTCTTCCTTAAAAATCAGCCCCCTGAGACTGGCAGTGGGACGGCGGCCACCACCTCTTTAGCCTCAACTGGTGTCTGCAGAGGCAGATAGCATCGTCCTCCTAAAGGGGTCCGCTGCTGAGGCAGCACTTTTCCCAAGCTAAGCGCTTCCCATGCATGAAATCACGCTAACATCCCACGAGGGAACAGCGGGGATTAATTAGTTCCTATTTGTTAAGTGCTTTGAAGATGAAAAACACTTGATGAAAGTTAATTGTTACTACTCAGTTCGTTTTCCCCCACCAAATCAGTGTGTTCTTCCAGCAGCGCTTTCTCCCCTTTGCATTTCCACCACCGCGCTGCTCCAACACACGTCCGAAGAGGAAACCTGTTTTATACGGCGGAAAATCTCTCCTGTTGTTCGCATTTTTGACATAATCATCCACCAAAAGTCATGCTGCAGCCTCGGGAAGCTGCTTCAACAACACCTCTACCCTCGCTTCCCACACAACCCAGTACAGAATCACCGTTTTGGTTTTTCTATTTTATATTCCGCTCATCCCTTCCGAAATAAAGTGGCAAATTGGGAAAATTTGTTTCACCGCCTTTCCTATCTCCACCCGGAGAAACCGTGCGCGCGCGCCCGTGATCGCGGCAGACAGCTGAAGCGCTTCCCGCGGCACGGGGCTGGAAAAATGCCTTCGTTCCGGATTTACCACCGTTTGCAGCCAAATGTCGCACAGCCCACCACCATCACACCGCTCGGAGCCACTTGCCTCGACCTGGTCTCCCCTTTCCTGCATGTCGCATCGCGGAAGGCAAGCGCAGTCCCCTCTCTCAAAGAATCACAGAATGGGTTGGGTTGGAAGGGACCTTAAGGATGATCCAGTGCCCCCCCCTGCCCTGGGCAGGGACACCTCCCACCAGCCCAGGCTGCTCCAAGCCCCGTCCAACCTGGCCTTGAACCCCCCCAGGGATGGGGCAGCCACAGCTTCTCTGGGCAACCTGGGCCAGGGGCTCACCCCCCTCACAGCAAACAATTTCTTCCCAATATCCCATCTCAATCTCCCCTCTGACAGTTTAAAACCCTTCCCCCTCGTCCCACGGCTCCCCTCCCTGCTCCAAAGTCCCTCCCCAGCTTTCCTGGAGCCCCTTGAGGGCCTGGAAGGGGCTGGAAGGTCTCCCCGGAGCCTTCTCTTCTCCCCTTGGCCGCGTTCTGCACGTCTATTTGCAGGGAGATGCCGAGTTTCAGAGGGGAAACCCAGCCCTTTTACGAGAGTTCAGCAAAGGTCGGCTGCCGGATTACATTATCAAATCGAAATAATTCGGGAGTCTTTCCTAGGAATAACAATTTTAGAAGATTACAGTCATTTCTGCCACAAACCGGTCACATTGAATAAGAGACCGCGCTATTTTTTTAAAGAAGGTCGTTCAAGGCCACCGATTTTACTCGCTGGACTGTCGCCAAAGAAATCTGCATAAACACATGGGATTCTAAAAAATTACATTAATTTGCATGTTATGCGTTCCCCCTTTAAAAGAAAACCCTGAGGGCCAAATAAAGAAGTGGTGTATGAAGGCAAGGCACCCGGCTGGTCGCTAAAAGGCAACGTGCAGACGAGGTTTTTAGGGATGAGGGGACGAATGGGAAGCCTTACACTCTAAACCAGTGCTCCACACTGCAGCTGAAATATTACCAGTCATTTCTTGCTGTGTTTATTTGTTCCCAGCTATTGATTGACCAGACCGAGCAGGGAATAATTCCTGGGATGCATGGAAAGCATCGGGCTCTCCTGTTCTGCTGCGTGGAGGTAGCTCTCAGCATCCCTTGGGGTGATTTGAGCTGCTGGAGGAGATGCTGAAGAGAGGCAGAAGTGCCCAGGGACCTTCTGCCATGGAAAATAACACTAAAAGCGACAATCCACTGACATGAGGAGGGGATGGGAAGAGGATGGACAAGTTTGGTCCATCATGGGTCTGAGCATCACGGTAAAAAAATGCCATTCCCCCATTCCAGCGCCTGGAAGATGAAAATCTATTTGTGAAAGGAGAAACCACTACAGCGTCCAAAGGCTGCTTTTCTACGGTTTGACAACGGAAGAAAGTAAAAGGAATTATTTCGAAGAGTGAAGTTAACAGCCGTAAATTAAAGAGCGTCAAGCTCTGGAGCAGATGCCCCCCTTCAGAAATAAACTGGTCGGTGTTTCAAGCAACATCACGCCTCCCTGAAACCACAACTTCACACCCGGCTGAGAGCATCCGTATGGGGGTTTAATGCCCTTTAATTTATGCCCGGTAACCTTACAGCCTTCATTAATTTCTCTTTGCTCCCTGATTTTGGAACTCTGTTGATAGGATGAACTGGATCATCCTTAAGGTCCCTTCCAACCCAACCCATTCCATGATCCTATGACTTGACCCTGACATCGCATCTCAAAGTCTTCAGCAAAGCCCAAAGGACCTTTAAATCCACAACCCCACAGGATCCTGCGTTTGCTGTCAGGAAGCTGGAGCGGCGTCGGATGCCAAAATCAAGTCCAACCCTCATCACAGTTGTGTTCTGGTGCGTTGCTTCCATTTGGCTTTGCCCGTGTTAGGATGCTCGCTCTTATTTGTCACTTCAGCTCTAATAGAACTGTTACTGTCTTTTACAGCCCCTCTTTTCTTTGCCTTTTTTTTTTTTCCATTTTAATTGCAAGATGTTCCCTCGTCAAAACAATTACAGAAAAGGCATTAGAGCGCAGAGGGCTAAATAACAAAGAAAGCCGAAGACAGCAACGCGGAATAAAAGCTGGCATCACTGCAAAATGAAAACCAGAGCACAATGAAAGCGCAATGAGAGATGAGTGAATTATTTACAGCGAGTAATTTGTCTTCCCTGTCTGCTCCCAAAGGAGGAAAAGTTTGTTGTTTCCTCCAACCCATTCAAGAAATCTGAAGGAAACACGTTTCTTCGCCATTCCCTGAAATGCAATATATAGGCTGAGGGAAATTCTGTTTATAGGTGACCTGGCATTATATTTGGATCTTACAGGGGAAAAGCGGAAGCGTTTTGACGGTGATCCCTTGGATGGCTCCATTTCCAGCCTGGTTTCTACCAGACGATGTCTGTGCTCAAACCCCGCGACCCTGAAATGGCGCGGAAACACGGTACCCACCCTACGGCTGTACTGGGAAGAGCAAGTCACTCACCACATCACGGTAAATAACACAACTAACATCGTGCTCCGAGACTGAACGAACACTCCGAAAGACCAACGCAATCTTGGAAGGCGCTTAAATCCCTAATTCAAGGCCACATTGCTAACGGGGGGGGG
>VXBO01004446.1:100886-193099 GCA_013400135.1 Rhinoptilus africanus | reverse complement strand
GGGAAGGGAAGGGAAGGGAAGGGAAGGGAAGGGAAGGGAAGGGAAGGGAAGGGGACTAGAATGGAATTAGAACAGAGTACAACTGGAACAGAACAGGATAGAATAAAGTAGAAGAGAACAGGACAGAACTAGAAAAGAACCAGATTAAGAATAAGATGTACTGGAATCAGAATAGCATGGAACAGAAATAAGAGTATTTTTGGTTGGAAAGACCTACAACAATCATCTAGTCCAACTGCCTGACCACTTCAAGGCCGACCAAAAGTTAAAGCACGTTATTTAAGGAGCTTTCCAAATGCCTCTTAAACGCTGCCAGGCTTGGGGCATCCACCACTTCTCCAGGAAGCCTGTTCCAGGGTTGCACCACCCTCTCGGTAAAGAAAGGCTTCCTCATGTCAAGCCTGAACATCATAAATAGCGCTCAGGCGGGGGGAAACAATACCTCCCACGCCAACCAAGTGTCCCACATAGGACAAAAACCACTAAACAGGATATATTGCACCTCCTTCAAGCCCTCTGTCCGGCCTGAAAAAGAGCACTGCCTCCCGATACTGCTTTATCATAAAGGGCCCAATCCATCCTCATCCTCCCGCGAGCCAGTGGCACTACTCGGGGATGATGTACAGCTCAGCAACGATGCCTCTGAAGGCGTAGGATGCATTTATAGCCCATTTTAACGCACATTTAGTAGCAGAGCCATGTTAAGCAGCTGAGGTAAATGCAGTCTGACAGAACGGTTGATCTCTCAGGCTGTGCTGGAGCGTATCGCGTATATTTGCCGTCGGTGCAAAACAGCCTCCGGATCCAGATGCCAAGAAATAAAGAAAAAAAAGAGATTTTTGCAGCGGCAACATCTGGCTCCTGGGTGCCTCCCGTCTGCCACGGAGCAACCCAAGGCAAGTCTCAGCGTGTCTGCATCCTCCTCCTCCGCAGAAAACAATGGGGGGACCAAAATCAGAGGAGGAGGAAGAAAAATCTTAAGAATATTTTAGTTTGACAGCCCCAAAAAATCGTAAAGGCTTTGTTCTACCAGCTGTCAAAGAGTTTGGGGATGACTTTAATTTGGAGACTGCTACATTTTTTTTTCAGTGGCAGACCTACGGGTAGATGATGTCAAACTCCTAAGGAGAAGCTTGTTTCCTTCAGCAGATCCTCTCTGGCCGCAAGTAAGGGTTAGCGTAAAACGTCCCAGAGGCTGCCCACGAGAGCGGGCAGCCGGATGCCTAAATCCTTTGGATAAAATCATTTAGAAAAAAGGACAGAGAAACAACATTTAAAAAACCCCAAATCGATGTGATTTTAAAAAGCATAGCTTGCTCCAAAGCACTTCTTTACTCTATATCCTACCTATCTACGGAGCATCTCCAGCAGCCACGGATCTGTGTGTTTAAATAGTGTGAAATTAAGTGATGTCGTAGGGGTGGAGGTCCTGATACCCACCAGCCTACCTCTTTTGGCAGTCAAATACACTCTCCAAGGCTGCAGAGGTTTTTGCCAGGAATAATTGACCACAGGAGGCAAAAAAGAAGAGGAGAGTTTTGCTCAGCGAATGTTAAACAATACCATTATTCACGCTGGAAAGAGCCCCGGGTTAATACTCAGCCAAGTGTTGCAAATGCGGAATTCAGGTTTATTTCTAGTTGAAGCCACCTTCTCCTTTGTTAAATTTCATACAACCCCCTGTGTTTTATTAATGTGAGCTAACGACTGAGATAACTCTTCCTGCAGTTTATTTATAGGTATTTTTTAAAATCTCATAAATGGTGTAAATTTTACTTTGCGGTATGATTCTGCCAACGATATGACCGTATAATAACCATAAAGGGTTTTTTTAACTATCGATACAAACATACACCAAAGAAATGACAAAACCCCCATATTAATTACGTGTCTTTTAACCTTCCGAGGAGAATATTACCCCAGTTATTTTTCCAGAGCCCTACCTGTCCTATGAAAAATCTTACCCCAGACGCAATCCCTACTCATCAATGTGGAACGGCATCCCGGGATTAAATTCCTACTAAATAGGACCAAAGGAATTCCGCTTCTACAATTAGTTCCAATCTTTTCTTCGCTTTTCTCTGTATTTTAGAACACGAAGAAGTAATAAAGTTACATACGGTTTTAATTAGACAAATCAATAGTTATTTACGCACTTCTGAGTTGCTAATTAGTAACTCGTATTAAAAAAATTACAGAAAACACACCGATGTTTAAAGCAAGGAAGTAAAGCAGTAAAGAGATACGGAAGCAGCCACCAACAGTCGCCTTCCCGCTGGTGCTTGAAACGGGTGGGAGAAACAAGCTCAAAGGAAGAAAATCTCCTCAAAAAAAAAAGAGAAAAAGGAGGGAAGTCTCGGCTTTGGAGCTCACGGCCCCCAGCTACAGCCACAGCTGGGCTGTCGCCGAAATACACCAGCTCAAAAAAGTTCAGATCTGCTGGATCTCCCCCAAAATAAGAATATCTTTCTTATTTTGGTTTTATTCCCACAGCTACAGCGCAGCGCACATCTCCTTGTTCCACGGATGAAAAGTTAAAAAAACGTGCTCTCTTCCAAAAGTGAAAATTTTTAACAATTAGCGTAGCTTAGAACTGCAGCTCTGGTCATTTTTTTGTTTGCTACGAGGCTGCTATCAAAATGTTTCCCAATTTTGACCCCCTCTGCTGCCCAGAATTCGGCAATCGCCACACTGCTCCCGACGGAGAAGCCGTTGCCGCAGATATTCCTCCGGCAAAACTCTCTTCACCTCTCCAGCACCGCGCCTGGCCTTGCCCTTAAGCAAAGCAGGGTATTTTGAAACAAAACAAGTCAGAAATAAATCTTATTAGATTATATATCTCTAATTAAAAGCCCAGGGGAGCACCCTCTGCTACTGCTATTGAATTACTCCTTACTATTCGGAGCCGCTTCGGTGTTGCGTTTTCCAGTGAAATCTCTTTTAGGCAGGGAACTGGATTTCTGTCACAGCCCTTTATCAATTCTCATCTGACCCAGGTCTCCAGGCCCAGAACATCATCAATACGAAGCAATAATCATGATAATAGCTATTCATATCAAGCATCTTCCATTCGCTTGGCCATCTCCGTTACGTTATTAAATTAACAGACCTGCCACCGCCAAAGAAAAATAGCAGAAAGAGAGAAATCTTATTAAACTACAGATAAAATTTTAAACAATTCTGAGAACTGCCAAGGCCAGCCTTTGGGCTCCTCTGCGCGCCACTCAAATCCCGTTAGCGAACTATGGGGGTTATTTAGTTAGTTGTTTTGATTTAATCAGCTTGTGAATTATAAGTGTTTAATCAAATTAATTCCAACTGCCGCCAAGGCAGAAGAAAGGCAAGAACACGATAAAAAAAAAGGGACTGCAGAACACAATATTCTGAGTTACCGCAGCCTTTTACAAGAGCTGGAGACTGTGTACAGCTCTTTATAACGTTAGTGATTTAGCTGTGCCTCAACCACAGATGCCACAGGAGCGGTCACGGAGAAGAATGAGCAAAGGTCTTTTGGGGTATAGTCTTGGAAGCTGGTTCTTCTGCTTGGAAAAACCTTTTTATGCCTTACGTTTTAGGGAGTTGAGTTCATTTCTAGATTTGTTGGTCCGTATTACCTACATGGAAATATTTCAATTCTGTTCAAGCTTTATCAAGACTTACGTCCATGGGTATCTGCGCTCCCAGGTCCACCTTACCTTTAGGATACAGCCCCAAAGACACCCAACTGGTTCCACGCTTCTCTCTCTGATAAAGATCCCCATTTCTCAAACATACGCCCTCAAAATACCTTTCTACACAGTTGCCACGTCACACCCGGTACTAGACTTAAAGCGAAGAAATTGATACTCTGCACGGCGAGAGGATGCTTTGGAAGATCTCAGATCTCCATCTTGCAGATGCGTTTTGGAGCTGAATTAAAGGCATATTCCAGCTGCCCCCAGTCACCCTTGCTTCAATGTAGGAGGTGATGGAGAGGTCCTCAGGCCGCCACCCATGTAGTTCTCCGGGAATGCCACTTTGGTCACACAGAGGAAGACCGAGACCCGTTGACTACCACCAAACAGCAGCCAAACGCTCAGATTTAACATGTAAACCCATCTTTGTGCGACATCCGCAACTCAATATCCCATCATGACTTCCAACATTTAGTAGGAGCCTCCGATGAGGGTGGAGAGGGGCGAGATCACGCACTCTCTTACCCCATCGCTATCAACTACCTCCATCTTCAAGACCCACTAATGCAATTACACCTCTTTGGGAAGGAGCATCCCCACACCAGCCCAAGCAGCACCGTCCCCTGCAGCTCGTTTTCTATCTTTATTCTAAGTTCTCAAAACGTAAAACCATCACCCCAAAAGGTCACAAAACGTGATCAGCCGCTCGGTGACATTTTTACCTGGAGAATGAGCAAGAAAAAGCACGCACAAAAGGTTGGAACAAGATGTGCCAAGACACCAATGCCCTTTGGGCACCGCGGCTAAGAGGAATTTAAAAGCAACGGGAGCCGGGCGCGCTGAAAATAAATAAATAAACCCATCAAACTCTATGTTTGATGTCATGAAAAGAAGCAGTGGAGGAGAAAGATCAAACTGACAGCTTCTCGGTGTTGCCAGCAAATCAGGGATAATATAAACGTTCCTTAAACTGCCGTTTATCCTCCTCAGGGAGCTTTGGGTTCCTACTCCTTGGTAGCTGCGCAAATGGAAATCTCCAAAGATCCAAGGAGACAGCCTACGGGTGATTTTTTGTCATGCTCTAAACTGGGAGCTTTTCCGTGCCCAAACAGGCCTATCATTGAAATCAGAATACAAGCTCATGTAGTTCCAGTAAATGGCAGGAATGAACAAAAAGAAAAGAAAGAATCGAAAAATAAATCTCAGAATATACCCAGAAATAGCACTCAACAAGTAGTAAACATAATTAGCACCTATTACGTCCAATATTATGTTATGAAATAATATCAACCACTTCATGAGTGATACATTAAGACTTATTTAAGAAGGAAAGTACCGGATTTAAGAGAAATAAATGCACCTTTTAGAAAACAGATATATTTGCTGGAAGAAAACAAGCTGCCAACAGACTTACCTGCACGTGCTGCATTTAACCAACCAATAAAATATTTCTTTTCCACACCTCTCCCCCCGGAACAGCTCCGCTTCTCATTATTCCCTGAGATTGTTCCATTTAATCAAAGCGCAGTTACGTTTATGGCAGATGTTAATATGCAATCAGGGAACAGCTTCTGCTCGTTCACCTAAGTTTAAGTGACACCGCTGTCGTTGAAACCTCGTCGGAAAAATCCCTGCTTCTCTCCAAAACACTTTTTTGGGGTGTTTCACTTTTTATTTTAACACGATCTCACGGACAAGCAAAGGGAATCTTCTGCAAGGGGCAGGTTGGGTCTGTTTGTATATGAAAAAGCTACATGCAAAATAGGAATTTCTAGGCAAATACCCGCGATGGCTGGCCAGGAGGTGCCGAGCCCGCGGCAGACTTACCCTGGAGTTAACCACTTCCAAGGAGACGTTCTGAGGCATCGCGCTGGGCACTGCAAGGGAAGAAAAAGAAACGGGAAATATCGCCATTAGCGTCAAAGTCAGAAAAGGTCACATCAAACATTTCCCTTGTTGGAAAGAGAAGAGTGCAGCTTTTACACCTAGTTTATAATCTGATCACAAGCGTGCAGCTAATCCAGGTGGCACTTCAGAGGTCCCCCGGGGAGAGAAAAACCAAACGCATCTGTTCATTTCTTCCCATTTTTGATAGACCTATTAGGAAGCCCTTTAAACAGCCACTCAGCAGGTTCCCCGCAGCGAGCCCGACGACTGGAATTCAGTTATTTGTTATAACCTAGGTCAGGAATAAACGAGGATGCCACAATTTCCCCGTTTTTTTTTTTATTTTATTTTATTAAAGTGCATTTCTGAATCTTCGTATTACACCAGACAGAGCAGAGTACTCCTCTCGGAGGCACCCCTTTTCATAAGGATGCCTAAAGAGGAAAGAGAAAATAGACTTTAGATATTATTTTTAAAAGTGTTTTACACGAAGGCTCCGTTTGTCGCACGTATAATCCATACCTGGTTTTACACAACTCAACTTTGTTATATCCATTCTGGTAAATCGAATTCTTAAACGGGACTAAGAGCTATTGCCGATGGCAAATACGAACAGCCAGCTGACGGCAAATATTAACTCAACCACCCAGGAGCCAACAGCTTTAAAAATAAGTGTGTAGTTGGCGATCTATCAACTGCCTGATGTGAAGATGAAGCTTTCTTTTTCCTTTTTTTTAGAGGAATAATGCCTGCCTGGCAAACCTGGGCTACCGAACGGTTGAAAAGTAGAGATTAGTTTAGAGATTAGAGGAAGGTGGCCCTGAATCTGGAAAGAAAAGAGATGGAAAAAGCACCCAGTTTAAGGACACTTTGCAATGCAACGTGTTAGGGAAAATGAACAAAAATGGTTTTGCGGTGCACAAATATGAATATATTGAGTCAAAGCAAAGTTGTTTCCACCATTTTCATGTGATATTAACAAGAACAAAGTCATTCTCATGGCAGCACTCCACACATTTGAATTGGTTCCGCAAAGATCTACACGAACCATCTGCGACCTGAAGCATTTCAGAGACCGAATAAATTCATTCCATTTAAACCAGCGTTAAGAAGCGCTTCTCCCAGGTAATTTTAAGCAGCGCCGGTCAGACGGCTCCTCCGCTGGACTCTGTCTAGTCACGTCTACATTTAATAAAGAAATCCCCGAAGTGCAGCCTCCTCAGCGCACGCCGCTATTTAAGGATTTCAGTTAGTCAGAGCTAAGCAAAGTGAATACATGAAGGCGTGCCAACACTCTTCCTCAGCCTGGGGATGACAAGTCACAAAGTGTTGGGAATGGTCCAGGGCAAGAAATAGCCTGAATCAGCTGGGCGTTAGAATCATGGAATTGTCTAGGTTGGAAGGGACCTTTCGGATCATCGAGTCCAACCATCAACCCGACACTGCCAAAGCCACCCCTACCCCATGTCCCTCAGCACCGCGTCTGCCCGGCTTTTAAATCCCTCCAGGGATGGGGACCCCACCACTGCCCTGGGCAGCCTCTTCCAATGCTTGACAACCCTTTTGGTGAACAAACTTGTCTTCATATCCATCCAGGCTGGGGGACGCGAGCATCCTTGGCCATGGGACCTGAGCCCCGTCTCAGCTCTGCCCAGACCTGCCAGAGCTCCGCACGTAAAGTCCTTCCCTCTTCAGCCTCCTTTTTTCCTCTCCCTGGATTAGCAGCTTTACAAACTAGTTGGTTTCTCCGGTGCAGGGACTATTCTTTATTAGTTTCCATAGTGCTCAGGATAACGCAAAGCTGATCTAGGGCATTGCTGCTACAGGAAACATCTCGTCTCCCCTAATACGGAGAAGACGCTGCTGCTCACGCTCCCATTTTGAACAACATCAGACATAAAACTGTCTCTGTGCTGTACTCGGCATTGCAAGGAGAAAGAAAAGTGAGGTATTTTTGGATGCCAGTATCTCCCAAAAAAAGCCTGTTCTTGCTGGAGAATATTTACTCTTGTTTGTGAGAGGCAGAATTGCTCACGACCCCGGTTCCTACAACACGATTCCTCTCTTCTCTCACCTCTCTCGTGGGCAGCGAAGGCCCATTGCGACATTTAGCCATTCCCACCTTAAACCTTTTCTTCTCATTACTTGCTCTACCACACATTATTCCCCTACCAGACAAACTTCTCTTTTATTATTTGTTTTGCTTTACTCTTTGTTTTGTCTTTCCATTATTTCGATTATTTCTCCTTGGTGACCGCTTCTCGTATTTCCCCATTTCATTGCAGGCGTGAACATCACTGAAGCACTCCTCACCTTTTCCTCTACATCTTCAGCCAAGAGAAGAAAGAAACCCCCACCTGACCCAGGATCTAACTCCATCACTTCCACAGCAACACGGTGTGTCTTTCTTCCTTGCTCGCTGTTCGCTCCAGGAGACGTTCTGCATCACCGCATCAGAGACCCTGATTTATTATCTCGGGTTGCATAAAAATCAGGGAGCTCCCCTGGCAAACCCAGCGCCTGCGAGATTACGATTACCTCCTCCGGTTTTCCATCTTGATCCAATACAGAAAGTGGATGCACCTGGTAAAATCTGGGGTTTGTTTATTATTCACAGCTTAATTATACCCTGAGAAAATAAGAGTTCATTTTACCTAGCGTTAGCTATACAATAAGCACCCAACAGGGCTGTATCCAGGGATAACTCAACCCCTTCCTCTCGGCACGGGGTGACGCAGTGGTGGAAGAAGCCTCACACATAGTGGAGGAGCCTCACTCTCTGCCTTGGACCAGGAGTCTAAAGGTAGGTGAGATGGATCTCACTGCCGGAGACGTACTGATGGGAAGAAGGTTCATATGGCAAGGTACTGGGTTGCTTTTGGGTGTTTTTTTTTTAACAGAATCATAGAATAGCTTGGCTTGGGAGGGACTTTTAAAGGGCATGGGCAGGGACATCTTCAACTAGCCCAGGTTGCTCCAAGCCCCGTCCAACCTGGCCTTGAACCCCTCCAGGGATGGGGCAGCCACAGCTTCTCTGGGCAACCTGGGCCAGGGGCTCACCACCCTCACAGCCACGAATTTCTTCCCAATATCTCATCCAAACCTATCCTCTGCCAGTTTAAAACCCTTCCCCGTCATCCCACGGCTCCCCTCCCTGATCCAGAGTCTTTCCCCAGCAGGAGAGGGGAATCACAGATGGGTTGGGTTGGAAGGGACCTTGAAGACCATCCAGTTCCAACCCCCCGCCCTGGGCAGGAACACCTCCCACTAGACCAGGTTTCTCCAAGCCCAGGAAAATCCTGCATAATACTCACAAGGGAAGAGGAGGAGACAGGAAACCCCCGGTACTTCTGCTAAACAGATAAAGATGGATTGGGTAATTCTGGGGGGAATTCACCACACCAAGAGGTCGGGATGCCAGGGTGGTTCAATAAGGGACTTGGTCCCCAGAGAGGTCACAGCCACGATGCCGCTGACGACCGGTAAATCCACGCGCACGGCTCCAAGTGACGGACTCTGCTCACATTCCCATAAACCCCCTCCCTGCCACGCTCCCAGCTCTCGTGCAAACACAGGGATGGCTACCGACACCTGAAAAACTGCACGGGCTGTCTCCTCTGTCAATCTGAACTTCAATCTTCAATTTTTACCTTTTTTTTTTCCTAAAAAAAGCATTCATATTATAATTATGGAAATAAATTATATTTAAATCAAGTACTCGGGAAGCATGAAATAAGACTGTCTGCCAATTGCTGGGATTAAACGCGTTTTGATAAATTCATGAGCACGACAGCTCAAAGCGCTTCTGAAACGGCATGCGGATTTGGACATACACTATCTGAGCTGTATTTTAAACCGAAAATTAAGCATTTAAAGACAGAGTTTGTTCCTTGATCTGATGAACGCTGTCTGGGGTCTGCAGCTCCTGCAGCTGGAGACGCCACACTGAATCCCTTTGATTGGGGTGCATTCCTCAGACTCTAGATGGAAAATTTCTGCCTCCCGACCTGCAGGAACTAAAGAGTACAGACCTTTTTTCTTTTTTCGGTGGAACTACGTACCCTTATCGTAGGCTATACAGCAAGGACGGCGTGGAAAAAATAACCCGCTCAAGCACGCAGCATTCGCAAGAGGAAAGCAGACTTAAAAATGATCCTGTCTTTCCTACAGGAGGAAAGGAAAGGAACGGCGGACCCATTTTCAGGACTTTCCTCCCATTTTTGATGCTTACTTCTCAAAAGCAGTGCGGGCATCGCTGCCCTTTTGAGAACATCCCGCCTCCTTGCCCAGGGGCTGCCCTCCAGGTTTGGGTACCGACGGGAAAATAAACTGCCGGAGACTGCAAGGACTGAGATGTGAAGAAAATATACAGAATCATACCATACCATGGGATGGGTTGGGCTGGAAGGGTCATTAAAGACCATCTAGTTCCAACCCCCTGCCCTGGGCAGGGACACCTCCCACTGGATCAGGTTGCTCCAAGCCCCGTCCAACCTGGCCTTGAACCCCTCCAGGGATGGGGCAGCCACAGCTTCTCTGGGCAACATGAAGCGAACCCCAACGAGAGCCGGTTGCGACAATCAAGGTGCTCATTACGGTTTTGTCCGGTGGCAGAAGCAGGGAAAGACAGCCAGCTCCCGTCCCTCCGACAGCGCTGGGCCCTGACTGGGGAGGCTGATCCATCTCCATTTAAGCCGAGGACGGGGCGCAATCCAAAAAGCATCGCAAGGGCAGCCTGGGGAGCTGCACTCCTCCACGGGGAAGGCGGTGGCAGGGGATGCAGGAACAAAACCTGCTCCAAACCCAGGTGTGCATATGGGCAACTACAGGCTTTCTCCTTTTCTCACTCCCCTGTAAACCAGGACGGATGAAATGTCCGTGTCCCTCCCCTCCGTAGGCCGTTAGCTTGCCTCCGCACGAGTTATTCCTCACTGGTTTATGGGGCATCCTCCAGCAGAAAGGACCTTAACCCTGGGAAAGGTCTCTGCGTGGTAGCATAAAAGAAGAAACCGCAGAAAGTTTTGGTGCTGCCGACTTGCTCTCTCCATTCCCTCTTTTCCTTCTTGGCAGCAGGAGAGCTAGAAACGGACACCGCCTTCACCCAGGCTTGGCCAAAGCCGGGCTCTTCGGTTCCTCTTCTTCGTGCCAGAGACCAAGGCGGTTTCGGGCAGAGCCAGAATAAGGAGGATGAAAAAATATCCTCCAGGGATTTTCTCTTCTTTTACACCTGGCTCCAAACACTAGCGGAAGGCTGGGAAAGCCGCAGCCAAAGGACTTCTTTGGGGAACAGACTTCTGCTTAAATAAAGAGAAAAATAAACACCATCTTTTTCCACATTCCCGAAACAACGGCACCAAAGCACCCTCCTGTTTTCTGGAATCGTCTCATGCAAACCTTCTCGTTAGCAGTGATTTTTGTTCCCAGACAGGTGAAGCGTCTGAAACACTTGCCGAGGCTAATTTTCAGACTCATGAATAAAAATCTTTCCCTTTCCCACTTACGGTGACATTTAAAACCAAAGTGGAGTACAGGGCCGCAGTTCTACACTTCACAGTGTGAATTAAATCTGCATACATTATGCAAAATATTCATTTCCACTTGTTTTCCTTTTGTTTTTATAATTATAAGCGTGAAGTAATTTATTCTGCCGAGATCCAGCCTGCATTACAAGGGAAAAGTGAATTTGCCGGGTAGACGTTAACTAGTACTCGAAAAAACATCGGAGAGGTGTAATTCAGGGTGGACGCAACTCCACCGGGAGCGGGTGGAGGTGAGGCAGGAGCATCGCTTCCAGGGGGGATGTCACCAACCCACGCGTGACCCAGAGGCACCTGCAGAAGTGCTCGATGCCGTAGATACACAAATCCAAGAGCTTCTCCAGCGTGGGATATCCCTCCCCCCCACTCTGCTGATTTGCTGCAGGATCTGTACAACTTCTACTAAAACTTCCCAGAAATTGGTATTTTTAGTTCATCGGATGGAGCATTTGGAAGCAACCGGGTTACCAGACAGACGGAAAATTGCCATTCTTCAGCCCATACAAATTTTCTGCTGTTTTGGGCAGAATAAAAAGGGCGAGTTATAGACGCTGTAACAAAATCAGATAAATATTTGTACGTATAAAGGGATAAATCTCAAGTCACCTTGGTCCTCCACTCAGTTTTTTTTTGCTCTAGCATCCATCTACAGCACGGAAAGGGAAAACCACTGAAATTTTTATGTGATTGGATACATATTCCATGCCTATTCCCCGATTTTACACTCTCACGTCAAAGGAAACATTTTTTCCCCCGTGAAAATGACCTTAAAATTAGTGATCCAAAGGCAGGCCAGGGCTGCCCAAGCTCCCATACCTTGCTTTCATTAGCATGAATGAAAAAGAAGTTGTCTGAATTTTTATCGGAAGGAAAATTAACTGTTTAATCTCAATTTAAAAGCTTAGTTGACACCTCTTTTGCCATTTTTGAATAACATGTTGGTATGGAAAAAAACCCCTCTGGCTGCCAGGCACGGGGATCAGGCCCAGGGACTTCCCGACGAGTCGGGAGTGCTCAAGTTTGGCGGTATCGGACACAACTAAATGCTTCCGAATGCAAACCAAAATTCATCGCTCGCAAGCCACAGGAGCACGGGGAAGGATGACGGTGCAGACACGGAAGCCCTGGCACATTTGTCTTTAAAGCACAGGGAAAACCCAGGCAAGTTGACCCTTCAAATAATAAAATTGCTTCTGTTGATACACCTGAGCTGAACTTAAAGCAGAGAAAAAGAGAAAAGCAGACTATCCTTATCACTAGACACCAGAACAACGAACCAAATTAATTATCCTTGGAGATGAACATCAGCTCAGAGGGCACCACTCCACACAACCTTGGATTTAATCCCCTCCTCGCTTCATTCCTGCCTCCTCCAGAAGACACTGGCAGACAAAAAAGTCGCCTGAGCGCAACCGACACGACGCAACTTGCCCACCCCAGGGGCCCCAACTCACCATCCGAAAGCGTGGTGACCGTCACCTCCTCGGTGGAGACGCCGGGGCCGTAGCGGTTGTAGGCGAGGAAGCGCAGGGTGTACTCGGTGAACTTCTTCAGCCCCTCCAGGCGGTAGGAGAGCCCGTCCACCTCCACGTTCTAGCACACAGGGAGGATAAAGCCAGGGGATACGTGAGAGCCAGCGCCACGGCCATGCCCAGGGATGAGCGGCTTAGAGGCGAGCTTACGTATCTTGGAGAAGTGGAGCAAAATCCTGATTTAAGTTGCTGTAAAGGGTAATTTGTAACAGAATGGTTTGGTACAGCTCGGTTCTCGGCACTCATCCGATGGGCGGCGATTTTAGTGCCTTGGAGTTGAGTTGAGTTACTTAGGGAGCAGGGGAAAAGGGGGGTTGTTTTGTTAAGCCAGTTGCTGCCACTCCACAGGCACAGAAGAAAAATAAAGGCAAAGAGTCCAAGGGGAATTTTGGAGAAGAGGAAGAAGTAAAATATGGGCAGAAAAAATGGAGACAGGAGTAAAGGTCCCCTAAGACTACTGAGGCACAAGCCCCAGGACCACTGATGCTTGTTTTTATCAGGTCAGAAAAATGATCCCTGCTTTCTTTCCCTGCCTTATTCTTTGCTAAAAGCCCGTTCAGGCCATACTGTGCCCACAGAGCTCATCTCCACTCCTACAGCCCCGCTCCTGTCCGATATTGGCTATCAAACAGCCAGCGGGAAGCGTCGGAGCAGTTTGCGCAGAGCAAGGTCGCCTGTTTGCCACTTGAAAGCACGTGCTCGTGGCAGAGTGGGGAGCACAATCGATCCCAATTGTTATTACATCCCTCATTCTGGAGAGAGCACCCATCGTTTCTAGCCCAGATTCAGATTATTTTACCCTCCTGCTTGAAAGAAGTTACAAGAAGCAACTAAAAAGACACTTTCCGCCAAGATCCCATGAACAAGCTGCCATTAACGCGTTGATGGTTTTGCCCAATGGAAAGGGGGAGTTCTAAAGGCTCTTTAAATGCTCTTGGGCATTACTGAAAATTTCAGCGTAAAGCTGAGGATTGGTTAATTTATGGTGAATATATCGGCTAATAACAGGCTGCTTCCTTCTACCTCCTGAACCCATTTTATACAGGTGAAAAAGTATTCCGCTTGATTTTCTCTTTTATCACCGCTCTGTGCAACGTTCACCTAACCCGGAGGATCAATCTGTAAAACCTCCCACTTTGAGCACTTCAAAGACCTGCAGATGCCTCCACCAAATGTCTCCTTTTCACGGACGACGCGGAGCCATTCCGGTCACCGCTTACCTGCTCTCTCCCCGTCGCCGTCTCCGTGCAGAAGAGCCTGTAGCCTTGGACGGGGCCGTTTGCATAGGCAGGGGGATCCCAGGAAACGAGGATGGAGGTAGGTGAGGTAGACACAGCCCGCAGGTTTTCCACCGGCCCGGGGACTTGCACTGCACGGAAAGGAAAGGATGGCGTCAAAATCCCATTTTCCCCCATGGCTGTACCCAGGTCCTCGATGGCACGACCCAACCCAGCGCACACCTCCGAGGGGCGCCTGCCGCCTCCGAGGCACCGCTTCGGCACCCCACACCTCAGGAACTCCGGACAAAACACAAAAGGGATGATAAATCCATGGGAAATACACCACGGAAAGACTACTGCAGATTCAGCGCCACTAAATCAATGAAATGCTGAAAAAGGTTGCTCCATCACGGCTACATCTCTGCGCCTTTGGCTCAGGGGATGGACTTCAGCCTTGAGGTTGGACTAGATGATGCTTGAGGTCCCTTCCAACTTGGGATTCAAATGAAATTTCTGGGAAACAATTAGCACAACCATCCAACGCACGCAAAAGATGCATTTACCTTGCGGCACTAGGACACCAGAGACATGCAAATCCAATCATCCAAGACCAGCTCACTCTTAAAGGACTGCCGTTAGAGGAGCCATCAGAAAAACCCCCAGGCAACCACCAACACACCACCCGACACAACCCAAGTCAGCTCACGAAACACTGTGAGCTAAAAGCTGCTTTCCAGTGAGGAATCGCTTAGCTGTGCGTGTTTCTGTCCCAGCTCTGTACGTACCGGCTTGACGCTATTCAATTATAAATTGATTTGGTGCACCGCAGCAGGCTTTGGTTTCTTCTAGCAAGCAATTAGCCTTCAAAATCCCTCTGCTAGCTTCTACTTAACGGCGTTTGCACATACTGTGCACGTGTAGCTGGTTATGCTGTCTGTTTTAGCTCCTGTATGAATTACTCAATCTGGTTTAGCTGCCCGAGGGATCCCAGATGTGAAGCATCACGGGCAGCCCTTGAGATGCTCCGGTGAACGAGGGAGCGCACAAAGGCTGGGCTGTAGGCTGGTGTCCCCCCCCACAGAGCAGTGGCATTAGACCACTCCGGTAAAGCCACACAAACCTGGAACTATGGAGCAATGGGATGGATTTGGTCAGAAGGAATCACGCGGCTCTTCTGGGCAACTGGGCTCATCTCAGAATTGACCCTGCTCTGAGCCAGGGTTGGACCAGAGACCTCCCACCATCCAACTTCCATTATTCCTTCATCTGCAAACCCTCATTTCTCCTTAAAAGTTAGGCCTTAGGGGTATACAGCTCCAATATTAGTATGTAGCCACCGTTCTACTCTTAAATAACATTCCCATGCCTGCCTGGTGCCCAGCAGTTAGAGAAATTGGAGCAACGGGATGGATTTGGTGAGAAGGAATCACACAGCTCTTCTGGGCAACTGGGCTCATCTGAGATCTGATCTTCCTTTGAGCTGGGGCTGGACCAGAGACCTCCCACTATCCAACCTGCGTTATTCCATCATCTGCAAACCCTCATTTCTCCTTAAAAGTTAGGCCTTAGGGGTATACAGCTCCAATATTAGTATGTAGCCACCGTTCTACTCTTAAATAACATTCCCATGCCTGCCTGGTGCCCAGCAGTTAAGAGAAATAGGAACAACGGGATGGATTTGGTCAGAAGGAACCATGCAGCTCTTTTGGGCAACTGGGCTCATCTCAGAGTTGACCCTGCTTTGAGCCGGGGCTGGACCAGAGACCTCCCACTATCCAACCTGCGTTATTCCATCATCTGCAAACCCTCATTTCCCCTTAAAAATAAGACCTCAGGAGCATAAAGCTCCAATATTAGTATGGAGCCACCGTTCTGCTCTTAAATAACATTCCTGTGCTTGCGTGGTGCCCGGCAGTTACAGGAATCGCAGGGCTGTAGCGACCTCATCTTACAAACCAAACGACGACACCCTAAGTGTTAAAATATCCCACCCTTAAAACCATGACGTGATTTGCTTAGTTCTGAAAAGAGAGAGATTTACAATAGGTTGAGCCCTGAGTAGAGACGATCTGAACCGCAACATTCAGATTGCCTTGACACCAGGATGGTGCTGGTGGGTGAAGAAGCACCCAACTTCTCTTTAAACCACAACGGAAAACAATCCCTTATAATTGTAAAGGAAACCACACTCGGTCAACTTTTCTTATACAGACTCCAATAAGTGCTCCAATTTCGCCCCGAACGCAAATTATCACATATCAACTACATCACCGCGAATCGTCTCTGACCACAATTTCAGGTTTAGATGCAGCGTAGAGACACTGAAAATATTTTTATTTCCTCCGCCCCGCTTTCCTTTCCATTCGATTTCAATCTTTCCGACAGGCGCTCTAACGCGCTTACGGTCTCAGTATTTTCAGCACACGCAAAGCACTTAATAATCTCGCCCGATCCGTTCTGCCAAATAATAATCTGGCGAAAATTGGCATTAGGTTTTAAATCTTTTCCTAAATTCTGCTTTTTCTAAATAGCGGAGAGGCCTTAGAACTGCTTTACATTCCATTAAAACAAGACATTAAGTCATGTTTCTTCTGATGTCGGCCTTTTACAACTAATGGCATCCTTTCTCTAAGAAAAAAAAAATAGATAAAGAGGGCAGGAAGAGGATTGACGAGGGTTTTTTTTTTTTACCGTGGGCTCACATAATGCTTCCATATATTCCAAAAACTCCATATTCTTCTGAGAGTGCTCTTTCGCTCCCAGAGGAGATCGGATCAGCGCTGTTTCATAAACCCAAGCTACCACCACGGCTTGCAGAGAGTTTGACGCTGCTCTCACAACCGCCACTTTTGGGGTTATTTGGTGGAATTACTCCTCTTCAGCAGCAGCAAAGGCAATCAGGCCCAAAGCCAGTAACGGTCCAATGCTTTGCTTCGGTTTTTGTCCCCAAAGGTGATTTCAGAAATAGGCATTACATTACCTCCCTTTCTTTCATTACCGGGGTGAATTGCTGTATCCACACCGCACTGCAAGAACGTGTCCCACGCCGCCCCAAAGCCAATACAGGGCTAAAAGATGACACCATATGATATATACCTTGATTTTGGGGATATATTACTGCAGAAGTATCTACCCGTGTCCCCAACATACGCGCTGTGTTTCCAATCTGAGCTGGCCCCAGTAAAGAGAGTTGTCCTCTACATGAACGGTATCGCTTGCGTTTAATCTTCCATCAGTTCTCCAGTCTTAGACTACAGGCTGTTTTGGGAGATAACCTGCTGCCAGCAGTCCGTCTAAACCCAAAGACGTCTTGTGCAGTTGGCAGTAGGTGAAGAGCCTCAAGAACGTCCATAACTCACGTCTCCATCTTACAATGCTGCACATAAAATGGTCTGGGTTGGAAGGGACCTTCAAGATCATTTTGTTCCACCTCCCACTACAGCAGGTTGCTCAAAGCCCCATCCAGCCTGGTCTTGAACACCTCCAGGGATGAGTATCGTGTCCCGGCTGCCGAGGTACCACATGTATGGGGCAAGATGGGAGCTTCTGGCAGGAGAAACACCACCCGGATTCATACCTCTGGTGTATGATGGCACAAGCTGAGTCAACACAGCTTGACTTTGGGGCCACCACAACCCAAGGAGCGCAGCAGGAAGGCTTCACAGCTTGAGGTGGGCAACAGCTGCTGGGAAGACCTGGCCACTTGGAGGGTATGAGGGATTTAAGACCTCTAGTAACCCTGCCAATCTGATCTGTTGCAGGAGCAGAAAGCGGTGGCATCTCTGTACACCTTATTGAGACGCTGCTAATGACCCCGCTTCATTTTCAGTTGCACAAAACCAGAAGGTCCACGTAGTCAACCGCTCCTCGAAACCTGCCGAACACAATTTCTACTCTCCTGAGCCTCCACTGTTCTTCCACAGAGATTTTCTCTTTGCTATTGTTCAGTTAAACTTCTGATAATAATAGTTAATAAGATACAAGAAAAATACAAGCGCCTAAAATAGGAACGCGCGCAACTACGTCAAAAATTGCTTGGCAACTGCCTAAACATGCTACATCTCTCTCTCAATCCTGACATTTTTATAAGTTTCCGAAGCTTTGCCTTCTGCGTGCCAGGCCACCCTGCCTGTGCCGGTGGGAATTTGGCTCATACCGAAGCCCCACTGGAGAGCGGAGCATTTGAACATCAGGAGTGCAGCTCCAGCAGGTTAAAGACTTCAGGGATGCAAAAGCTCTATCGTGACACCAACGTTCATTCAGGTCTATTGATGGGCTCCAGCCTTGGGCTCTAAGGTGTCTTGATGCAGAAATTTGCACGGCAGCCTTTGGGCAAGAGAGTCCTAGACACCACCTTGAAGTTGAATGCCCAAATATGAGGTGAAAGGATGAGGGTCCTGCTTCTTTTCTCTCTTCTTCTGGTCTCAGGGGTCATGACTTTTGCTGCCCACAGTCCAAACCAACCTCCCGCCTAATGGCCACGATGCTCCTGCACCGAGCGCCATTCAAGGCACTCATGCTCTGAATCCTTTCAGGTAGAAGGCGGCATTAAACCTCGGCATTAAACCTTCCCAGGAGAGACCACGTACCACCGAGCGCATATCACCACCACGCTTTCCTAAGGAAAACAAAACCGATTATCCCAACTCCGTGTTTTTAAAGAAATATGCCTGTTAATTCTGAGTTGGGCTTCCTAGCCACCTCCATCACGAAAGCTGCTTTTTAAAAAACGTTGTTCCTAGCGATTCATCCCTCCCTCTAATGAGATGCAACCATTAAAATGTCCTTGTTATTACATTGCGCTTTCTGTTTCAACAGCTGGTTCTCCGCTGATCTGCCCTGAAAACATTTCAAACAGAAGAAAACATTTATGAAGCTCCTTGCAGTTATTGATAATAGAGCGCACGCTTTGATTGCGCCTTTGATTTCTGCCCTCCCCCTTCTTTCTCTGTAGTTAACAGCTCTAACGATATTTTCATGAAAATCGGGTCCCATGCTGCAGGGAAAGATGCAACTTCAGAGAGCCTGCAGGCAGCGTAATTATTAACACAGCAAAACCTGCTTGCCCACGCTGGACACGCTCTGAAGACCAGCCCGGACACCTCCAGTGCCGTCCACAAGAGCTGGCGTTGTAGCCAACTTTTGGAAGTGGTCATCACTTCAATTTTCACCGAGTCTTCTTCAGGTGGTGCCCAGCTGCACACCACAGATGTGCGAATCCAATAGAGAACCATAGAATGGTTTAGGTTGGAAAAGTCATTTCAGATCATTGAGTCCAACCATCAACCCAACACTGCCAAATGCATCCCTACCCCATGTCCCTCAGCACCGCGTCTGCCCGGCTTTTCAATCCCTCCAGGGATGGGGACTCCACCACCGCCTTGGGCAGCCTCTTCCAAGGCTTGACAACCCTTTCCGTGAAGATATTTTTCCTAATATCCATCCTAAATCTCCCCTGGAGCAACTTGAAGCCATTTTGTTTGTCCCATGGCCTGTTCCTTGGGAGCAGAGCCCGACCCCCCCTGGCTCCCCCCTCCTTTCAGGGAGCTGCAGAGAGCGAGAAGGTCTCCCCTCAGCCCCCTTTTCTCCAGGCTGAACCCCCCCAGCTCCCTCAACTTGTGCTCCAGAGCCCTCACCAGCTCCGCTGCCCTTCTCCGGACACGCTCCAGCCCCTCAAGGTCTTTCCTGTGGTGAGGGACCCAAAACTGGACACAGTGTTGGAGGTGCGGCCCCCCCAGTGCCCAGTACAGGGGGACGGTCACTGCCCCAGTCCTGGTAGCCACACTATTGCCGACACAAGCCAGGATGCTGGTGGCCTTCCTGACCACATGTGCCCAGGTGTCCAATATTCTTTGATGTGCTAAGGAACACGGGACCAGGGATGGTACCACCCAGCGATGCGATGGAGGCGGTTCAGCTCCGAACGCTGCAGAGAAGGGAAAGTGCCTCCTTGGAGCTGCCTGTACCAGAGGAGGTCTGGAAACGCATCCTCCTCCACTCTCCTGCTGGGGAGGAGCAGGGACCTGGGGGGACAACGGGGACACGAGCGTCGCCGGGAACCCCGAATGTGACAGCAGGACACGCCACCACAATACAATCTCCAGGAAGTCTGGAACAAGAGGGAGGTGGGAAGATGGTGTTCTTGCCAAATAAAAACCTGGCCAGAAACGGGTAAAACAGTGGCAGCAGAAGGATCTCAACACTTCTCCAGGCTCTTAATTAATAAAGACACTTTAAAAAGTACCTTCAGTACCCAACATTTCCACTCCCATGCTTATTCTGCCAGACTTTCAAACATTTCAGCACGTATCACAGTGCACAGCTCGAGGAATCGAACCAACCCGTCAGCCCCACTACTAAATTCAGAAAATATTTTACACGTTTCCTACTATTATTATTACAAAATTCCAAAGGGCTGTATTTCTGGCAGAAATCACAGATGGAGGAAGAAGTAGTCTGCTATTATGCTTTGCACCAGGGAGAAAATCTCTCCGTTAATCCAAATTTATTAAGATTTCACCAATGTCAATAAGCTATTTAAAAGCAAAGACGGGCTGCAAACACCAACACCAAAGTAACGTCGCCAACGAAGAAGCAGTCGGCGAGCTAAATTCATTTCGAAAACAAGCTTTTGTTACCAAACCCATCAGCTTCTGGGTGGCCAAAAAAAGCCCTGTATTTGTTTGAGGTCTGAAAAATGGAAGGAAAAGCTTTCTGAAAGGAAGAGCATTTCCGAGGGCTGGAGGCCCCGCGATGCACTTTAGGTGAAATGACAGCAGAAGGGAAAAAGCAACTCCTATCGACTTCAAGAGGGACCAGAAATCCAACCTTTTATTTTGAGGAAGAGCGCGAAGAAAGATAGGTTACAGCAATCCCGGCTCAGGCTTCCAGAGGGAGCTTGGATAAATAATTTAATGCTTTTCTGCTTCAATTTCCTTCCCATAAAATGGCATAATAATATATCTCCTACCCATTCTTTATCTTCCCGATTTATATCGCAAGATTTTTGGGGCAGGAAGAAAGGGCCAGATAAAACAAAGATGAATGCACGTCAAAAGGAACCGAGAGAGAATTTCAATTCCTCCATCCAAAGCTACTTTAGCAACAACTCAGCAGCAGCCTGGTTTATAGGACATCTGCTCTTTGACCTTCTCCCTCTCCCGTGAGAGAGGTTGTGGCCGAGCCCCAGCAACCTGGTCCCTGATGGGAGCGGAGCTGGATGGTCAACCAAACACCTCTGTGACAAAGCGACGGGCTTGGAAATCCCACAGAGACGGCCAACATGGAAGGGGTCAAAGGATCTACTGAAATTGTTTCAATAATTTGGCCCTTCCTNGGACGGGGCTTGGAGCAGCCTGGGCTGGTGGGAGGTGTCCCTGCCCAGGGCAGGGGGATGGACTAGATGGTCTTTAAAGGTCCCTTCCAACCCAACCCATTCTATGATGTCATGATTCCTAGGAATAGTAGGTTGGAGCACATCCCTTGCTCAAGTGCAGAGGTTGAAGAGTCTGTCTTCTCCCTCAGGTCTCAGCCCTCCATTAAATCTGTAGAAATCATAGCACAAATGGCTGCAATGATGATTTAGGTCTCTAGACAATGGCTGTCCTACAAATAAAACCCGTCTCCCTATAGGGAAAGGGTTGGGAAGAGCTCTGTACTACCATTCAGCCACGGAAGTTGTGGAGTCACCACCCCTGGAGGTATTTAAAAGCCTCAATTGCCACTTTTTTGGGGAAAGGGAGACAAACCTATCCCACTAGAGCTTTTTTGGATGAATCTCAGCCAAGCGACACTCCAGTGCTTTTGTGCAGGGACAGATCAGACGGAGCCGAAGCAAACTGCCGGCTCCGGCTGGGGACACGCCGCCCTGTGTCCCACCAGCAGCGAGTGGGAAGGACAACCACGTTGGCCAAGGACCGCGGCATCACAACGCTCCCTTGAGGGATGGAAGGATGAAGGAAACGGCCCCTGGTGCAACAGAGCTTCCGACTACAACGTATTTTCATACTGGCAAGGTGACATCTTCATCCGGTGGGGAAGGGGGCGGCAGGGATTGTCTGTCTGTCCTACAGTGGGTCGAGGTGGATCCAGGGAAGACTATTGTGCCTCTGCATCACAGCCTGCATCAGGGACCTAGAAATATGGAGATTTCATGCAAACGATGCACCGCCTCGATTTGCATAGTTGATTAAGATGGGCTCATCTGCTCTGCACTTTTTTTTTTTTTTTTTTCAGATAAAAGTGGCTTTAATTTTCTGCTCCTTCTCGGCAAGTCAGTCAAAGCAAGGTGTTTTCCTTGGCATAACGGTGCGTCAGCCTCTCGGCGAACCCGGAGCAGAATGACAACCTCCTTCTCACCAGCGAAGCTTATTATTTATAAAAAGCAACAATTAGGCGACAAGCACCGAATTCCTCACGTCAGCCACCTCCACGAAGCAGCGAAAGGAAGGAGCGTGCGGCGCAGACAAACCTCCCCCATGGAAAAATCCCTCTTCTCATTTAAAGCATTCGGAATATTTTCACCCCAGCAGATTATTTCCGGTAAACGTGGCCTTCACAGCCATCAAAACATTTGGAAAAACCAGCAACAATTTCTAATTCGCTAGAAAAAAGCAGCAAAGTAATTCCGTAATGCCGAAACATCCGGTAATGATGTTTTTCAAACTGAAAGAGTTCTTTTCTAAATAACTTTTACATTAGTCGCATGGATTTTGGCGTAAGCTTTTCACAATTATTATATACCGGGCAACAAAATTAAATATATTATTAGAGCCAAAAAAAGAAAGGAAAATGATCCAGAAGGGTTTTCGCTGTACTTGAAAATACAAGAGACTCCAGCAACAGAAAATCTCCCGTTTTTCACAAAATTTCCCAAAAAACCCAACTCCCAAACCTCTGGTCCTCGCTGTGCTCTGGTTATCCTAACTCTGTATTTAAAGAGTTTGATGAAAAACGTAAAATAGTTTTAAAGATGATAAGGGCATAAAAAGAAATGGGTTTAATAAAAAATAAATACTGTCTGAGGGGAAACAGGACGGGATTGTCCTCAGGATCTCCCTCAGGCCAAACCCTCTGGAGCACCAGGAAATAAAACGCAACAGCTTTTTACTGCTTCTGTTATAATTCTCACGGAGGTTGTGGGAGCTGATAACCGGGACTTCCAGAGATCTCTGGAAGAAAACCTCGACACCTCTCAGGAATGAGGAGGGTCAGAGGTATTTTCAAACCTACTGAGGCCAAAGGAGGTTTTTTTTTTTTTAATTTTCTTTTCCAGGAGGTATAAAAAGACAAGTATGTGTCTGAGAAGAGAAAGTCTTTCTGCTATAGTGGCAACCTCAGTAATGGTTTGGGTTGGGAGGGACCTTCAAGATCATCCAGCCCCCCCCTGCCCTGGGCAGGGACACCTCCCACCAGCCCAGGCTGCTCCAAGCCCCGTCCAACCTGGCCTTGAACCCCTCCAGGGATGGGGCAGCCACAGCTTCTCTGGGCAACCTGGGCCAGGGGCTCACCCCCCTCACAGCCAAGAATTCCTTCCCAATATCTCCTCTCAATCTACATGAAAACACTTGTACCTGGCACTGATTCATCTTGTACCAACAATTCCACCCTAAGCACGAAGCCATGGAGATGCCTCCTCACGACGGCAGTAGGAAGGCTCTATGTATTCCTCATCTACTGGGGCTCTTCCTCCGCGCAACTGAGGACACCAAGACATAAAAAGTTCTCATAAAGGGGATGCAAAGTCATTTGAATCCGCGTTTAATTACAACGTTTCATAGACCGATGCAACTTCCTCATGAGACGGACGCTTTTCAAAGGCGGCAGAAGAGCCAGTCAGAAAAAAACCCCAACCAAACAAAACCCCCCAAAGAAAAGACTGCATTACTTCCGTTAATTAAGATGGATGACGAACAGCAAGCAATTTGTGGCGCCTTAAATTGAACCCAAGACAGTTTGACAACGAGCATTTTCACTTTCTGGGTTTGATTTGGTTTTTAATTTAACTCTGGGTCTACCGAGGTGGTAACAAATTCCCCTGCTCTTAATGAGCCTGAATCCGCCCTCCTCTCTCAGAAAAAATAAAGGTTTGCAGGACATCTTCAGAGGATGAAGATTCCCACGTCTTCACCGTTTTGCCCATTTTAGAACCAAGAGATGACGACGTAAACACTCTGCTCAGGGTCATTGGACGAGCCAGCTTGAAACCTCAACCCCAGAGAGCTTCTAGAGGTGTAACACTATTAGTCACGTAAAAAATTAACTACGAATTTCATCAGGTGCCCTTCAGAGGGATCTGGCCGCAGGAAGGACCGAGCTGGGACAAGAAAGCAACGGGGTGGCACCACCGCAGCGAGAGGCAGGGTGGAAACGCTCTCGGTGATGGAGATGACTTGGGAAGGCGGAAATTTTTCAACTGAATAAATACCTTAAAGAATCTGATCATGGTGGGGTTTACAGAAATGCCGGAAGAACTGATCGCGTCCTCACCTGGTCCCTTTTTTTTGCTGCTCAAACAGGAGACGAGAACCAATCTAAGCTCCAGGATAGACGTGCTGAATATTTCCCTCTCCTACTCCCTGCAACCTCTTTTCAAAAGCCTTTAGGAAGCAGTATGACACAAATTTTCATTTTTCTCTTATTTGATGCCTCCTTATACCTCCTTCTTGCAAACAGCCTTTACAAAAGTCTCACTCAGCCTCCCCACGGCGCACAGGGAACCTAATATTCCGCGGGTAAGTCCAGACGGAATCACTGAATCTGGCTTAAAGTACTGCACTTTATTCCACAAGAGAAACTAGAAATTCCGGAGGAAATAGAAAGAAAAAAAGAAAAAAACAAAAAAAAAAAGGCCATGGCACTAAAACTAACCAGGGTCTGAAGAATAACCCAGCATGAGGTGATCTTTAATCTCAATTATCAATGCTAACAGGCTCTATTAACCAGCTCTGCCCCCAGTTTAAATGTATTTAAAAAGCAAAATCTGGGCTGACCGCCCCCGGGGGCACGTTCAGACCCAGCCCTGAGGTGGCAGAAGAGGACGGAGATGGCGGGACCTGGGAATGGGAGCGGGCAGATCCCACTTGCCATGGGAAAATGGCTCAGATTCCCCACCAAACAAAAAAACCCATCTACTTTCTTGGAAATTAAACCCGGCGTAAAAACAAAAGCACGGAAAACAAAAGACACAATTCATTCAGGGGATCTGAATTCCTATTTTCCAGTGCAGAGGAAAGCTCTAAGGATACTCAGAGCTATGCTGGGGACACCACCAGTGTCCCCGTGACCAGGCTAAAGCAAGACCTCATCCTGCCCCTGCAACAACCTCCCGCAACGTGAAGCCTCTTCCAAGCGTTGAGACTTGTCTCTCAAGAAAAAAAAACCCAAAAATTGACAAAGTGGATGGGAAGCCGGGAGCCAGACTCGAAGACCTTCTCCTTTAGATCTGCCCAATTTTTCGAAAAGAAAGTATGTTTCATTCAAATTTAAAGCAAATGAATGAAACCCCCCCCACCCCCTCCAATGCTCCACATAAATTACTCATAAAATTAAAGAACCATGCCCGAATGGCATAAAGGTACCCCAGGGTGTATTTCACTGAGCCATTATGGAAGAATACACGCAAACGAGGAGGATATTAATGACTCCACAGAACACATTTTTTCGGGACCGCTTCACCCTTTCATCAAATGACAAGAAAAAACTCACCGCCGAGGCACTACGCCGGAGGTGCTCGCGCTTCTGCCTGCCCCAGCTCTTGCCTATAATGATAAATCTATGAAATATATATAATATAAATATGTAATCACCCCCTGCACCTCGCAAAACAGCTACTGCCCCCAAACCAACGCGGCCATTCGTTATCCTGAGTATCTTTTTGTACGCGCAAAATTCAGCAGGGTGAGAATGCAGACTCTCAGGCTGAGATTTTTATCTTTTTTTCCTTTCAAAATAATATATGTAATGTTGCTGTAAACTGAGGGATGGAGAGCAGGAGCTTCACGTCCTCAGTCCATCACTGGGATAGCCGACGCGGGCCGGGCTGCGGCAGAGAAGGCTCCTGATGGCACCCGTGGCTCCCTCATTAGATGGCACTACCTGTGGGTCTGTTAAAAATTATTAATTTTTGTTACACGGGTACAGGATGGAAAGGGAAATCCCTGCCACGAAGGATATTGTTTAAGCAGCATGGATAGATTGTACCTAGGTGTGACGAAGGAGAGAGGAAAAGGCATGGATTCAACAAACAGCCCAGGCTGGAAGGGACCTGGAAAGATTAACTTTTGTCAATATTGGTTATTTCTATTCTGGGGATGGAGAAACCAAGAGCTTCGATGATCCGCCACGGCGGGTTTTAGAGCTGCCCAAACTCATCCCCGGGCTCTCATTTCACCCAGACCCATCGTGAGCTCATTTAGCATCATTTATAGTGATGGCGTTAGCATCCTGGTGACTGAAACTGGTACCCAAAAGAGCTGAGTAGGGAGCAAAGGCGGCACCAGAGCCCTCTGAAATGCTCAGCATCCGACAGCAGCGGGGGCCAGGCCCTGCTTGGGGACCCCGGCCAGCCCTGAGAGGTGACAATCGGGCGCTGTCGCCGCCTTGGTGTCTAAAACAGACGGGTCTGATACAAGTCTTGAGAAAAAAAAAATCAATTATTCCAGCACACGTTTACTTTGCCAACTTAATTTGTGCAGATCAACATAGATGGAACCGACTATTGCTTGATAAAATTGTCATCTACGTGGGCTTTAAAGACACCCCCGCCTTCCCTTGCTGTTTCACCGTGGAATTTCACTGCATTAATTTTAACGGCCTTATTAATTTTCTATGCGGTTTTGACATCTGTATAAGAAATGTATGTTAAAAGAGGCTGCAGCCGAAATTTTGCCTATGTCTTTTTAACGTTTCCTGTGCAATAACCCCAAGGAATATTGTCTCCATTGACAAACCTGGAGAAAAAAAACCCAACCAACCGAACAAAAAACCCACTAAACCCCAAAACTCAAATAGTTTCTGGTGCAACTGCTTTAATGCAGTACTGACGGCGGGTTTGGGGGCTATTTGTCTTAAGGAGAAAATTCAGGTGCAGCCTGATAAAAGAAATAATCTAAGCGCTTCCCTGCCATCATCGCAAAAAAAAAAAGGTAATTATGAAATGAGAAAGGGAGTCATTTCTGAGGTTAGATGCATCGGCCTCTAACGGGAATGGAAAGTAATTCCAGAAGTATTTAGAGGCAGGGGTGGATCTTGGTGACCAAAGTCACCCAAGTCTCCTACGCAAGAAGGAGACCCTCCACCTGCTGCAAAACGCTCCGCTCGCTCCGTAAATCCACCACAAATCTATTTCTTTCAGAATTCCCATTTTCAGGCCACTGGGGTGGGGAGCTCGGCTCCTCCCGGCTGCTCCCCACCTTGGGGGGGGGTCAGAGATTTGCCCCTCGCAGGATAGAGCAGGAGCGGGGGGAGACATAGGGGTACGCAGTTGGGCTTCTCTTCAGTAGGTACCGCAATACCGCCCTACCTTCAGGAGGATACGGGAATTAATTAGCCCTTAACGATGCGCGGGTAGAAGCTGAGACGTCAGCCCACACCGAATCGAATCCACTGGAAGGGAGACGAGAAAAGGCAACTTTCTGAGGCCGGAGTGACGCCGTCAAGTTTCTCTGGGGCACAGCAACGCGCTTTTCCTACTCATCGCCTCTTTCACCAACTAATACACACATCACGGAGACGCGGATTTATTAAGAAACCGCTTTTAATTCCTAAGGGCGGTGAAAAAAAAGCGAGCTGGTCCCCACAGCAGGGAAGAGCTTTCAAAGCTCGGATGGACAATTTCAATCCTCCTTGCGAGAATAGATGGGCTTCTTTATTCCCTACTGCCAAGCTGCTTTAACAGCATCTTGAGGAGGCCAAAATAATAACTCACAAAGTCGCCACATGTGGTATGAAAAGATTAGACATGGCTTAAGCAGGCAGGGATTTAAATCCGGGCTGATAATACTGTAGTGAAATTATATACCATAATAGCAGAGAAAAAGGGGGTTGTAGTTTACTTAAAAAAAAAAGAGGGGGGTTGTCTGTTAATCTGGGGACAAAAACCTTCATACAAATCCAGCCCATGCATTCTGGATGATTATTTCAAAAAGCTGGAACTTGTTCTGTCGATCTTTTAAACTGATTATTGAGCAAACGCAGGCACTTTTAGAAAGAGGCACTGACAGACGTGAATTTCAGATGTCCTTTTTCATCAGCTTTTTCTTCTTCAACAACGCCAGATTGCGTAACGCTTCTGCTATTTTCAAATAATGTGGAAATTCAATTTATGTGCAGCCGTGTAATTCCTTGTACGATAGTTACAGCATGTTCTAAGAGACAGCCGCATGGAAGCTGACTGCCTCCCAGGGCCGGAGAGACTGCTTTCAACATGATAATTTGGTCAAAAGTAAAAAAAAAAAAAAAAAATAAGCGAAAAGAAAACTGGAAAGCAATATTTCCTCCATGCTCAAACTTCGACGCTTTAGAGAAATCTTGAAGTTATTAAAATAAGGAAGATATTCCCGATGACTGCGCCTGAAACGGAGCCGGCAACTGCGCGGTGGCAGCTTCGGACGGGAACAGCAGGGGGTAGCGGCGCCTGCTTTTCACTGGGGTTTTGCCATGGGGAAGGCATTTTCCAGATTAAAATGTTATTTTTCTGCCGTAAATATATAGAAGTATTACATCTATCCTATACAAACCCGCAGAGAAATGTTTATCTGCGCTTTCGTGCGCGTGTGTCTAAGCGGAGATGAATTACTAATAGCTAAACGATGCTGATGGTTAGTTACTTAACGCCTTACTTTCAAAAGGTTCGTATTCCTAAATGGGTGTTGAAGACTTGTTTCCCCAAAAAGGGCCAGGATCCAACCCTGCTCGTGTTTGCAGACGGCAGCAGCGTTAACTGCAAACAAGCGCGATAAGCGGCAGCGCAATCTCAGAGCGGGAAGTGACGCGGTACCGAAAACGCAAGGCCGTCCGGAAAAATAGAGCGTTACCTGTCTTGGGTTGTATTTCACTAACATCACTGCTCCTGGGGGTTTGGGAAGCAATGGCGGAGTAAAATTCATGTTTTGCGATAAATAAAGCTATAAATGTGAAATCACGGAATAATGGAAGTTGAAAGGTCCCTTTTCCCAGGGGATGTCACACATGCTCCCACTGGCCCTAACAGACACTTTTCCTGGGGCTGAGCTTAGCTGGAAAAGGAACTCAAGAGTTCAAAAGCCACCTCCGGAGGCTCGTCTTATCCTCAGATTGGCTTCCAAGCTCCTTTTTCCCCCGTGGAGAAGCCATTCCCACCTCCTCTCCCTGCTCCCAGCAACCAGTCACTTGGGGCAAACGAATCAAGACACAACATTTCAGGGTTTGGCAGCTGGTACCCTTCACACAACGAGTAATTTTCGGACAAATATTGCCTCTCGGTGGAATTTCGGTCCGTGGCGACGTGCGACCATGTAAAATAGTTTCTGCGCTTCTGGTTAAGCGTCAGATTTTCCACTTTGTTACAGAGAGGGAGCGGATTCTGGCAGGGATTTACTGACAGAGCGTAAAAGTAGCTCAGCATCCCACCATCACCCCTGTGGCCCAGCAAAGGACTCCGGTGTGAGATACAGCACCCACCTCCGGGCTAAGAACGAGACACCAGTCCCATTTTTAGGGCCAATTCTTCTGAAAAAAAATTCATTTTGCCATGGAAGGGGCTCAAATAATGTCTCAGTCCTCTCTCTGCAACGGCCCTTCCAAGCAAGAAAGACTGCAATAGGACAAGCTCAACCAGAAGAAACATCTCTTCTTTCTGGGTAATAGACATGAGCGGATATTTGTCATAAAATGAGATACAAAAAGAGAAAAGTGGCTGCTGAAAGGTACCACCTGCTCCAAAGTTAATTTTTTTTTAAAAAAACCAACTTATTGCTAAAGGGTAACTAACAGAAAATATTTGGGTTTAAGCACCCATAAGGCAAAACGTTTACGTTTTTGTATCTTTCTTGTTTATCTTGTTCCCTAGTAAAAAAACCAACACCTCACCTACCACAGCAGAGATTTTGATGCTGCTTAATAGATGGGACGCGTGAGCATCGACGTCGCCCCACAAACTACCAATACGCTGCTCTTCAGATGCTCTGCCAGAAACAGCCCAAACCAAGGCAAGGTTTTATTTACTGTACCTAAAAGCCACGTTTTTGAAGAGGAGCTGGATGAAAACCTCAAACCAAGGCCCTCCGAGCACCGCGGAGCCGCACTTTGTGGCCACAGCTCTGGCCGCCTCCCCTTTGCCCAGGGGTCCCGATCCTGCGCACACTCACGCTCCGGCTGCGTGGCCACCTTGACCGGCTGCGAGCTCTCTCCCGGTCCCCACTCGTTGTACGCCACCACTCGGAAGGTGTAGGTCTCCTCCGGCTTCAGGTTGCCCACGGTAAATTGAAGCGTCCCAGATTGAGACGTGTTGACGGCCCGTTCCCTTAAAAAAAAACAACCAAAACCACATTTTAAAATGCATTTAGATCTTAAAGCATTACTTATTGATGCGGTTGGCAGCCTGGATGGTACAATCACTTACCAAACTTCAGTTTGAGGCTTGTTTATCTACAGGGGGGGGTTTTTTATTATTTATTTTTACTTTAAAAAGCCTAATTCAAGTAATGGGGCCCCGCTGGGAATGCTGCAAGCACTACAACAGGAAAAATAAAAAAAGACTTTAAATATTTTAACACTCCGTAAGGTCTACAGTGTATTGGTTCTTTGCTTTTCTTAATATGACAAAAAAAAAAAAAAAAGGGAAAACTGATGGAAAGAAATGGCTGTTTGCTCAAGGATCGCATCCCTGATGTAGGAAATGAGATGTGCATCGCTGCTGGCATCAGCCAGGTTTCTGTTTCTGCCCAACTTGGCCATCAGCGTGCCATGGCCGAGCCACAGCACAAAACGCCATGGGATGCTCCTCCACCAGCTGCTCCCAGCGGCGAGTCCCGCTCTCCAGAGCGAAGGTACAGCCCAGACACTGGGAGGTGGCAGCCCCTGGCCAGGAAGACGCACAAGACACCAATATCCCATCAGGGCAAGAGCCATAGAATTCCTCCCGATGCCACGACCACCCAGAACCAAAGGGGAATCTGAGCTAAAGGGACGGGAGAAAATGAGCGGTGAGAAAGATCCAGACCCTTGAGTCATCAACGCGGGATTATCCGGGAAAAAACACAATCCCCAAACGGTAAAGCCGGGCTGAAATTGGATGAAATCACAGTTATTTCATGGACAATCTGCAAACAGAAGTGGGTAAAATTGCTTTTGTAACTGATTTATTATGGATGGTGTGCCTCGCTCCCCCTCCTTTACTAGAGCCCTCTGAAAAGCTAAGGACAACAATAATGTAGATTTCATACTGCCGGGAAAAAAAAAAATCACGTTAAGACTGAATCAACTAATCGTCAAACTTTTTGTAGTGCTGCAACAGGCACGGCAGCAATTCAAGAAGGGAGATGATTCTTCCTTTGGGGAACGTTTCCTCAAAATGAAGTTTCGCAGACCAAAGAAAGGTCCTGCCCTCTGAGCGCTGGGATCTGCCGTGGCTCCAGCCCTCCGAGGATTGACTGAACAAAGCTTGGGTGAACGCTGCCAGGGGAAAAAGGTCAGATCATCCCTTAGCAGAGACAACAGGAGTTTAATATCTCTATTGCCACGTTCTTAAACCACTATCCATCGTATTTGAGAAGTCGCGGCAGAAGAAGTTGTGGTTGCCCCATCCCTGGAGGGGTTCAAGGCCAGGTTGGACGGGGCTTGGAGCAACCTGGGCCGGTGGGAGGTGTCCCTGCCCAGGGCAGGGGGGTGGAACCAGATGATCTTTAAGCTCCTTTTCAACCCAAACCATTCTGTGACTCTGCAGGTGGTTTTCTGGCACACTTGGTAAGGCAAAAGCAGAGCTGTGGGTGGCTGCTGCTCCCTCACGAGGACACTCGTAGGCAGAGCCTTTGCTCTTCCTAACGGTGCAAGCTGAGCTGGGCTTGCCCATCTTGGCCAAATTTATTGTCTTGTCTCTTATCTCTGCTTTCTATTTTCAAGCTGTAGGAGAAACAACACAGCTGCGTTGAAATCAGCTCCAATGGATTTGTAACCAACCGACCGACGGGGTTTAGCGGTGGTTTTTGTCGGTGTTGGGTTGATGGTTGGACTCGATGATCCGAAAGGTCCTTTCTCACCCAGACAATTCTACGACTGACTCTGAAGGCAGCAGTACCGTGGGGGGATCAGACGACCAGGAACATCTGAACCGAACAGCTACGACATTCTCATAACCCCTTTAAGATGCAGGAAACCACAAGCAGTAAAACAGGTAACAAAATACACCCAGTGACTTCCTACCTGCAGAATGATGGGACTGGCGGAAACCCTTATCTCACTGTATACATCTTTTTTTTTTCAACAGCAAAGCAACAAGACTACCTTCCAATCCCAAAATAGGAGTAAAGAAGCAAGGGAAAGACACATTTCCAAAGTTAATTAACGCATGTCCAACTCTACGCTCTGGCAATTCAATGGTTTCCAGTTTGGGAGCAGCGATGAACGGGAGAAGCTCTGGGCTGTCCCCAGCCCACGCTAAAAATCACAGAGGGAAGTTTCCCTGGTCTTGGACAGCCAGCGTGCTCCCTCCACGCACCTCAGGAAAGCACCTTTTTATGTTTTACTTCCTATAGCATGGCTTTTCCATCTATCACCATCTAGAGCATCTTCCAACTGCAACACCAGAAGCCCACAGGGCAGTGCAAGATCTTCTAACCCCCCAAAAAACCCAAAAGAAATGGATTGTATTAAAAAAAAGTTCCAGATTTCCCTAAGTAAAGACTAAGTAATAACCCAGCAAACACCCCAGATCTGAGATCAAGAGGAATAAAGCAAAATAAAGGGCTGAGGTTTCCCTCCAGGCAGGTTGAGATGTGAGAACGGCCGGCAGCCCGCCCAGCCAGATAACAGACTTTTAGAGAAATAAGTGAACCAGGATGGAAATACCCGGTTATTCCAGCATAGGACAGAAATATGGGGTTATTCTCCTGGCACAGGACAGAAATACCTAATTATTCTCTTGGCATAGGACAGAAATCCCGGGTTATTCTCCTGGCATAGAGCTCCTGCTGACAGCTTTCGGGATTTTGGGCACCCAGATTATCACAGATACTCAAGAGGGTCCATCGCCTTCAAATCACCGCATCTCCTCTGACTCTACCGTTCCTGGTTCCTGTGGAAATCTCATGTTATCTATGACTAGTGAGAAAAAATTATCCCTTCTGTTTAAACAAGCCACCTTCCAACGTCACATCGGGCAGCGATGCTTTCTCTTACACCGTAAACCCTCCATCCAGCAAAGAGAAAAAACTCCTTACGAATATAACAACCCTGGCTTTGTCTGTGTAAAACAGACATCTAAAACGCGTTGGGTGGATGCTGTAGAACGGGTCTTTCTCCCTTGAGCTCCAGTGACCTGCCCCACTGACACACGCACTCAAGCTGAAGTTAGGCGAGATGAGCGTCATCGACACCCGAAAGTCCATCGCGTGCTCCTCCCTGCTTAACAGCGAGGGGTTAATGCGCTACAGATGCTACAGCAACGCAGGAATCGTCCCAAAAGCACCACAACGTCCTTGAATGGGGGTTCCATTGGAGGCTTTCTTGTTCAAACCCATCTTGGCCATAAATGAGAGTCTAAAAATAAAAAGACCTTGACTAAAGTCATCCACTTCCTTGTAAAACGGAGGCTTCGACATGTAATTTCCAGTGACTGAAGATCATGTTACATTACGGTATCAGCATGTAAAAAGAAGATAATTACAGTTCCCATATATCTCTTAGGTGTGTAACAAATGCTTTTATAATGTTTCAAACACCTAATTAGTTACTTCAAGTAAGACAAGTCATGCTAATGCTCCTTGCTGTGAAATGAGCGCTATTAATTTTAAAATGGACCTACTTTTACAACCGGTAGGTTTTTTTTTTTAATCTCCCATTATCCTTCTCCCACAAAATAACTCAAAGTCCTTGATTATAATAAGCAAACCTCCGAACTGATGTAAATAGATCATCTGGGAATGATGTTTCAGAACTTCAGCGGAATTCTGAAGATAGGCTTTAATCAAATTAAGTTTTTTGGTATTCAATTAAGCGGTCCCTTGCTTCATTGCTTCAGTCCGCATCATGCGGGAAGCTAAACTGGGCGAGCTATTCGCTGCTTGTGACTATCTCATTAATTACTAATTTATTTATTAATTTGTTACTGAAAATAAGTTCTAGTAAATGTTCCACTAAAAATAAAACGCGTCCCAATCTACAAGAGAGTCCTTCGTCGAAGGGTTTTACATTCAGCTGTAATACTGCTAATTTCCAGGGGCATTTTCTACTTTTTTTAAAAAAAAAAATAAAACCCAAAGTGTTTAATTTCCTACATTGGGAAAAACGTTTGCTAACAGTCAGTTAAAAAAAAAAAAAAGGATAGTTACAAATCAGGCCCCACTATTGAACCCAACCTGACACTTCAATGGCAGCAATCACAATCTGACCTGAGTTTCGGGGGGGTTGGATCTCACCTAAAATGCTAACCGGAAAGATATTACCATATAAATATTTCTCATGGTTTATCAATAAATACAGTAAATTTTTTATCGCAATTTAATTTTTAAATTTAGCGATGCAAATTCTCACCGGGACGGCAGACTTCGTTTAAAACTCTGCACGGGTAGTTAAATACGCCTTGAGATTACAATTGAGGAGTTGCGGGTTTTTTTGGGTTTGAGATAGATCAAGATCAAATCAGTAAAAAAAAAAAACGTCTCTTTCTCTGTGGTGACTTATCTGCTACCGCATAAATATAAAATGCCCTTGTGCATCACTGCTCGCTCACTGAAGAGCAAACCAATGGAGACGGACGAGAAGCGGGAACAAATAGCGAGGCCGAGAGCAAATCTCCACATCAAAACCCCACTAAAACTGGAACCTGCCTGTGGACTGAAATCTCCCATCTGGCCCATTCTGCAAACGCTCCAAACAAAATAAAATTGCTGCTCTAAAATCGTTTGCAATTAAACAGGGGCAACATCCAGACACAAACGCTGTTGGTGCGAAGGGAGATGGAGATGGACCCAATGATTCCCACCCGAAGACCACGCTCCAGCTAAAATAAAATAAAAAGTTAATTAAAATTAAGGTTTCCACAGCAGGCGGAAGTGAGGGATGCTGAAGATGCAGCAGCACCCAAGGACAGCCCTGTTCCCAAGAGAATCACAGGATCGTTCAGGTTGGAAAAGACCCTTGGGATCATCGAGTCCAACCACCAACCCCGCTCTACAAAGTTCTCCCCTACCCCATATCCCCCAACACCACACCTAAACCACTCTGAAACACGTTCAGGGATGGCGACTCCACCACCTCCCTGGGCAGCCTGTTCCAGCATCTGACCACTCGTTCTGGGAAGAATTTTTTTCCTAATATCCAGCCTAAACCCACCCTGCTGCAACTTGAAGCCATTCCCTCTTGTTCCATCGCTAATTCCCTGGGAGTAGAGACCAGCACCGACCTCTCCACAACGTCCTTTCACAGAGTTGTAGAGAGTGGGAGAGCTCACCACCTGCTCAGCATCCCAGCAGTAAACTGGGAAACAAATTGCTGGACATTTACCCATTCCAGGGGTGAATGCCGTATTTTTAATCTTTCAGATGAGCTTATTACTTGCATACAAAATACAGTGCCGGTTTTTTTAGTGAACTTATAACATCAAATGAAACCTACACAAGTTTCTTTCCCTTCTGGAGCACTTTTCCTGCGAGGCAGGCTGGATTTTTATGGTCTTTGTGTGTGTGTACACGTCTATACCTTGAAGAATGACAGCCGTATTCTGCTACTCCACTCTATTTTAACAGAAAAGAGGGACAATTAATGTATGGTACGAGTTACGTCTCTGCCAACAGATCCTATACATGAAATCCTCTCTTTCTGCTCATTTTTTTCATCAACAGCCTGCTCTTATCAGCCAATATTCCACAATATCTCACTTTTAAAGCCAAACTTTCATCTCACCCAGTACCTTCCCTGAGTGCAGGGCGTATTGGCTGGCTGTTTATTTATTCCCTAATAGATTTCAAGTTTGTTTTATCCTTTTCCGAGCAACTTCCCTTTTATTTTTAAGTGCTCTTTCCAATCACCCTTCTCAGGAGAGAAGCCATTTGATCCCATGCGGGATGCCCAGCTGAGCAGGAAGATTAAAGAGCATCCCATCAGAAGGGATTGGGGATTACGCCGCGGCAAGAAGCGCAATCACTTCCAAAAGTGGTTTCTTTCACAGGGCTGGGCTGAAAAACCCTTAGGAGAGAGTTCAAAACACAGGAGGATATTTTTCCGGATGGTTCCCGAAATGGCCGTGCGTCTTCTGTGTCCTGTTGGCCTCCGTGACGCCGTCATGCAAATCCTCCAACCCGGGAAGATCGTCTTCCTCCGGACTTTAAATAATTTCTCTGACAATTCCTTTGCATCCCTGAGGTTAATGTCAAACCCAATATTTCTTTTTTCTAAAGAGAAAAAGAGCTCTTTGGTAAGAATAAACAACGCATAAATTCCATGGAAGCTTTTTCCTTTTCGGAAAACTACGTTACTTTTATCTCACAGTTTGTCGGAAAGTTTGCAAGCCTACAGGTGCGCATTCAGAAGTTTTAAACCGCAGGTGGTATTTTGAGTCTCTTGCTGGAGGGAGCACAGTGGAATTTTTATTTTATCTATTTCTTTGTTATTTTAACCCCCGAGCCCACAGTTTTCTGCAGCAGGCTCTTTAAGAAGAGGTGCATCTAGTTGGGAATGGGACTAAGGCATCCTCCTGGTACCCAGGACTTTGAGCAGCACCATGAAAATTCTAGAAGAAAGAATATTTTGAAGCGTTAAGGGAAATGAGGTGAGCTCTTTTTACATCTATTTTCATCTCAGAAACCCCGTTATTTAAAGGCCTCATATAGGAACATCACTATTTTCTCCTCAGCACTAAATGAAAAGGCTGAGCTAGAACATGACTCAACCAGTTGATGTTCCTATGTTTCGGATGTTTGTAAGACAATTAAAACAAACGAGATGTGATTACAACAGTGCCCTCCGGCATTGCCACGTCACACCCACTTCATACCCCTCAACAAATCTTAAAGCACTTCATAAACATAAGGAGATGAGAACCTCATGCCCAGCACAGGACCCTCTTCCATCCTCACTGGTGGCGTTGGCTACAGACAAATGTTAGGATCCGGATGGGCAAAAAAATCAGATTCAGTCGTGAGAACCCCGATTTGGTACCCAAACTGGGAGTGATAAGGGAGCCTCTGAGCATCCTCGCCTCCCATCAAACTCATTCATCGCTCTTTTCGCAACAGTTTTTTGCTACGGCCAATTCGTATCTTCCTTGAGTGCCTTACAACCCTCGGTGTGTCTCCTGATGCTCCAGCGAGGTGTCGTTCTCATTTCCTAGATACTAGTCACAACTGGAGATGATATGATGCAGGATGGAGATCTGAATGCTGGACCTCTGTCCCCTCTGTCTCGCTCTGCTCCCATCAGAGAATCGTCTAAGTTGGAAGGGACCTTCATGATCATCCAGTCCAACCATCAACCCAACACTGACAAAACCAGCACTACCCCATGTCCCTCAGCACCGCGTCTGCCCGGCTTTTAAATCCCTCCAGGGATGGGGACTCCACCACTGCCCTGGGCAGACTGTTCCGATCCTTGACAACCCTTTCCATGAAGAAACGTCTACGTGGTTACAGAAGAAAGCTGGACATTGTTGGAGATTCAGGTGAGAATGTCCAGACAGGAGCAGGAAATTTTGCCTGCAAGACCAAGCCCTTTCAGAAGAAGGATGAGGCCGTGCTGTGGCAGAGGGGAGCTCACTTGCATAGAATGGTTTAGGCTGGAAGGGACCTTAAAAGCCACCCAGTGCCCCCCCCTGCCCTGGGCAGGGACACCTCCCACCAGCCCAGGCTGCTCCAAGCCCCGTCCAACCTGGCCTTGAACCCCTCCAGGGATGGGGCAGCCACAGCTTCTCTGGGCAACCTGGGCCAGGGGCTCACCCCCCTCACAGCCAAGAATTTCTTCCCAATATCTCATCTCAATCTCCCCTCTTAATAACTGTGGGGTTCCACCTTCTTTAGTCCTCATGAACCCATTACACATCCGCGCATTTTTCAATTAGCCGTAGATTCCTACTCAAGCCCCCTCAGAAGCTGAGCTGCCATCAGCACACACACAGGCACGAGCCACCAGCCAGTAGCTAAAGCGCAGAGAAATACAAGCCAGGATACTTCAAGGGAATGCTTCACAATGATGTACAGAAAGAGAAAAAAATCCAAGATTTTTCTCAGGCATAAAATAATTTATCAAGTTAGGAAAATAAAACAAAGCCCCAGGAAATAGGCAGTACCTTTTGGAGTGTGAAACGAGCCCACGCGATGAGGAATCATGCAAACACCGATCAATGTATTGGCACCGATCAACGTGATCGTGCCATTATCACAAACGATCTATCTGCTGCGTAGCTCTAATCCATGTGGCCAGAACAGCCCAGCCCAGTCCACTGTATTCGCAACCATGTAAAATTTCTACAACCCCCTCCCTGGCTGTTTTTAAGGTCTTGCACCGTTTGTGCTGCTCTAAAAGCCGTTCTTCTCTCCAGTTGATTACGGCTCAACAAATTCACCGCCACCGGCAATGCGAAGAACACTTGAGCTTGTGTCTTCAGAGGAAGATAAAAGGTAAAATATGGAGCTAACAATATTTTATGTTAAACAGCTGGAGGAGAGAAGATCCACAGACATCACTGTCAACGCAAATGGTCCTTCATACCCAGACCATCAGCACTGGCGCATAAATGGTGATGTGATGTCTACAAAACCACACGGCAAAAAAAGGCGTTTCAGCTTCACGCTTACAAGAGGGAGAAGAACACAAGGTTGAGAACCATTAACAAGACAGTTGTGAAGACCTCAGGCTCGTTTAGGACAACTCCCCGATCCAGAGGAGATCCATGGTCTGTTGATGCCTACCTGTTGATGCCATCCCTGGAGAAGAAGACCGTGTACGTCTGGACGCTGCCTCTGGCTTCTGCGGGTGGGCGCCAGCTGAGACGGACAAATCGGCTGGAGACCAAAACAGGGACCACATCTCGGGGGGCAGAGGGGAGGACACTGGAACTTGGGACAGCTGGAGGGGAAGGAGAGGAGTCAGTCAGAGAGGTCGGTGGCACGGAGGTGTCGGGGCGGGCAGGAGGTGCCGTGGTGGCCACAGCTGAGGTGTTACAGAACAAAGGGTCAAGGTGGCATGGAAGAAGCGTGAATAAAATGACAGGGGACGAAAAAAGAGAGAGAAAAAAAAACTAACAGTAAAATCAAACATTAAAATACAGCATCCTGAGCCATCCTCTAAAGTGAAGAGCAACACACAAAGCTCGAGTAGGCTACTTCCTCGGGATACTTGGAAATTATTTCCTGTACGAGTTATCAGGGTGATACGTTCCTGCGTTCACTCCTGTTTCGCTGGTTTTGCCTCTTGTGCCCCAAGCAGGAGAAGTATTTAACCTCATAAACAAGCAATAGTTGACCCTTCCAAGCCTGAAGCCTACAAACCAACTGGTCTGGGAAGAGCAGAAACTAAGTTGAGTGCTGCACGCGACTCAGTAGGTAATTGCACCAAAGTGGGGTAAAAGAAAAAGGAAAAGACAGTGAGACTTAATACGAACACCGTTCCCCATGGAAAAGTGTTCAGTCTACGTGTGAAATCCAGAACGGATAAACTGCAGATTCAAGCAGTTAAAATTCATTTTAGAACGGCATGTCTTTATAAAGTTTTAAGGGTTTGGTTGTTGCCCATGAAGTCCATGTGAAAGCTGGCCCATCAGCATAAATATATCAATCAATCAATAAATAAATATTTTTACCAACAATTTAAGTGATCAGCTGCCTCCTGACATAGCACATGCACCTGATGGAGCATCCATAATTACCTAGTGTACTCCGAGAGCAAACATGATGTAAGGTTCGATTTCAAGGGTCGCACCGGCCCTGAAAAGCAGGTTTTCACCATTGGTATCGAACCAAAAAGCAATTTATGTTTTTAATTATTGCAAATCTTTTTTGGTCAGTCCCTACGCACATAGCGCGAACTATATTAGTAGCATTAAATTACTGTGAGATCATTAACCGCATTGTATTATCTGAACAGCCTATGAAGAACAGCCTTGTGTAAAAAGCATGACGTTCACTGAATACTAGCTTAGCATTTTGTTAAATTACCCCAAAGTTATTATTAAAAGCTGCTAATATGGCTATTATTAATAACAAATATCATTACACCTCTTACTTATTGTGATCAATCCGAAACCAGAGGGAATTAAGGAATTTCCCACCGGCATTTCCAGAGTAATGATGTGTTGAAAGAAAATATTAAGCCCTAGTCTCAGCTCTTTTGGTTGGAGAGTTGCGATCCGTTATTTGCACTGAGACTGCGTTTAGCGTCCTTAGTCACGGGCCACCGATCTAAATAATGTGCAAACACAAAGCTAAAGTCTTAATTCTGTGTACATTTATATTACAACGACGCGACTATTTTGCTTCACGCTCAGAGCGCGCGGATTTGGGCTTCTGGGCTATTCTGGATGTTGACTCTTGTATTATAAGTGCATTGTCTTCTTCTAACGAGGGCTGCGGTAGGTAAACATCTCTAGAGAAGCACCAAGTGTTTGGGAAAAAAACACACAGACAAACCTGCAGGGCTTTTCCAGTTGAGTTGTGGTACTTCAATCAACCACAGCAATTGAGAAAACGCCCCGTTTTTAACTGTTTTGGCACCTGAGGTTCTTGGAGAGACTCGCAGTTCTCCCATAAAACCCCCTGGTCCATGGTTCCTCCACCAAATAGCCATAGCCGTCCTCCTGGTAGAGCACGGCGATTTGGCACCTCTGATCCATCAAAACCCATCTGGTGTTCAGAAACCTGCGCTACGATGAGCCTCAAGTCCAAATATGTACATTTAGGTCACTATATCCATACAGGTGTTGAAGGTCCCTCCCCAGAGAATGAGGACATCTACCTAACACAGATGCTGGAGCCCAAAGAGTTACTCAAACGACCAAAGAGTGCCTTTGAAGTATCTCAAACCTGGAGATAAATCCATACCCTTCATGACCTCATCCCCACGGAGACAGCGGTGGTTGACCTGCTAGGTGTCAACTTACGGAAATAATAGCAAAAAAAAAACGAGGTGAAAAGAAGCAAGATTGGGAGTGAAGCTCCAGTCCGCTAAGCACGGGTTTTCCTCTGGCTTCCAGTAAACTCCGTACAGCTCTCACTGACAAAAGCGATTCCGCCGTCATTGTTGGCAGCAGTGAATAGCAAACACATACAGTACAAGAGGACAATATAGGGAGACATACAACCTGAAATTATCTCAGCAAGTAATGGCTGAAAGCCTTCAATCTCTCATATGGCTACGCAAGATCAATCCACTGCCGGTTAAACCATCTTCATCAGCGTCTGACAGGCTCTGATTTCAGCCTGATGTGGTTTTATATTAACTCCTCGCAAAGCGCTTCTCTCTCCGCTCGCGTGGCGGTGTGAATGAAGGTCTCCCTCCGGGCAAAGCCAGCAGAAAACCGCACTCTCCGATTCATTTTCCAAGCGTGTAAATGACTCTACAATCAACTGATAGGAAGTGATCCTCATGGTCCCATCTAGGAAGCCAAATGGAGCACCTCAAATCGAGAACCAACACCCCGCCCCCATTAGTTTTAATCCAAAATCAGCCAGGAGTTGGGTGACCTTATCGTTATTTTGCCGGAAGGACCCATCCCTGCACTCCTAAAGCAAACTTCCTTCGATAATGTAGAAATATGCTCAATGGAGGTGCTCAGGACCTTCCCGTTTACAGCCTTTCTTTGTAAAATACGGACAAAATAAAACACGCACAAGGGCAACTATTTACGGGATTTTAAAACAACTTAAGGCAAAACCATAGGGATGATATCCCAGGTCACCACGGCTTCCCATACGCAGCAACCACGGGCTGTTTGTAATTAAAAATAATAGGAATAGGAGGCCTAGCTCAAAGAGACAGGGTTTTTTTTAATACTATTCATAGGTTGCTTTGGTTGTGGGGGTATTTTTGTATTTTTTATTTATATATATATTCATGTCTGCAGGCACGTAGGGAGGAGAACCTGTTAGTCGCATCTGTCTACCCTTTAAACGGTGTTTTTAAAGACCAGGAAAAGCTTCTGTGCAATTTATAGGAAGAGATGACGAATGAACTGAATGAAAAAAAAGCCAAAAACCAAGTCCCTTGTAACTATATCCCACGTGGAATTTGGTATCGAGAAGATACAACACGGTTATTGCTAAGCAGAGGTGGCAATAGATGGCATGGGTTTATTTAGGAGCCTCTCCTGGTAAAAGACACGGGTGTGAATTCTCTAAATCCAAGTTATAAAACATCTCATGTTCTTACTTGAGCGCTCACAGGGAATACATATATATATAAATATTTTACATATATATATATGTGTAGATACACACGCACAGACCTCAGCACAGGTTTTGCACCTCCGTACAAAAAAAAAAAAAAATCACATTCTTTTTTTCTTTTTTACATATTTACCAGTTAAGAGAAAACAGAAAGAAGTTCAGGAACGTTTAAGGACAAAAAGTTGTACGTTTAAGATGAAAAACGAGTCGAGAAGTTACTGTGCCTACAGAAAACGTTGCTCTTCGATGTCGGTAATATTGACCTCAAAGCCATCCTGGTAATCCACATTGAGGATCGAATCCTGAACGGATAAAAGATGAGTTCAACTTTTCTGCTTTTAAAGCAATTAAAATCCGAATGTTTTTAGCAACTTGGGTTTAATTCGCATTGAATGTTTAAGCCCGTTATAGCCATACCGCTTGCCGCATGCTGAAATAAAAAAATTTTTCAGGGGGATAAATTAATACAGAAAAAAAATTGGACTCTATGTAGGAATTGCCTATATCTCACAGAAAGTGGTTAATGTTCATGACAATATCAATTTTGTGGGGTTTTAAAAATTATAACCTCACCGAAGCGAAGACTACTCAAGCAATTGCCACTGTTTTACACCTAAAATCTGATAAAATAAGACATCTACTATGAGCTGTCTGCAATTTGAAAATCCTGTCAATTAGAGCTTGCTGATGAGATTCGAAACTCGCTATTTTTTTCAGCAAAAACGAGAAAAACTATCACACTTCCCATCTTCAACCCCCTGCTGCGAATCACACTTTCCCTAAACATCCCACATACCCCGATGCCAAAATGACATTTCAAGACATCAAAGGAAAACTCTCAGCCAAGAAACTACCTTAAAATATTTTTTATGCCTTCTAACAATTATATCAATTCCTTGATTTGATTTTTTTTTAAATATAGAAAAGAATTTTTATCTACTCCAGTTTTAAAAGAATTTTGAAAATTCGACGGAATTTATCTAAGCACAAAAGGAACATCCCGAACATTCCGTTTCAGCAAAACCAAGATGTTTTATTATTCAAGTTAAAACCTAAACCTCGTGGGTTAATTCACGTCCCTTCCTTGTTCCCCCCCCCCCCAATATTTTCCTTGGGTTTAGCACTTTAAAAGGCTTATAGCAAAGCATGAACTGCAAGTATGACATAAGAACACAATTCCCATGTCCAAAACCTTACTGTTACAAAGGAAAAGTAACTGACATGGAATTTCCATTCCAGAAATAACATTAAATCTGTGCTTATTCTCTGGTGTTCTCAGTACAGACCTACCCTAGTCTTTTGTTACACTCCTGCATTTGCAGAATTGAGTCTTTTTTAATTTCTTTCTTTTTTTTTCCCAGAGCCTTTTGACCCATCTTACATCTTTTATTTTTCGCTTTGAGGGGGGTGAGCCCCTGGCCCAGGTTGCCCAGAGAAGCTGTGGCTGCCCCATCCCTGGAGGGGTTCAAGGCCAGGTTGGACGGGGCTTGGAGCAGCCTGGGCTGGTGGGAGGTGTCCCTGCCCAGGGCAGGGGGGGCACTGGGGGGGCTTTAAGGTCCCTTCCAACTCCAACCGTCCTATGATCAGTGGGGATCTATCTGATCTCTGGTCAGATCTTGCAGCGTGCACCCCATTTCCCAGCCATTTATCCTCCTCTTGTTCTCCATATTCTCTACTGCCCCTTCCAGGGGCTCTTCCCTGGGAAAGAGGAGGAAAAAATGAAAGCTGTTGACTTTTCTTTAGGATCTAAATCTCCTCTCTTTCAGTTTGAAGCCACTACCCCCCATCCTATCACTGCACGCCCCGGTAAATCAGTCATGCCCTATGTGCACTGGTCACCACCCCAAGGTTTCCAATGCCATGTGGGCTTGGAGCATCTCCTTCGGCTGTCCCTCTCCACCAGCGTACCTCTGCTAAGGCTTACCACATCAATTCCCTGCCTTTTTATTATTATTATTGCCCTAAACCTCTTTGCTCAGTCCACCACAGACTCCCACTCACCTCCCTCTTGCAGGGAGGAGACGGATCTCCCCAACTTGCCTTGACATCAACAAGCCTATTTCCAAACCCAGTTAATTACCACTGCTCAGGGAGCTGCTCTCCAGGACAAATCTCATCTCAACCAACCCCTCCAGCACCCGTTGCTGTGGCCACACACCGGAATGACCTGAAAAATGCATTATCAAACCTTTTACGGCAATTTTCCCATTAAGGCATTTAGAGCTCCCCAACGGAACCAGGATCCACGTGGCTTCTTAGGTCTTCGGATAAACTGCAAAAACCCGCGACTGGTTTTGCTTTACTGAGCGTCTGCCATGTCTCGGCCACGCTCAGGAAAGCTCAATGGAGGGGTCCTGGAGGGACCCCCCCGGCCCTTTTCCACAGCCACCCATCACCTCAGGACTGATGCTGGTGGTCCTTCTCTGCCCACCTTCCAGTTTTCCAGGGATTCAAAACCTTTGCTCTTCAACCCTTTCTATAAGCCTTTTAAATTACCCAAACGGTAATAAATAACTCAAAAGGAAGGTGAGAGGCAGGCAGATGGACATCCAGGTGGTACGTCCGCATCACCCTTATTCCTTCAGGAGCCTGAACCATGCCCGAAGCCGGCGGTGAAAAGCCCTTTTGAGGGCCAGCGCGGCCGTGATGCGATGTGACGGCGCCGAGAGCCGGGTGGCAATCCCAACGGTGCGTCACCACGCCGGTGCCATCCCGCAGCTCCACTGGGATCTACCTCGCTGCCCAGCAAAGCACCGGGAGCTCCAACAGGCCTGGCAGGAGCAAGACAAGAAGTCGGTCGTAAAAGAGCAGCAGCCTTAATAGACGAAGACGTGTTTAACGTAGAGGAAAGGCAACGCCGACCCAGGACGCGAGAGTTGCGGGTGGTTTTTTTTTTCCCTCTCCCCGTGTGAGAGAAACGAGTGGTTTAATAAAGCCTGCGAACCTTCAGCAGAGTAAGCAAAAATCATCCAGGAGCTGGAAAACATCCAGGTGCCCTGGGCGAGATGTTCATTGCATTCCAAGGTATCTCGAGGATAGCACTTTTTTAAGAGAGAAAGATTTGCGGTTACTTTGACCTTCCACGCTTGTAAAAATGAACTCTGCGACTGTGCCCAGCACGCGAATAAATTGCGGAGATGTAATTTTTTTAACCGTAAAAAGATTCTCACCATCAGCAGATGACCCGGCCGTTACCTCCGAGGTAGGCAGGCAGCTCAGCAGCTCACCGCGCACGTACCTTCAGGAGCTCCTGGAAGGCGTATCCTACTGCTGCTCCTCAGACAGATCGGGGGGTTTGCTCAGAGATAACTCCGCAAAAGTCCACATAAACTCACTAGGCTTGTCCCGAGGCGCATTCCGTTTTAGGAAGACGGGTACCCTGAGCCTCTTCTCCCAGCCTGCCACCCCTATTCCACATCAGGCTGAAGGAGCCAAACGTCCAGCTCTGGGGTCACCACCAGCAGAAGGAGACGGAGCTCTCCCGTTGGAGCGGGGCCAGAGGAGGCCCCGGAGATGCTGGGGGGAGCTGGAGCCCCTCTGCTGTGGGGACAGGCTGAGAGAGCTGGGGGGGGTCAGCCTGGAGAAGAGAAGGCTCCGGGGAGACCTTCCAGCCCCTTCCAGGCCCTCCAGGAAAGCTGGGCAGGCTTCCCCGGAAGGCACTGTTGTGACTGACCATCACCGTCGCTTCTCTCCTTGTTGGTCCCATCCGTGCCTCATGGCAGCTCCACTGGAGGGTCCCCTCCCTCTGCCACTTGCGGGTTTTGTGACCTGTTTTGGGTGGCACTTGGCGGTCCTTGGCGAGGGGCCAGCCTCGTGCACGCGGGGGACACCGGGGTCTTCTTCACTGGCACGCCTCCCATCCTTACGGCGCCCATTTACCCAGGTGGAATGGGATTTTTCTTCAATAACGTGTAACTTCAACCCAAATAATTGTTTCCAGATGCCCCACGTGATCATTCAGAAGAACTATTTCCAGCTCAAATTTTGATTCGGTAGCTCCTATAGAAAGTGAAATAGTTTAATTTTTTTTTTTTTTCCCCTGGACTGCGTTAAATATTTCGCTCGTTAGATCCTCCGTAGCCTCCCGCTCGCAAAACACTAGTGGGCGGTTCTCTGCTGAAAAACTGCCACCTAATAGGTGAGAAAAAGGTTGCAAATTATAGGCGATTGAAGAGAGAATCCGAACGGCAGAAAGCCAGCGATTTTTAAGATGCTCCCGTAACTACCACTATTATGTGTAATTCTTTTTCAATCTACGGCAAAGTAGATAATGTTAACAAAACTATTAGTATCGCTGCACACCGCTATAAATATCCTGCCTGTTGTCTCAGAGTTAACTGCCTCTCTAATGGGGCACAGTGAGTTTCATTAATGTAGAGATTAGTTCTGCTGTTTTCCGGCTTTTATCTGTAAATTCAATAAGCTGGGAAAAAACTTACCTGAAGGAATATGTAACATATTACTATTTTCCCCCTGCCCCAATGCTTTCTACCATGGCAATGGTCTCAGAATTAGCAGTCAGCCCCTCCGATTGCTGGTTTTCAAACTGGTTTAGGTGGGGAGGTAATTTTTAGAAAGGGCAGGGCACTAAAATCTCTGCTGATTCTTTTTTTTTCCTGTGGCAGCGGGGTCCGCCGTTGAGTTTTCTAATAAGTTTATTATAGATCGGAGGCACCAATTCTCTCAGGTTGGTCTTTTTTTTTCCTGTGGCATTGGTTACTCGCATTGCGGAACGATTGTTCGGGGAGCGGCGTAACCGATAAATCTTGCTTTCCGATAGGCCTGTATCCTATCAGCCTGCGCCACAAAACCGGAGTCATCTTTGCTGGGGTCCTTTTCCGACTCCTTCTCCCACCCCCGGAGAACATACTGGGGTCTCAGCAGATAGAAACGGGATCAGCCCCACCACTTTTGATGCCCCCGAGTCCCAGGGAGCATGGTGTTGGTACCAAGCCCGTACATCAGGCTGAAGAGAGGGTCACCGAGTTCCCATTGAAGACTTTTGATCATTATGAGTTTAACACAAATCCATTCTTGGGTGCAGTGCCCCCCGTAATCAGGTATCAGAACGGTTTGGGTTGGGAAGGACCTTCAAGGCCATCGATTTCCAACCCCCTGCCCTGGGCAGGGACACCCCCCACCAGCCCAGGTTGCTCCAAGCCCCGTCCAACCTGGCCTTGAACCCCTCCAGGGATGGGGCAGCCACAGCTTCTCTGGGCAACCTGGGACAGGGGCTCACCCCCCTCACAGCCAAGAATTTCCTCCTTAGATCCCATCTAAAGGCCATCTATTGTCCAACCTCTCTGCCATGAGAAGGCACATCTTCAACTCGATCCGGCTGCTCAGAGCCCCGTCCAACCTGACCTGGAATGTTCCCCGGGATGGGGCATCTTCATCTTACACTCTTCCCCAGGCATCCTGTTAAGGGCTGTTAGGAGAGGCTTCCGTCTGCCCACATCCCTGTGAATTTGCATAAATAATACATTTAGGACCTTAAAAGGATCAGAGGAAAAGCGAGATGAAATTTGGGAGCTCAGGCCATTTCAGAGGGACTGGGAGGTGAGGCTGAGACACTGAAGAGACCATAATAGAAGAGATGGAGAAAACCAAACAAAATCACTCTTCACACACAACTCTCTAGACAATATGTACATAAAGTTTCCCTTTTTTTAAAAAAAACCCTCTAAAACATACCATTCCCCGCTACTGTAAACATGTTTTGCCTAACAAAAGCTATTGCGTCCTTGGGTCTCTCAAAAAATTGGGAAGAGACGCTGCCCACGAGGCTGCTGAGATTCCTCCAACACCCGGCCAGGGTGGACTTGGTTCTGGGAATCTGAGCAGCTCTGACACGCACTTGCTCCTGTAAGCTTTATCAACGGAATTCTTATCAACTTTGACAAATATTAATCCATAATGCAGTTTTTTCGTGCGGTAAATGATTACTTTTTTTTAGAAAAAAAAAAAACCAAGTTGACAACACAGTCCTCTTCCCCCAGCTCTGTCCCTTGGAGAACATACTCGCAGCGCTCGGGTTGGAAACCTCGCTCGCTGGCTTTATCTCCCGGCTAGCGCTTGGAAAGAAAATAGCATTTCTTAGCAGAAAAATGGCAGGACTAAAGAAAGAATCCTTCCTTTTGAAATATTAAATGCAATTCTATTTTGAACCGCCGTGGTTAAAAAAATATAAAAAGGGAGCTGCCGTGGCGGGGGTTACGGTTCCTCGCCACATAAAACGACAAACTTAAAGCGAGTTTATAATTGTCAGGGAGCTTTAAATAATTGAAGAGTAAGACACAGCATGGGAGGGTGTGCTTTTACTGTGTAATAGCATCTCAGGATTCATTATTCATAATAATTACGATTATTAGTCTTGCAAGTTTTACACTGTTTCCTTTGAAAATTACAAGACTGATTGTACCAGGAAAGAGAATTGAGAATAACATAGTTAATTTGCTTTGGGTTTATTACATTCCCCTGCATTAAGTTTTTAACCACAGGGAATAGACCTCTAACATGGAAAACCAGGGAAAACAAACTCCTTAATTAAAAATAAAAAAAATGAAGTCCGCAACAGCTCAGTTTAAAACAGCCTGTTTGGGTACGATTTGGCACCTCTTTGTCCTGAAGTCAAGGGCACATTCCTTGTTTTTCAAGATACAAAGTAGGCCCATATGAATCTATAAAGAATTAAAAATTACAGAAAGACATTTGATGTTGGAGGGATGAATTCCAATCTCCTTATTCATACCGCACCATGCTTACGCTGCGAATGCTTTGATACCAACGGGGCTCGCCGTGCTCTACGTTATTATTCAGAGCCAGACAGAAGCGGTTTTTCCTGTCTCCAGAAGAAATTGGGAGATAAAAGAGAAAGAGAGAGACGTTTCTGCATTCGGATGAGCCCAAGAGCTTTCGAGGTTTTTTCAAGGAGAAAGGGAGAGGGAGCTGCAGCCCAGAGCTGCGGGAGAATCCCTCGTCAGAACCAACCTCCGGCTCCATCATCCCCCCCCCCAAAACCAGTATCCTACCTTCGCGGCCCCTCGGAAAAGGGACAACTCCGCAGCTCTGCCATCGTTAATGGTGAGACTGGAACCGCAGAGACATCAGCAGAGAAGGGAAATACCTGAATACATTCCTTTCATTAATATAATAATATTCCATATATAATGGGAAAAGTTGAAACAAAGCAACGGCACGAAACGCGATGAAGCTGGGTCGAGAACAACAAAGTTTCTCAACCGAGGTCTTTCAAGCTGCAGTTAAGATCGTAGAAAAATGTCTAATTTTATCCCCACAGCAAAGGTGATTCACCAAAGACCGCACTCAAGATGTAAACCACCAGCGACGCCGTCAGCGGAGTTATTTTCCAGCTATTCGCTGATGGGAAAATGGAACTTGGTGTTTCCCCGTCAGCGTCGTCTTCAGCGGAGGCTGCGAGGGCTCAAACCCAAAGCGGCACCATTTGTGCCACCCCAATCTTTAACCTCTCCGAATAATTCCCTTCTCCAGGACAAGCCGGGACGTAAAACAAGTTGTCCGAGATGCCCAGACACTTACCGAGGCTTAATCTTGGGCTTGAAATTTTAAAGTCAGCCTGAAACTCTGCTCTTCGCTGCGTGCCCAGTAAAATAGGGAGGAAACCCGCAGGGTTTTTATATTTCCTGCATCTTTTTGCAAGCTTTGGCATTTAAAATGGAAATTCTCTGGCTGAACGACTAAGGGAATAACGGAGTTTTCTTCACCTAAAGATTTTGCAGTTCTGAGATTTTTTTGCTTCTAAAATGATCCCGAGCTTTTAATATTTTATTTACAAAGGGAGACAAATTACTCAGACTTAACAGGGGGATGAGTATTTTTTTTTTGGAAGGAGAAAGCAATAAACGGGTTTATGAAAAGATGCAAGAACTTGGAGAACTTGAGAAAATCTTTTTATGACTCCTGCTGCAAAAAAAATGAATTCTATGACTCCATACGATAAAGGGGATAGAACAGAAACGGGGAATTTATACTCTAAAAAATTATGATTGATATTGAATTCTGGCAAGCCAAGTGCTACTAGCGTAGCAAGTTACGCTAACGGAAACGCAAGGCAGCCACAAAAGAAATGGAAACACAAGGGATTATTTTTTAGGCAAAAGAAAAAACATGTTTTATGCAGCAATAGGAAGCATTATTTACAACAAAGGGAAAAAAACCCCACCAAGACCTTCTTAAAAACTCATTGACTCCTTGCAGATTGTCATGCCAAAGATCATTACGATATGGGTGATAGATTCTCCACAACAAGTCCGGGCACGTAAGCACGAACGAGAAGAAAGACTCGGGAGAACTCTCTGTACAAACCCCGGAGTTGCAGGAAAAGATAAGGAAAAATAAGAAAAGATGATTCTTCTCGAGCCTTTGCAGGAAGACTCAGTAATTGATTGCCATGCCTGAGGAGCTGAAAAAGTGCAAGATACATCCTTCCAGGTATTCAGGAGCCAGAAATAAGCTTTATTCACGTGTCGTAATGTAAAAATGTCATACCACGTGCTCAGAAATGTCAGGCTGGCAACTACTAACCTTAAGGAAAAGCTATTTTTCTCGCTAAATCAGAAGCCCGTGAGAACAAAGGCAAGGAGCAGGCGCTGGCCATTACCTGCTCCGTCAGAAGCCACTCCTGAGGAGGAGTCACATCCATCGTCTTCAGAAAGTAGCCCTGGAAAACGGGAGTTGTGTTCTCTGAAAATAAGACAGCTTGAAAGAGAGGAATATATCTTAGCGTGGCGAGGAAGACGCTAGCCTTTAAGCTTCCTTAAGACATGGAAGAATGAGAGATCAAATAGCTAATAATGAGAGCCAATACCATCCTGGTGGCAACACGAGGATGGAAGAACATCCTGCTGGAGCCCGAGGAGGTTCCTACTGCTTGAGACGTTTCCTCTGCTACCGCGGGTGGGAAATGCAAGGTGGTGGCACGAGTAGATCAGTCCCTCCCAGGGAGTTTGTTGCCAGTCAGGGTCTTCCTAAGCATTTCCAGCCTGGGGCTCTCCTAGGAAGAAATAAGGATGGCAACAGACGCTCTTACACCCAGAAAAAGTCTTGGAGATGTTTATGAAAGCCATCTACATGATGGAATAATGCAGCGCGTGAGTTGCCTTTTAGGAGAGGTTCACATGGCATCAAGGGGGTGTACCTTGGTCAGGATTTGGTCCAGCTCTTGGGGAATAGACATGAGATATGGAGACACAGCTCACACGGAGGGAACGACTCATCGACATCAAAAAGTCTCCGTTTGTCCTGTAGCTCAAGCTATTATCCATCTTTTCACAACTGCTCACGTTGCTCTCACTGACTAAATACAACTACTTTTCTCTAATAAAGAAGAAACAAGCGAAAACACAGAAGTGTTATTTAGGAATGACCCTGCACCACAATAGAGAAAAACCAGCCAATAATCAACATTCCCTGTAAACAGAAGCAAAACAAACAAAACCCCAAGCAAACAGGACAAATCCCCTCCGTATCGTTTGAACCGGCGAGGCCGCACGTTTGTGTAGCTCCGCTGAGCTGCTTTCTGAGCAGGGAATTTTCTGTGGCTGATCGCAGGAATACTAAATCCAAATCCAAGTACAGAAACCGTTTGACGCGCTCGTCCTTAAGAAAGCCTGCAAAAATCTACGCCAAGTACAAGACAAACGAGAACGGCGGGGTTAAGGAGCAGCACAGCTTCGCGTGGCGGCCACAGCCGGAGTCGGGTCGCGCGCACGTGTCTAAGCTCTCAAAATTCAAGGTAATCATTACATTTCGGATTTTTTTTCCCCCTCCATCAGAGGTATAAAATTCCTTCACGTCTCTTCCATTCGGCCCAAAATAAATGAGCTGACTTTTTTTTTTTTTTATAAATTGGTGAATCCAACCAGAAAGGTAATCAAGCCGAGAGGCCCGCAGAAATCTCTCGCTCCAGCCCAAGCCATTCAAAGTGATTTGAAGGCCTGAGTTATTCTGTGGAGGAGCAATTCCGCGCAGCACGCCGGGGCTGATCTGCATGTAAATAATCCACCAGGAAGGCCCGAAACAATGAGGCCGCTGCTCGTTTTGCGGCCCTAAAGAGCCATTAGCTTCGGCGTCTACCGCGGTGCTGCCACACGACTCCCCGTGTCACCTCCTTGCCAAAGGAGCTTTGGATCCACATATAGACCTGCCCTCCACCCGCTCCAGCTTGTCCTATGGAAGAGCCAGAGCAAGAAATCACTTTTGTTTTCCTTACGATATGGAATTACCTTTCCACGCGAAGCCTGCTAACTTATGCAGGAGCCGGTTCTCCAGGGAACGCATTATGTTGCTGGCAAACATTTGCTGTTCTCTTGCATGCTAACCATCTTCTACAAAGCCAAAAACAGCCATTTAAAATCCCATTCCATTTCTGTTGGCACGGCTCATACGCGTCGACGAGGGAAGGGGGAAGTTTGCATTAAAAGCGGGCATCGTTTTCAACCAGGGCGTTGCCAAGCTTTGAAACAAACCCTACCAACTGGTGCTGTTAATGCATGTTTGGCCAAAAGTCGTCAAATCCACAGGAAAATGACTATATTACGTATTGTTCTGTCACAAAGGGACACAGGACAGCCCTAACTAGACACTCACATTGTGTTTTCTTACTGCAGCGCTGAAACACAGCGAAAGCAGAACACCACGTCGCAAAGGGCTTAATCCCACACCACTTCGGGACGGTCACCCTTCACAGCGTCGTGTAGAAACTCTCAACGTACTCAAAGCAGCATAACCCCGTTACTGCAATATCTAATTCTGCTTATTCAACCCGCGAGAAGGTTGCATTTGCCCAGGCAAAGACTCGCGTCCACGCAGCGGCGCTGGTATCTCAGGCAGATACCTTTAACACAGCTACGCCTCGCAACCAGAGACATCTGTAAGTGAGATCTATAAGAAGAGGATTTCAAATCGTAGTTAAGAGTCTGTTGTACGCACCTACTGCCCATGAGCCTTCTGGCGTGGTGCACTGATGAGAAGTGAGGTGAAAATAGCAATGAAACAACGTCCCATTTCAGTGGCCGAGAAGGATCGCATCCCACCGCAGCTCAAGAAAGCGGCCATCAGCAGAGACCTTCACAACACAACATGAAGGCATGTTGTTCCCTGAGTAACTTATTAGGAAGAATTACAGGATGGTTTGGGTTGGAAAGGACCTTAAAGATCATCTTGTTCCAACCCCCCGCCGTGGGCAGGGACACCAACCACCAGAGCAGGTTGTCCGAAGAAGCTAAAGAGATACGGTTTCTCATAATTGCATTATGTTGGATTAACATACCTCCATGTAATTGCCTGCTGACAATTAATTTTCAGTAGGGAATGCAGGAACCAGTACAGGTAAAGGGAGTTCCAGCTTTTGCTGTCACTTCTGGCAAATTACCAGATGCCAGCTGGAGAAGTGAAGCATCAGGGAGCTCAAGAAGCAACCCGAGGCACGGCCACGCTTAACATACCTCCCCTACGCCCACATACAGCTCTGACAGCCATCTCAGCCAACAGACGGACGTGGCACGAACCATGAAGCGACACAAATAAACCTGTGCAGGCAAGAAAAGAGAATCCGAGCACAAAGACTGACCTGAGCGACGTCGGGCGAGGGGCAGGATGGACCCTCTGTTGCAGCCACTCTGGGTTATTTAGAAAAGCAGAAGGAAACACAAGAATCTCCTCAAAAGCAGCTCTATGTGAGCTCCAGCACAGGACAGAGAGGGCTCTGCTCCTGTAGTCCCTTCCCGAGGGGTATAAAATGTGCCCAATTTATTTTGGATACAACATCTTACTCCAGGTAAGTCACAGCGAACTCCACTCGGTTCTCTGGAGGAAAAGTCGTAACGTAAAATGTCTGCTCCTCTTTCCTTATGAATGGAGATGCCGTAGCGGGAGAAAACAACAAACTCCTCAGTGTCGCTACAACTGCCTGGATTTATGCGATGTTCCCTAAATGAAAAGCGAGTGGTTTGATACAGTTTCCAATTCAGANGTTATTTAGAAAAGCAGAAGGAAAACGCAAGAATCTCCTCAAAAGTAGCTCTACGTGAGCTCCATCACAGGACAGAGAAAAGCAGGGCTCTGCTCCTGTATTCCTTTCCCGAGGGGTGTAAAATGTGCCCAATTTATTTTGGATACAACATCTTACTCCAGGTAAGTCACAGCGAACTCCACTCGGTTCTCTGGAGGAAAAGTCGTAACGTAAAATGTCTGCTCCTCTTTCCTTATGAATGGAGATGCCGTAGCGGGAGAAAACAACAAACTCCTCAGTGTCGCTACAACTGCCTGGATTTATGCGATGTTCCCTAAATGAAAAGCGAGTGGTTTGATACAGTTTCCAATTCAGATATTCAAATAAAGGGTTTTTTAACGAAAAAGAAAAAAAAGAGAGATAAGACTTGCTTAATGCAAAACATTCCTTTAAACAGTCTCCCATTTTCTGCTTTACAGATTGCGCTTTCTTTCTCAGGTCATCGGGGTAATGTAAGAAATGGCAGGCAGACAAACTGCCTCCGGCAAAACTCGGGAGTAGACCAAAGAGTACAGTCCAAGAGTGGTCACACTAGAATAATTCTCCCAAGTCTGGTACGATAGCAAAACCGTTAAGTGTTAGAATAGAAATCAGCACAGACCCAGAAGAAAAATAATCTATCTACAGCACAAAGGCATTACGTTTTCCAACCTCAAGAAGTTCACGCTAAACTGAAAAAGACAAAACAAAACCCTTCGCCAGCCCAGGGCTGGCAATGGAAACCTGTAACTTACTGGGAGTGGAAGGGAATAGTTCTGACAATCAAGATTTAGATTAGATTAAGGGGAGTCGGGGAGGGGGTTCTGAACGGCTTTTTAAGGGTCAGCTTGCATCCGTTTGCTTTACGTTGCACGCTAAAAATTCCACCTAAATCAAGTAAAGATCATTTATAAGACTGTAAGAAAAAAATCCCAAATACTGCTTTCCTAGACCTTGCAAACGCCACGTGTGACAAAGCCAACAAATAACGGATAAAACACGCGTTTTGTGTACCCAGGGTGGTACAACCAAAGAGTCTTGAGACGGAAGGGGATATTCATCCGTTCGGAAGGACCAACTGAGCGCGGGGTTTAAGCCAACGAAGTCTTGAGCGAAAGGAAAATACCTACCCTTTGGTCTATCCAAGAGAGGTTGGGAACCGAGTAGTATCATGGGAGAACCGTCTCAGTCTGGTGCTTGCTAATGTCCTAAAGCTGCCATGTCTAATGCTTTAAACGGCGTTTCCTTCACAACCTCCACTCTCAGGATAATTGCATACGCTCAAGCGGTAGGTCAGGGGGGACACGCTTGTCCTGTACGTGCCAACTCGAAGAAAATTAATTTCATTCCCCAAAGAAAGGAAGAGCTGGCAAGACTGACATTAAACAATATTGATTCCGTGGCACAAGGGTCTGGAAAGCGGAGCCAAAACAAACAAAGATGCTTTTGGATCCAGCATCCATAATACATCACCAGCCCAGACGGATCCGAAACGGCTCAGCAGAGGACACGGCTCTTTTCCCTTTCCTTGCGACGGCAAAAAGAGGCACAAAGCTCCCGGTGAACAACAACAACAACAAAAAAACATCAAACCAAGTCATGTGTAGAGCAAAATACAGCCCGATAGTTCTAACAACAGAGAAAATGTTGGGAAAATGCTCATGCATATCTGATGCCGAAGGAAAGCCAGGGTGTGACTAACATATTGGAAAAGTGTTTTCCTCTTCAGACAGAGATTGCCCCGGCAAATTCTGTCAAGGTTACAAAGACCTTGCGTTACAGCTTCTGTAAAGGAACAGCTGTCTACAAACAGACTTGCAAATGTACTGCCGCATCTCATTTTTTTCTTTATATTTAATTTAAACCTTTAGAAGGACTTATTTATTTCACTAGTTCCCTTCTGTTAGCATCAACTCCAGCTCCTTCCCCTCTGTCTTTTCACAGATTTCCATAATAGAAGGGTTTTCCACACTGGCATCTTCAGTCCCCTGTTCAAAAAAAAATTAATAATAACCATATAGATGAGAGTACACTACACTTCATTAAACGCGACAATCACATTCCTCCATGCAGTTGGTGTCAGAGAATGCATTCTGTCTAACCCAGCTACCTATACGCTGTTTAACCTATCAACACAAACCGTGAATTTTCTTCGGAGCCAGGAAGAGCAAAATGTGCCTTTTAGCCATCCCAGCGAGGTTCCTGGAAGAAGAAAACACCTTTCCCTCCGCCAGTACCCACCTCTCCTCTCCAAAGTCCCCATTTTAATGCCTGAAAGTACTTCCAACAAAAACAACAATCTCCAAGAGGCAGAATATCTTCATTTTCCTTCAGAAATTTAATCATGAAAATTATAATATAATCGTGAAACATTTCATTTTTTATTAATTTAACTTCATTTCTTGTTTTTTTGCCAATTAAACGCAATCTGCATTATACTGCATCTCTGCAGTCTGATACCGGCCTCACCACGGATTCTGTGCTCAGTTTTGGGCTTAGATGACTTGTGTTTAGCTGAAAGGTATCTTGGAGAAAGCCAGCTCCATCCCTCCTTGGGGAAAGACGCCCAGCCTTCACGGCAAAGCCGGTCTCAAAGGTGCTATGGGGACACCTGACAGCAGCTCCCCCTCTCTGCTCATTAATCCTCTGCTTAGATACCCAAATTAATGCTTTTAATGCATTATCCCTCTTCTTTGTACCACTCATGGGGATTCCTGTTTGAACGCGTTGTTATCCTTCCGTCCTTTCCAGAGTGATTGCTTCCTACAGGATTTCTTTGGGTATTGCCCACTTTCTTATTCCCACATATGTATTTTGTTTTGTAATCGTTTATAGTTAAAACATGTGGCTTGAACAGCCTTCATTCGTCCAAATTATCCTGTGTGTCTGTCTCTCATCCATTTAACTCCAACACTAAGAAGCTCATATTTATTTTCGGGTAATCTCGCCTCGATGCCACCACCAACAAACCCACCCAGCGACGGATCCCAAGTCAAACCCCAATTTTTAATCCATTAAACATACGCTGTGCGGAGAGGGAACGATGTTTGTTTTGAATGAGAACTTCAGGCAGCTCCAAGCCGTGCACCTTCCACGCACCGGAGCCTACGTGGTGCCTTCCATCCACCAAACGTGCAACCACATGGAGGAAGGCGATCCAGTTGGCTTCTCAAAGCATCGTTTTCCACAAATCCCGCTCTGCAAGTATTACAGCCCTCCTCTTAATTTCTTGTTTCAGACGGCCTTACTTCCCCCTGACCCTCCGGCTAGTATAAACCAAACTGGTTAATACCTTTCGAAGTCGCTCGCTTGCCATTTTTAAGCATCAGCAGAGCAATATCTAAGTTCAGAGTTTTCATTTCTAGACAGCGTCCGATTTCTCCCTTAAGATTTAGCCTGAAAATAAATGTTGATACACCTGAATTCCCCGCTACCTGAATTCCCTGGTTTGCTCAGTCCACCTCTAGCTTCCCTCCTACATGGAACAGAACCTTCAAGCCTTGCACAATATTATGCTGTTTTATTTATATCCAACCAAAGACAGGTATTTTATTTTCTTCTCTCCTCCTGGTATTTTCATGCTCGTGATACTTGAGATCAACTGGTGGTTTTTGAATAAAAACTCCTGTTTTCTTTTCCTTCACAGCACATTCTCCTTCCCTTCCGAAGCCGATCACGTCAATGTTAGCAGAAAACCCGTCTTTTTTGCAACCCTACTTATACTTTTTCTCTTATCCTGCTTTAAAGGATGGTTTGGGTTGGAAGGAACCTTAAAGATCATCTACTTCCATCCATCTTCACCTCTTAATTCTGTCAACCCAGCTACTCATCTGAAGCACTTCCTACCTGATTATATACATGGCATCTATTTAATCATGAACATCCACTCGCAATAAGTCTACAATCACATTTTCCTTCTTCTTCCAAGCATTTTAACCCTTCCTTTACCCTTTCCCACTATTTCTCAGCCACGTTTTAATTACTTCTAACACTTTATAATACTTCTGTGTAAAAGAAACTATGGGAAATAATACTCCGCGTAATAAAGTGACTACGATAGCTTCCGCTTCCTTATTTCAATACAGGAATCTTGAGCAAACATACAACACAAGATGAGCACGGCACTTTTTTTTTAACGCTACAGAAAGCAGTTCAGCAATTTTCTCTAGTGATCAAACCTGTTGCTGGAAAACTTGGACGCCCTCTGCTATTTACCACTGCATCATGCTGTCCTCTCTCTTATCTTCAGGGCGTGCTTCACATTAACTTTCCGAACGTCCTCCTTTCGCATCCGTGACCGTAAGGGTGGCCCAGACCCCAAGAATAACGAAATACAGGTGGTATCTCATAGAGCTGGGCTGTGTTGCTTTAGAAACCCGCTTCAAAGCCACTATGATGAGCTTCCGGCGTCAGCTCTAGCAGCCAGGACAGATATTTGTCCCACCAGTGACTGCTGTGGGTGGCCCAAAGGGAGATAACCACAAACCCATGCTCCCTCGATGTCCCAAAAAACCTCTCATGACGCAAAAAAGCCACGGAGCCAGGCACTGGACCCAGCACTCCAGGTGGGGCCTCCCCAAGGCAGAGCAGAGGGGGAGGATGACCTCCCCCCACCCACTGGCCACACTCTTCTTGATACCCCCCAGGATGCCATTGGCCTTCTTGGCCACCAGGGCCCATTGCTGGCTCATGGCCATCCTGTTGTCCACCAGGACTCCCAGGTCCCTTTCCTCAGAGCTGCTCTCCAGCAGGTCACCCCCAACCTGTCCTGGTGCAGGGGGTTATTCCTCCCCAGGGGCAGCACCCGACACTTACCCTGGTTGAATTTCATAAGATTCCTCTCCGCTCAACGCTCCAGCCTGTCCAGGTCTCTCTGGATGGCGGCACAGCCTTCCGGGGGGTCAGCCACCCCTCCCAGCTTTGTGTCATCGGCAAACATACCTACTTGGAAGCTTAATGCTAAAACATATTGTTCCACAGCAAGAGGACGTTGGCATTTCATCCCCTTTATTAGCCTGTTTCACCACAGGGTGCAATGGTTTAATCGCAGCCAGGACCATGCTGCCGCTCCCTCACTGCCCACAGTTTGGACAGGGAAAAGAACTGGAAAGGTGAAAGTGAGGAAAAACTTGTGGGTTGAGATAAAGATGGTTCAATAGGTAGAGTAAAAGCCATGCAAGCAAACAGAGCCAAACAAGGAATTCATTCCCTGCTCCCCACCGGCAGGGGGGTGTTCTGCCATCTCCAGGAAAGCCGGGCTCCATCATACATCTCTTGGGAAGACAAACACCATCACTCTGAACGTGCCCCACTTCCTCCTCCACCCTAGCTTTATACAGGGAGCAGGATGCCATATGGTATGGAATGTCCCTAGTTGGACCCCCAGTTGGGGTCAGCTGTCCTGACTGTCTCACCACCCAATCTCCCGTTCCCCCCAGCCCACCCACCGCTGGGGCAGGGTGGGGAGCAGAAAAGGCCTTGAGAGCTCAGCAACAACCAAAACCACCGGTGAGCTGCCACACCGTTCCCATCCCAGACCCAAAACACAGCCCCGTACCGTTAACTCCATCCCAGCTGAAACCAGGAGAGTGGTGGGAACCAATGAGGTGGGGCAGGAGTAGGGAATCACGGGATGGTTTGAGTTGGAAAGGACCTCAAAGACCACCCAGTTCCAACACCTCCCACTAGACCAGGTTGGCTCAAAGCCCCATCCAGCCAGGTCTTGGTCTCCTCCCAACTCCTTGTGCCCCCAAATCCGTTGCTGGTGGGGTGGGGTGAGGAGCAGAAAAGGCCTTGAGAGCTCAGCAACAACCAAAACCACCGGTGAGCTGTCACACCGTTCCCATCCCAGACCCAAAACACAGCTCCGGGCCGGATGAAACCAGGACAAAGGTAACAAGGACTATATCCCTTGGCTTCCACTGCCTTGAAAGTCCACCTGAAAGCTCCTCGGTGGCAGCTTGCAGCCTTTCTTCACGACGCATTTTTATTCTTCCACCAGAGATATTTTCCGATTAGTTATTCTCTCGGGCTGCATCGCTTCGTCCCCGTTTCCAAGGCGACAGACAGGAAGCGGGAGTTAAGCAGAATCTTTCATCTGGGAGGGGATGATGGGAATGGATGAGGGAGTTTGAGCAAGGTCAGGCATTTACCGCTGAATACAAATCTGTCACGCCTAATAGATGAAGCTCTTTAGTTTCCGAGCGACTCGGGCTGCTCCCAGCATCCAAGGAGAAAATAAAAAGACACTCAAGCATGAATGCCAATCAGCCTGCGCTGGCAACAATGATGTATATACATGTGCCACGGCAGCTGGACCAGGCTTGGCCATGGATGAAAGGAGAAATTAAATAGGTGTCAATAATTACAGAAGGTCAGCATCTAAATCCCTGAATGCTAAATATATTTTAATACTACTGGAGAGCAAAGCAGAGAAGTTACTAAGAGGACAGGCTCAAGAGGCCTCGACCCGGAGTACAATGAGATGCTGCTGGGGAGGCGGTGGCAGAAAAGCGGGATCCTGACAAGCCATGGGGACACCAAGCACGTCTTCAGCAAATACAGCTCTTTCGGCCGGACGGGCCAAACAGCTGCGGCTGTACAAACACGGCGAACAAAGTGACGGCCGGAAGACCTTCCAAAGGCAGAGAAGTCAAAGAATCACAGGGTTGGAAGTGCCCTCTGGAGATCATCCAGTCCCACCCCCTGCCAGAGCAGGGTCACCCAGAGCAGGGGGCACAGGAACGCCTCCAGGCGGGTTTGGGATGTCTCCAGAGACGGAGACTCCACCACCTCCCTGGGCAGCCTGGGCCAGGGCTCTGCCACCCTCAAGGGAAAGAAGCTCCTCCTCATGTTTAGGTGGAACTTCCTGTGCTCAAGTTTGTGCCCGTTCCCTCTTGTCCTGTCCCTGGGCACCACTGAAAAGAGCCTGGCCCCATCCTCCTGACACCCACCCTTTAAGGATTTATAAGCATTGATAAGGTCCCCCCTCAGCCCAAGGGCTGTCCTCCCGCGGCTCGTCACCGCAGACAGTGCTGCCATCGCGGACACCCCCTTTGCCTGTAAAATGAACCAGGAACGGGGCACTCCGCGCACACTACTCCGCAACTTGCCATCCCCTCCCTGTGTCTCAGCCCCAGCGATTAATACGGACCACACTTGGCATCTTTTGTGGGGAAAAAAAAGGGTTGGTTTCCACGACAAACGTTTTGCAGGGCACGTTATCCCACCCGTCACCACTCAGCAACTCGCAAAGTTTACAAGGAGGAAGAAGGATGGCCAAGAATAAGCCACAAAATAAAATAAAAGGGGACACGTGTTGCTCCGGAGACAGCAGAATAAGTTGCGCCCGCTCCATCCATGTCCATAGCCATGGACAAACATAGATTTTTTTTCCTGCTAAAACCATCTCTTCCAAACCCACGTGCTGGAGCCAGGGATGCCTAGCTCCGCTCCCAAAGCCGGTCGGGCTCAAGGGCATCGGTTGCTCCTCTTGTTTCTCTCCATCCCGCGCTAATTACAAACAAAACCCAGACGAAGCGACTAAACCACTGGCTAAACCGAATCCTCTTTAGAGGATAACACTCAGATTCTATTTTTCTAGTTTATCCACGGATTTCAACGCCAAGCCGCCCCTCGCACGCTGATGGCAAGACTTCATGGGATTTTAGTACTGAAAGACGCAGGATAACGACAGGAGTGCGACTACACAATATCACAAATGCAACATTAATTTTTATATGGCTTCGTATTTCTGTGAATAAAGCTCGGGTTAAAGTTGGCATTATTAAACATGCCTTCAAGGTGATAAAAAAGTCTTAATTTGGGGGTACCGGTAGGTTGATTTGGCTTTTTTAGCAGAGTTAGGCCATTACCCAAGAAGATAAATATCACAAAGCTCAACGATGCAGTCCTGCAAAAACACCGACAGCACTCAAAAACGGATCCTCATATCGTAAGCAACACAGTAGGCGAAATCCAAAAGAGTCTTTTGGATTTTGAGCAACTTCAGATCAGCACAATTCAAGCCAGAAACGAGAATAATCCCTCCTGGTAGACTGCCTCCATGTTGTCATTGCTTTTTAAGAAATCCATAGAGTAAAGGATCCTGGGAGCGGATTAAAACCATACCTGTACAATGGGATCTTTTTGGCCCCGTTACTGTTTTATCTTTATTCTCTCGTTTCTTCGGTGGATTTTACTTAAATTCGTCCATCTGTCCTCTAGCAGAAAATTCTCCCAACGGACCCTGGGCAGATGCCTGTCAAAAAAATCTGCTTTTGACGGCATTTAGGGATGGAGGTGCCAGAATCTCCCAGACACAGTGTCCCAAAGCATCAGTAACACAGGCTGGGGTGCTGGGATACCCTGTAGCCTGAGTCCTGCTTCCCGCAGTGGGGTTGGAGGAGCAAAGGATGGTCAGGGAACTGCTGGAGAGGGGACAGCAAAGGGCTACCAAGGTGATGAGGGGACTGGAGCACCTCTCTGATGGAGAAAGGCTGAGGGATTTGGGTCTCTTTAGTCTGGAAAAAAGACGGCTGAGGGGGGGGACCTTATCAATGCCTATAAACCCTGACAGGGGGGGTGTCAGGAGGATGGGGCCAGGCTCTTTTCAGTGGTGCTGCTGCAGCAAAGACTTTGATTCATGTTCAACATCTGGGCTCCAGGTCTGTGGGGGGGAAAATAAGGGGATTTTCCCACCGCCACCGGTGCGCGGGGAGATCTCCCAAACGCAGCCCCGCCGAGGGCAAACCACGGCTGCTGAAGGCAATCTATAGAATTAAACCTCGTCCTAATTAAGCCATTAAAATCAGCAGGTTCCATCTGCCTTTACCTCGGTGTGACAGCTAATGTTTTGGCCCACGGTGATTATTTCCCATAAAAGAGAAAATGGGAGTCTCACATCACCGGCACAGGGGACGCGGGGTCAGGCTCTCCGTGCCCTACCCATGCAAACCATGGCGATAATTGTCCTATTTCTTATCACAATTACAAAAAGGCACCCAACCTCACAAGATTCTCAGGCTCTTTATCCCATTCCTCTTTCTTTCCAGGGTTAACAGCTGTGACAGATGCTTCCAAGATTCTCCTCCGTTCTTCCACGCCACCGGATCAGCAGAATTTTGCTTTATTCAACTGAAACTGCTGCTGTCGATGTTTTAACTGACAACAACTGTGAACATCTGGTGCTACCTGAAGGAGAGAGACTAAGTTTCGGCAGGGAAAATCCCGCCAACTGTTTCCATAATGAAATTGTTAATATCTTGGAACCACTCAGATATCCGACGCGCGCTAAATTACAAGCAACAGGGGGAAAAAAACAAACCCCCCCACCACCAAGAAGCCCAAAGCCAAACCAACCAAACAAAAAGGTAAACAAAGGATATCTAAGCTTCCCTTAATCCTGGTTTAAGAAAAAGATAAATGTAAGGATATTAGAGGTCTGAATTCCTAAGAAGCAGAGCAAGGCACAGCTCTGGTCCTGCAAGGAGATGGATTCATCCCCAGGCAGCGGCTGTAAATACAGCCACCGAAGGTCAACGTGGGGAAGCCAAAAAGCTACACACGCGGGACATTAATTTCACACCCAGAAGAGGTGACGGTACAATAGTTTATCCAGCGTTCCTCAGCCGTGAGATGCTCAGGGCTGGTGGGGAGCAAAGGGTCCCTCTCCGTTCCTGAAGATGGGAGGGACACGATGGGGGTCCAAGGTGGCCCTTGGGGTGGCCCGAGCAGGAAAAGGATGGGGGTCAAGCAAGGGAAATACTGTAGCAGTCACACCACCACGTCCCGGGGCCATTCTGTGAACTACATTCCCAAATCCGCTTCTCCTTTTATTTCTCCCAGCAGACCCAAAAATCGCTCGCGTCCCTCCGAACACATCACTCGGCAACCAGACATTCCCTTGGGCCAAAGGTAACGGCAAAGCAGTTGGGCTCCACGTACGGTATTTGGGAGATTTTTAAATGATTCTGCCCCCAGAGATGTCAGAAGTTCAAGAAAAGCAGAAAGCGTATGGAAAGGCCAAGTCTACACCCTCCTCCCTCCCTTCTTTCTCAACAGATGATGCTACGGAAGGAGGGAGAGGACGGAAATATGTGTGGTTTTAATTCGGGACCAAAGGAGAAAGAGAGGAAAATAATTCTTTTCCACAGTTTCTCTTTAGAAAACACTCTTTTCTTTTTTGAAGAACTTGATTTTCTTGTACGCGCTTTACCAGCTTTTAGAGCTATCACCTCCCTCCATCTTTTTTTTTCTTAAAAAAAGGGATTTTTAAAGATTAATTAAAGAGCCAGACAAACGAAATCCTGGAACTTTGTCAATGGATCTCTGAGCAGATCTACGCTGTTGGGAGGACTCTCATCCTCACCCTGAAGCTGTCCCGCGTAGTATAAAATAATTACCTCCTCGCCAAAGTAGAGAACAGGGACGAAGGAATAGTTTTTTAGCGGGCTTTTGGAAAATTCCATGGAGAAACGTGGGAATTTCTTGAACCTAGTCTCTCCTCTAACATACGCTTCTTTCTGCAGGCAGGAGCCCCATGAATATGAAATGAAACGAACCGGCAACACCTTTCACCCCCAAATCCGCAGCAGGATTAGGACACCTCTCCAGGGATTAGAGGTTCAAATCCCATTAGGGAGAAAACAGCGGTGCCACACACCGCGTGCGACGGCTACAGATGCGATTCTGGGGGAAAACCTAATGACATTAACGGAATTTGCAGGAAAGACAAATCCTTCAAACTCAAAAATGTGAGGAAATTCAAAGAAGAAAAGCATTACACAGGCTGGAGGGATAATATCCCAAACGGGAAAAGGAAGCGTTTGCTAGCAAAGTGGTGGCCTGAACTGCCACGCAGTTGTCCTGGCCAGGGGACACGCCGTCGGGTCTTGACGAGGCCAACGGGGACTTCTACCTCATCAAACCCTCAGACCTTTTCCAAATTAACTTCGACCGTTGCCAAGAAAATTACAGTAGATCCGGAAAGGGATCCTGATCTCCGCTCCAGTGCTACCAAGTTGTTGACTTATGCAAATCTCCAGTTGTGGTTCTCCATCCACGGTTGAAAAGTAGACACGTTTGAGGAAAACGGGCCCATTAAATAACCATCTTTCAGAGGTTATATGTAAGAGAAAAATCCTCCGCCTGGCAACGGGGCACAGCGCTGGGCTCGCAGCACGGAGAACACCATTCCAGCTATCCACGCAAGGAAAACTCCGCTTTTTCCTGCTGGAGCACAGCGAATTTTGCCAGGACCAACTTCAGACTACGTGCTCCAGGATGGTTAACGGTAACTTTTGATGGCTGCTCACCTTGGCCCTCTATTCCTCCGAGAATCAGGGTGTTTTCTGAACAAATAACGGCTTCTCGCTGCTTTCGAGCCATCCCTCCCCAGCCCAATCTTCCGCTCCCCGGGAAAGGAACGGCAAGGCGAGAACGCTGCTGAATATAAATAGGAGGAAAGCGCATTATAATTACAAATCTGGCTATCCAATGTACGGCTCCAAACCCTGAAATGATAGGCTGACACTGTCATCCCAACCCAGACACCAATTACAATTACATCTAACCGAGGCCACTGAGCCAGACAGGGCACGGGGCGGCTGAAAGATGCACCAGGCTCAGGGATTCTCGTCTCCTCAACTTCCAAGAAAGAGCATTCTGCAAATTATGAGCAAATCACACGAGCTAAATAATTAATGTTTAAACAAAGGGCATGAAATTATTCCTAAATGGGGGCGGTAGGGGGGGGTGGCAGAGAAGGAAGGGATGGAGGAGAGGAAGGGGGAGAATATGAGAAATCTGCTTTTTCCTTTTTTTTTTTTTCCTGTCACTCAGATAAGACATTTGCATTCCTGGAAGAAATGTGCTGCTCTTCCTCCCTTAGGAGCATGCACAAGGTGATTTTTTTTTTTTATTATTTAGAGTTTTAATTTTATATTCCCCTCCTTCTTACTCTCTGATCCCACCAATGTAAATTAACATACGAACAGTGAAACTCTTACTAGGCCTGAATGAACATCAGAAACAAAGGAAAGAAAGAACAAAAAATTATCACCTTCCTCCCCAAGCCTGCGCTCGGCAGCGTCAGAAGGCAGGAGACCCGCTTTGATTTTAACACGAGACTGACCGCTCCTAAACCCCAAACCGAGCTTGCGCTGCAAAACCAATTTGTGAGCTCATTACCTAAATCCGTATTAAACTATTCAGTCTATATTTAACACTCTAACAAGGATGGTCAGGGTGATTTCATTCCAGGTGGCAAAAAGCCAAAGTTTGCCCCTTCTTCTTCCAATTCTTTCCAGGACCCACCTTTCACAACACCGAAAAATTACTTTTTGCACCAAACATGCGTTCCCAAGGATGACAAAGCCCAGCATATCTTTAATTATTTGAGCTGTGGGTGCTAATGAAATCAATGGAACACCTAGCAGTTTCCTAAATAGGCCCACGTGAAAATCTACATGTTTTGGGCGTTATTTTCCCTAAAACTTACCCCTCAGGGAGCGAAGAGAGAAAGTGAGTATATCCCTGACAAAGATGCCCGAAGATTAATTTGCTGTTTCCTCATAAACCAAACACATGGAGCTATTTCTTACCCTTTTTTATGGCTGATCAAATGGCAGCTCAGCAAATAGGTTTCTCCCGGGGAGGTGACAAGGTAGCGCGCTCCATATGAAAAACCCATCGGCGCTCAGACCTGCAGACAATGCATCTCCTGACCTTATTACTCCCGAACTCTGCGCTGCAACTTCATCTACGCTTCTCAAGGAAACCGTTAGGTTTAGGAAAAAAAAAAAAAAAAAAAAAAAGAGCAAAAAAAAATGGGAAACATGACAAGGAGAGGAGTTAAGTCAAACATTAAGCGCTCTCCGGCTCGAGAAGAGGAAGGCAGTCAGAAGCCAGGGACGGAACACCCTGCTACACGCGGCCAAATGACCAAGGCGAGAAGGACACGAGCCGTACAGAGGTCAACAACTCTTAAATAACTTAAATGCCTCGCCAGCTCCAGCATACGGATCATAGAATCGTTTAGGTTGGAAAAGGCTTTTCAGATCATCCAGTCCAACCGTTAACCCAGCACTGCCCACTCCACCGCTGAACCCCTCCTGCTTTCTAACGTCGTTATTTTTAGGAGACCTTTGATAAACAGGCAAATACTCTTGAACTCCTTCAATCAGTAGGCACTTCCGTGAGTTACTGGGAGGTTTGTGGCAAAACCGTTCTCGCACCAGAGTCAGAACAGCAATTTAAGCACTGGCCTGTCTTTCCTTGCTAAGGATTTTTCCCCCTATAATGTTCGCCCAATTCCTTCTGTAGAGGTGGTTTAAAGGAAGAACGCACTGGTCCCTCTTGTTAAGGCTTTTCTCCGTATTTTTCCCCAAATTCCTTCTTTAGAGGCGGTTTAAAGGAAGAAATCCATGCCCACACAAGCTGCAAAGTCCAGCAGAGCCCCCTAATACGTACTAGTAAATTGTTGAAACTCAGGCCCCAGGTATTTCCCTGGAAACAAGGGCGGAAAGCTCTTCGCCTATGGCCAACCCACAGAGCCGACACATCCATTCAAGAATGACCATGGCTTCCCCAAAACTTGAGCCACCGCCTCTCCTGACAGTAAATGCCCCTCCACCAGTGCCACCGGAGTCACAGCGGATCTCCTTGCAGGAGCTGCAGCCCGGAGCATCCCGCAATTCTCACTTGGTGTCTTCTTTTCCCACATTCACAAGACCGGCGAACACTGATCGAGTGCATTCAGACATCTAAGGTCGCTTTTAACCTCTTAATTGTGGGATACCTTCAAAATAAAGAAACAAAAGGGCTATCACATCTTCCCAGTCTACTCAAGTAAATATTTATTTAAAGAAAACCCAAACCACTTTCACATGTAGACCAAACGCACGGTAACGCTTCCCTTTCCGAAGTATGACATTCAATTCCACGGATGCACGGCGATAGACAGACACTCAGAGCTTCTTTCAAGCCACGAGGAATTTGAGGTTCACAAACCAGGGAAGAAAAACCCACCGGCTTTCGGAGAGCAGAAGATAGGGTCCGCTCCACGCAGAGCAGAGGGGAAGCAGATGCCCGAGTGCCCGATCCAGGTGGCACCAGACACCCAAAGCCCCCACCGCCGAGACTTAGCTGCCCTCACCTTGGATTCCAGCTTCTTCAGAATCTGACTCCTCACCTTTGATGGGTTTTTCTACAGCTTTACTTCACTGTGTAACAGGCTGCATTGCTCTCGTGAAAACACAGAACGCCGAGGTTATGCCAAACCTGCCTGAGCAACTCTCCAACGAGCGGTTCATGAAAAACCATCTTCTCTGCACTCAAATTCCTACAGGAAAAGTGAAGCTTTCTAGTGTGCAAGCCTGGTCATTCACACGACGCTTGTGAAAACCAAAATCTCCTTCTCAAGGTTAAAAAAACCCCCACAAACCCAATAAAATACTCATAGTAAGACTTCCTATATGAAACCATTATATTCAGTTTTCTGCACCAAACTCACCTAGGCCGAAAAAAAATACATTGCTTTCTGTGTTTTTACCACAGTCATTTCAGTCCTGCTATTCTAACAGATCTCAAAGTCTTACAACTAATTGTGTTTCTCATTCTACCTTGTGATTACTCTGACATTACCACGGAAAGTCAATATGGAGTAAGTGATATTTTAATTAACACCACTTATACTCTAATTGCGTTCCAGTTTCCTGTGATTATTATTTATTGATATATAGCCTTTATTCTAGGCAAAAAACCACGGCAAGGCTGGATTTTCAATGGTTAATACCATTATAAGAGGTTATTGTCCTTCTGTGCCTTTTTTTCCGATTATCCTAAATCTATTTTAATACATAGTTGTGTTCCCATTAGAGTACGGATAACAGCTCTTTCCCTCTTAAATGCAACAGGTTTCACAGCATTTTTTGTCATTACAAGATCTTTGTGCTTGGATCCCTCTTTAATTGTATGGTTTGTTATTTTTTAAAAAAGCACAAACATGTTAGTAAATGATTCACGAAGCACAAATGTTCTTAGGTGTCTAATGGACATCTGAGATCTTAGAAAGGTTAGAGTTGGAAGGGACCTTAAAAATCCTCTAGTTCCATCCCCGGACACCTCCCACTGGACCAGGTTGCTCCAAGCCCCATCCAACCTGGCCTTGAACCCCTCCAGGGATGGGGCAGCCACAGCTTCTCTGGGCAACCTGGGCCAGGGGCTCACCCCCCTCACAGCCGAGAATTTCTTCCCAATATCTCATCTCAATCTCCCCTCTGCCAGTTTAAAACCCTTCCCCCTCATCCTATTGCTCCAATCCCTCAACGATGACTAAGGCAGCTCCAAAAATAGCTCCTAAAATACCAATCTTCCAGTCCCAGACTCATCTGCTCTTGACTGATGAAGGCATGAGAGCTCCCCAGACACCTCAATTCCTCCCAGGAGCTCCTGGCTCCCCTGAACTTCTGTCCCTGGTCATACAAACCTGCACCCAATTCCTGAGAGCTCCCTGCCTGTCCCAGGCACTGGTGCATGCACCCATCATCAAGGGGACATTAGTGGTGCCAAAAGAGACACACAACCCAAAACCGAAGGGGGAGACAGTGAAGTCTCACGCGCCACACAGCAGCCACCCATCAGCATCACTCCACAGGGATGGGGAACATCCAGGTCCAACGGCTTCCCATCTAAGACTTGTACAAGCTACGAGCACACCCCTCCTACTTACAACAGCACCATTCATTCTGGGCTGCACTCTTCTCTATCCTCTTGGAGCCATCTGGAAAAACTTGCCCTGTTCACCTCTACCCAGGTCTTTCACGTGCCACAACACGGCACCGGCACAGCGAAGGACCATCTCACCCCACAATACCTGACATTTCACAAGGACACATCCAGCAACAAGAGGAGAGACACCCTACTTCCGACCATCTCCTGGGCTCACCGCGCTCTCACGGGATCCCTCCTCCCTCCACACTAGGGCCTCCCTCTTCCTGAATTTCTCCCCGACTTTCCAAACATTCAAGATTTTGCCTGCACTCAATTGGGGGAAAAAAAAAAGAGTGACTCCAGCACCACAACTCAGCTCCTGAGCTTCGCCGAAGGCTGTGGTGGTGTACAAACCCAGACGCCAGATTTTTAAACCATTATAGCTCTTATAAAACAAAGCCGCCAATTTTTATATCAGTATTTTAAGACAAGATCAAGCATCTCTGATCACCATCTTTCCAGAATTTTATGTTACAGTTCAACATTTCCAGCAACGTTCACTGTATCAACAGATGCAGAACCAGACATGACCTCATGAACCCAACTATTCCTTTCCCACTCCCCATGGCTGGATTAAAAATACCCCTAGCAGAGATTTACCCAACTTGTTCTTAAAGATCTGCAAAAATAGAAGCTCCACAAATATTCCAAGATAATCCCGTGCAGCGGGTTTATCCAGAGGCACCTTCTAAGCACTTCGCCTGGGTTTAGGATGGTCTTTATATACCAATTTTTTTTAACTAGAAAAATATTCCGCTGATTTTGCATTTTTGCATACGCCTGTTATAAATCCCCAGTAAGGTGTCATAATATTATGGCAAAGACCACCATAAAGGCATAAAACCAGAATTTATTCTTACTATTATCATGATTATTACTGCTTATGCGATGCAATAAATGTGAGCAGCTTACCGGTTGTGCATACCAAAATAAGGACGTTAAATCTCTTGTTTCAACACGAAAAATCCTGACGCTCTGCATCCAGGAGGTCGTTTTTCTCCCCATCCCTGGCCATCAGGCGCTTTTACCGCTTCTTGCTGCCAGAGACAGGTTGCACCCGGGTCTCATCCTGCCGTAGGACAGTCAGGGGAAACTCCCTCATGGCTAGAAGCGGGTTTGAGGGTGCTGAGTCTGCTCGGACGGTGCTGGAGAACACGTGCGATGGAAGGTGACACCGCAAACCATCTCCCGTCCCTCTGGGGCAGCAGCACCTCAGAGCCACGCACAGGTTTTCTAGCCAAGAGCCACCCGGCAACGTCCAAACCAGAGACAGTGGCCAAACCAGTGGCTTGAGGCGTGAAGGGCCCCTGGTCCAGCGTAGGAACTTGCCCTCATGCTCTTTTATTTAAAAGAAATCCATATGGTCAGTGTAACTTGAACCACATGCCAAAATAAGCCTTAAAAAAAAATATATATATATATATTTCCACCTCCCGGTAGAACTACAAATTCTCTGCGCTGGAGGGAAAAAATAATGTGTTTTTTATATATATATTTATTCTACGCTGAAATTTTCGAGTAGGATCCTGAAATAGTCTCTCACCTCGTTCTTCTGCTCGCTCTCTGCCTACGCGATGGGAAGGAGCTCTGTGAAATTTGCTGTTTCTAATTCAGGGCATAAAGAGCAAACGGAAGAGATCGCGGCGTTCCAGCTTCCTCGGCAAAGGCAACATCGGGATTATGAGCACAAAGATACGTCTGCCCAACCTCTTTTAAAAACTTCCAATAAGGAGCAATCCCTGAAAAAGCAAAACTTTCTCCCTGTTTTACCTATTCTTAAAATAAACACCTCGTTTTTCCTGATATTTGAAATCATGGGGTTTATTTCAGACTTTTTAATCTAACCACTAACACCCATCGTTTGGCTTTCCAACAAATTTGCAAGGACTAAAAATCTGAAGTTTTAATACCAACATACGTTCAGTTTCTCAGCAGAGATGGATTTTATTTTGCAGTTGTTTTTTAATGGGGAATCAATTATAAATACTACTATACTATAATTAATACACAGTAAGTAATAAGCAATACGGAATAAGTAACAGAATAAGCAACTATAAATAATACTTATGATAATAAATGGAGGAGAAACGTGCCTCAAAGAATGTTTTTGTAATAGGAACTCAGGGAGAGATGAAGGGTTATGAAAATTTGAGTCAATCACTGTTTCTTTAGCAATGAGCAGTGATTCAGAGGTTTCCCACACTGAGTCTTGTCATACAGAAATAAGTCTTTGCGAAGACCTTGCGCGTGCAAAAACGTTAAATCTGCTCGCTGCTAAGCTGAAAAATCTAACACAAGAAGGAGCTACGCAACTTTTACGAAGAGGAACTAAAAAGAAATGGACAAAAACGACCAAGTGAATGGCCCAGAAAGCCGAGCCTGAGCAGCGGGGCTGCGAGTGAAACACCCGCTCGAGGGGGACTAGCCATTGAGGACCAAGCCACCCACGAGCTTCAACTCTCTGCATCCTGCCCTGTCTCCCTGTAATGTCCATATTCGGACATCCTCAAACATGTGGAGATCATCCGCGGATGGACATGCAATCCCTTCTTCAAATTATTCTGTGTCAGAATCGTCTAGGTTGGAAGGACCTTTAAGATCATTGAGTCCAACCATCAACCCAACACTGCCAAACCCACCCCTACCCCATGTCCCTCAGCACCGCGTCTGCCCGGCTTTTAAATCCCTCCAGGGATGGGGACCCCACCACTGCCCTGGGCAGCCTGTTCCAATGCTTGACAACCCTTTTGGTGAAGACATTTTTCCTAACATCCACCCCAAACCTCCCCTGGCACAACCTGAGGCCGTTTCCTCTTGTCCTATCGCTTGCTCCTCCTCCTTGCGTGGCAGCACAAAGAGCCCAGGTACTAGTTAGTTATGCCGCGTAAGAGATCATCTTGTTGCTCGTTTGCCAAATTACCTACTGCTTATAATGCCAAGAGTAAAGACTCATTTACAGCACTTTCACCAGTCGCTGGGAGAGGGTATCTCCCTAAGCCAAAGATCTGTCAAGCCAGGAATTTACTGCAGGAACATCGCTAATAATTATCCCACCGTATACACAGGTTGGTTATTTCAAGGCTGTCTTTATCTGACCTGATAAAATAAAACAATCCTTCCGGGCATCTTGTGAATATCTGATCCGTGAGAAGCCACCGGCATAAAGCAAATAACTGTCCGGGAGTTCTTTATAGGAAGATTTTCCTCTGGGATGCTCTCCTCATCTGAAGTTACGCACGTCCATCACTCACCACCACGCTGTTCTGCAGTCATTTTCTAGGTGTGCAAATAACAGGTTTTATACAGCCATAAAAATAAGACGGTCGGCTGAGATCTCTTTCATCTGCTTTTTCTCGCTGTGAACTTGTTTTCCAGTCCACGTAACCAGAAGTATATATCACAGGTTTCACTTCTGGCACCTACTTAACGTGATCACACATTCCCATAGACCGCCTCGAGTCCAGCGCGCTTCAGCGGAGTCAGGGAGCACAAACAGAGGGAGCCAAGCGGCAAAGCGGCCTGAGAAACGCCGAGTACATGAATTGGAGATGATGAGAGACCCGAAATCCTTCAATCTGGTTCATTTATTGCTTTGTTTTTCAAAGAAACAAGAAGCATTTAAAGCTGCGGGTTTTTTGGCTTGTTCTAAACTGGCAAGCAGCCTCTTCCTAAGAGGGGAACATTAAGGTTGTTAATGGGAAAGGAAGAAGAAACAATCCCAAGCGCCTTTTCCCCAAGGGTGCTGGAATCCACAAATATACTTTGATTTATTGACTAACGCGTGCCTTGAAGACCATCTCCCATCACTTATTTTCCTCTAGTTCATAATGCACTGGTAAGTACCGTGCCTCTCCCGTCATAATCCCAGTTAAACAGGACAGAAATTTTATATTTCTCAGGGAGCTCGTTGGCTTTTTATAGCCTAAGCAACACATACCGAAATAGTTTTGAGCATCCAATGGCCACATCTGGATTACTGAAAATGGAAGCTATTATCTGCGGGAGCTCGCAGCCCGTTTGGCTTTCACTTCTCATTTCAGTAGCCTCTAATTCCAATTGAGCGTCGCAGCCTTTACAAGGGGTATATTTGGTCTCAATCTGAGCTCATTTACACTTGCTTTAACGCCAACTTACGCGCTGCTGCTTCAGGTTCTGCAGTCGGTGGTGGTCAGCAACGGGTGCGAATCTAGACGTCCGCGTAAGAACCAGGGTAGCAGGAGGAATCAGACAGATTACACCTTTCTATCTGAACAAAGCTTTCAAAATCCCACAACCAACACAACATACACAACCTGTTTTTACCCCAGTGGATGGTCCAAATTATTTGCAATAAATAAAAGCAAAGACTATCCGTAGCCTCACGAATCGCCAAAACCATAAAGACGTATTATTTCACCCTGATGTAAGTCTGGGGTAGAAACCACTGGTAGGGGGAAATCATTCTTAGTTTAATAAATGGTTTATTTGACCCTGGCTTTCAGAAAAACAAATCTCAGCTCAGACAAGCCTTGGATATGTCTCTCCTCATGTTCCTTCCCCATTAATAGCTCCAGAAAGGGATAACAGCTATTAATGAATATACAAAAACTTCACTGGGCTCTCATAAAAACACGCCAACAGCAAGCGTGGGCTCTGCTGGGTCATTGCCAGCCCAGGGAAGGGGGCAGCCCCCACCAAAGCCCCCCCTGGCCAGACCCCGGCTCGAGCTGAGCACCCGACACGTGCTGAGCGTGACCCAACACAATTCAAAGCAGAGGGGGGGGGTTACGTTCCTCCCGCCACGGCCAGCCCCACCGCTTCATTTGTATTTATAACTGGCTTCTCCGCCATCTGTGCAGGCCGGCCCTCCCTTCATCTCCGAGGAACTGGAGCGGCATTGTTTGAAGATCTGATTCAATAGCCAGAAAAAAAGTAATCCATCACTTAAAAAGGGAAACGGAGACAGTTTACAATGGCGTCCCGTAGCTCTTTAGGATTTTCTTTTCATTTTCCTCTATTTTCATTTTAATCCAATGCCAAACATAATAAACACCGACACAGAGCGTGAAATTCCCTGACAGCATTCCACTTGCCATGGCTAGCTGGGAGTTACCCAGTTTCCCCACGGATGATGCGAGCATCAGATTAAAACCCCACGGCAGCAGGAGACGGTCTGGTTCCTTCAGAGCTTCACGCTTGAAAATACAACCCAAGCACACGAGCTGAATGGAGATTCAGCTTAAAACAAAGCGAGAAACAAAAAAGTAAAGGCAAAACAACTGTGCATCTCCCCACGGTGAGATCTGAAGTGGAGGAGGTTGATTTGGAGCAGGATGATGTCCCTCTCATCCCAGCCAGCCTTCCTCGATTTCACACAGACAATTTTTTCTGCCAGTGAAATCTAGTTTGGAAGCGTCTTTTCATTTTCACGTGCGTCCCCGAGGGAAGACAACCTCATCCTCACCTCCGGTGACTGCACAGAGGGAAACCCTCAGCTGGCAAGATCCAGGCTGGAAGGCGCGTACTGAGGTGGGAACCCAAATAAATATCTGCCTCTTGATCCCGACACCCGCTCGTCGACCTCAGTTCGTTAATTAGCCCTGGGAAAGGAGGGAGCCCAGGCTGGAGGGCCTCGCTAGCAGGAGGAGGAGAATCATGACGACTCTACGGATGCTCCATCTCCATCTATCCCCCCTCCCACTTCTCCTGCCGCCTAGTCTCATGGCTGCAAAGCGTCTGCAGCATGAGCGTCTACGGAGAGGGAGAGAGGGACTGAGAGGTCTCTGACAATTCCCCGGTTGCTACTGGAGTTGCTTTCAGGCGTTGGAGATGAAAAAAAGGCAAGAGGCTTAGAAAGGAGATGCCGCATCACCAGGGAGAAGGACTAAGAGGGAGGTGAGGCTCAAAGACACGCAAAATCCATGTTTGGCCATTCATTTGGGACCAAGGCAGAAAACAGAGGGAGAAACCTCAGCCCTGTTCCCATGAAATTTTACCTTAAGTATTTGCCTGGAGGGGACTTTGCAAACTGTGGGAAACGTGGCTTTCAGTGGTGCTCACCTCTCACTGTTGTCTACCAGATCATCTCAGCTATGGCGACGAGATACTCCCACCCTCCCTTGGTGCTCCTGGAAGCACTCCGGATAACAGCGCTCGTAACACAAGAGCTTACGGGATGAACTCTGATGCATCTTGGCAAACGTTCCCGCTCACTGTTGAGACGGGAGTCCTTAAGAGTCAGACTACCCCAGCTGACAAGAACCTGGACCACGGCTATTCTTATTTCCCTACTTCCAGAAGGTCAGATTATTGGCAAAGCTTGAAGAATTTCACACTGACACTGTGTGGAAACTTTTCAAAGGATTTCCCAGAGGAATTCTATGGCAGAAGCAGGTTAATTGATCTCAGTAGAGCTGTCTCAACTGAGTATTTGTGGTCTACCAAGATTCTGCTCTTCCCAGTCCAAATCGGAGAACGGAAAACACTTGAGCGTGCTTTCTTGTTCTCAGCTTACAGTGAGAAGTAGCACACGTAACCTACAGCCCAGTGCAGGCCATTCATCATTTACAACCCAGAAACTTTGAAAAGCTTTTATCCATGTTTTACATATCATCGAGCTTAAGATGAAGACATCTTTCTGCTACTTAAACACCCAGAAAGCAGTAAAACCTTACGCTGCTGCACAGAGCAGTCACAGAATCATGGAATGGGTTGGGTGGGAAGGGACCTTAAGGATCCCCCAGTGCCCCCCCCCAGCCCTGGGCAGGGACACCTCCCACCAGCCCAGGCTGCTCCAAGCCCCGTCCAACCTGGCCTTGAACCCCTCCAGGGATGGGGCAGCCACAGCTTCTCTGGGCAACCTGGGCCAGGGGCTCACCCCCCTCACAGCCAAGAATTCCTTCCCAATATCTCATTCAGATCTCCCCTCTGCCAGTTTAAAGCCATTACATCTTGTCCTATCACCACATGCCCTTGTAAAAAGCCCCTATCTTTCTTCTAGGCCACCTATGAATTTCAGAGCAACAAAATAAAAATATTCATCCTTCCTGCACATAGGCACAAGCCTTCCAGTCTCAATGGCTGGCTGCACTCCACATCCCACGACAAACTGCCCTTTCTCTTACTTTCTTTTTCTTCTCTTTCCCAGAGACAAACGTTCCACAACGGCTTAATACAGAACCACATCCAACAGAATTCTCTATTCCTTATGGACTACTTTATTCCATCACCTCACCCATTTGTGATGACCACCTGGTATTTCAGCAGGATAAAACCCACCAATAGACGGGAAGACATTGCCGTTGGCTTCTCCTGCAGGTTTTAGCTGGCCTTGCGTCATTTCGAGGACGAGGCCAATATTTGTAATTGCCCCAGTAAATAAAATGCCTCCAACTATTTGACAGCCTGGACAGGCTTTTAACTGCAGCCAGCCAGCTGGATAAGTAAGAGGGAGTAAAGAACAGTAGCTGCTCATTTGGGATTTTTATGTTAATAGCATTAATTACATCTACAATTCTGTATGTCCTTTGCATCTTACCAGGCTCTGGGATGATTAGCTGTGCACTGGCCTGCGCGTTTCCAGCTTCATTTTCAGCTATGCACTGATAAAAACCTTCATCTGACTTTACCAAGCCCAGAATCCGTAAGTTGCTGCCACCCTAGAGAGACAGCGGAAAGAAAAAGAAAGGAAGTGGAGAGAATGAATTAGAAAAACACCATTCAAAGTGAGTGTGGATGATAAAACCTTTCCGGAATGGTTATTCCATGAAAGGAGGTACTATGTATGCAATCTCGGCTCCAGCGCAAATAGCCCTGGTCCTTAGAGGGCTGTAACCACAAGCACTTTCAGGAGGAATCTCTTGACACTTTGTGCTCTCTGTGTTTTCTTTGCTGGTACCTCCAGCCCAGGAGTTAATCCCGTTCCTTGCACAGAGTCCATCCCACACCCTTTCTCAAGACTTAAGCTCCAAATTCCAGCCCTCACTCCTGCAGCGCTTTCCATTTTGTCTTGGCCCTTTGCTGCAGGGAAGATTTAAAAGAACTTTCAACTCTGCCTCTTTGAACAAATCCCGTTGCGAAGGTCAAACCCTCCTTATGGCTCGAGGCCGGGAGATCCTTCAGAAAAGGTCACCCTCCGCCTACTTCATTTGAAACAAATTTAATTTTCAATTTCTGTTAGCACAAGCAGCAGTCAATTAAATTGGGTAAAATATCTCAAGCGAGGGGTACGCTGAAATACACCTTCCGTTACGTTAAATAATTTTCCAGCAGTAAAGCATCACGGTGATAGAGCTGTCTTGTCTTTGGACAGCTTCTGGCTGCTTCTAAGAAGCAATGAATGTATTAAAAAAAGAAAAAAGAAAAAAAAAGAGATTGAATTTGCTGTTGCATATAGCAAAGTAAGCGCACCCTCTATGAAAACTACATCAGAAAGACGCTTTTTTTTGTGGCTGGTAATTAAAAGACATGATGATAATCAGTATTGTTTGTTAGAAGGTGAAAAATTAGAAGCGCTGAAGCAAGCCACGTCTCCGAACAAGCCGCACCTCGTGGACATTTCACAGCGGCTGAAGTTGCCAGGGAAGGTCCCCTCCGTCTCAGCTTTGTCACTTACAAGTGACAGGGCTTTCAGGAGAGGCCGTCTACCCTTTCAGAAAACGCAGCAGAAATTCTCACCTTATATCATGGTGATATTTAAACTGAAAAGAGACCGAAGTCCTGGATGGGGAACTTACTTGGGGGAGGGCGCACGACAATTCGCTTTGAAAAGTTGTAATTCTGTCCAATGACCCTTACCATTTTTAACCCCTTGCGTCAGAAAACAAATTCCTGGGAGAAGAAATCTATTAATTTGTGTTTACAAAGGGCAACGCTAAGGGAAGTCCTTAAGACATGATAAACGATACTACGAATAGCAACACACGGTACGACTGGACGCCTGTTCCATGAAAGGACCAGGTTCAGCTCTCTCTAAAAACAGGAGACAACGTCAATGTACTTGACCTCCCACATCTCAACACAACGTGCCGAATTTGTATCAGGAGGCAACAGAAATCTTGTTTTCATCGGGAAGGCCATAAGTCTATGAAGTTATTACATCAAATATCAGAATGTATTTCACAACTTCGTTAAAAAAAAACCAACAAACTAATTCTAAGGAGTGAAACCCCGATAATTAATTACCACTATCTGAAAATAGTCGCTGGGGATGACGACTTCTCCGTTCTTGATCCACTCCACCGTAGGAACAGGCTTCCCAGACACGGCGCATTCAAACTCGATATCCATACTCTCGTAGGCGTAAAGATTTGAAGGGCGAATTAAGAACCACGGTGGGACTGCAAAAAAGATGGGGAAAAAAAGAAAAGCGGCAATGAGTGGAAATAAATTAAGGCTTAGCAAGTAAATCATTTCAATAGGCCTAAAAAATATTAGCCATAAATAGAAAATACATCTGTAATTCAAACTATTCTCGTTAACCCAGAGCCTATTAAAGATTAAATACTAGGGAAAGCATTTACTCTAGAAAATACACTTAACACAGTTGATGTTAACACTTTTTTTTCCCCAAATAAAAGAATTAAAACCTCAATTTAGAAGACATGTAAGATTTATGCGTAACAAAATACATATATAATTCTCGCTAAGCGAGTGCAGAGGTAATAAAATCTCACTCATTTTGAAGGATGAGATGCCACCCGCATACATAACGAGGTCCCTCAAGTCAACATATGGACAGGCACACACATGTACAGCACAAATGATATAGAAGTATTTAGAGCCGAGGCATTTTGATGGAACCAAGCAAAACATCTGACTGGGTTTATAGAAGATGAGGAGATAATCAATAACCAGGAACTCTGTCCTTAGCAATCGGAAGAAGAAAAAGGTTGAATTCTCTTGGCTGAAAACGCATTCTTATTAAGCTCGCAATTATCTGTCGCCTTGTGTTACTCTAATGTATTCACAGTTTTTCAGTATGCTATACGATATGCTAATTCAATTTCATTTCATCACTATTGTACGACCAGGATGATGGAAATTAGCAATTTGAAGGAAAACTGTTAATAACATCATCTTTCTAATGAGCCCCCCCGAACCCCAGGCCTGCGTTGTACTGAAAAATACACACAAGAACTCAGCAGCCCACCAACATTTTGTCGGGTTGTGTCGGGGAACGACGGCCTCCGTTTCGGACATCCATAGCTGCCGGGAAGCCAGAATAGATTAATTTCTAAGCACCGTCCACGACTTATCATTTCAGACAGAAAATCCAATTGTATTTTCTTGAGCCATCATTCCCCATGTCTGATTAGAATATTTATAAAGCCATAATGTTACCGGGGGAAAAAAAAAAAAGCCTCTAAATTAAAAGAAGGTGAAGAAAAAATAAATTGCACAAGAGCTAAGAAACATTAGAGTCAAGGTTGCTCGTGCAACCCTAGCTTGGGTCTCAGGTTTTTGAGGATTTACAGCGCGCTCCTCAATTCCACCATCAAATTCCGGATTTTCGCAGCTCCCTCGTGGCTCCAGGAAGACCCCGCTTGCCGGAAGAGTTTAATTTTCAAGCTTCCCATTTCGTACACAGCTTCATGCTTTCACGATTCATTTCCCGGTGTTTTTTTTTTTTTACTCCTCTTTCTACAATACCCGCGTGATCCACAAATGTTTTTGAACTGGTAGGAGCTGGACATTAAGAGGTGCTACTAACCAACCTACCGGAGAAAGGGCAAAGTACCCACCTCCTTCTTCTTGTCCACTTAGGTGTGATTTAGATTTACTGTCTTTTATACAGTACTCAATATAGGAATGTGTGGTTTTTTGCACATCAGACAAAAAAAGTCTCATTGCGGATGCAGAAAATAAGGAAAAAAGTTGCAACATCTGAAGACCGTGGTGTAGCCGACCAAAGCCCTGTCCCGTAGGAATGCTATGGCAGACATAGAGATAAAACACTGCTCTACAAGGTTTGCATTTCATCATCTTAACCACAAAACTCTTTTCTTTGCCTTTATTGACAACAGAGTTGCCAAGTAATAAACGAGGATGGAGTTCTAGACCTCATCACCTCTTCGATCACGCGCTCCCAATTCATCCTGGAGGGCTTCTCCAAACTTGTGTGCGCATCGGAGAACATGAGATTATTTACAACCCGTGTATAACGCATAAAGCCAAGCAGATCAAAGTAAGTCTGCAAAGTTTTTATGTCAGCGTTTTCTTCATTTTTAGCTCTTGTTTCTGCTTTTGAGCTGAGTTACCTACATTGAAATAAGCATCCGCCCCGGTCCCCTCCAGCGCTGCTCCGTCTTCTCCATTCCTCTTCCACCTCGGTCCTTTCTTACCATATATTTAATAATTTAGGATACCTAGAAGCTCCCAATCCGGTTCAGATCAAACCCAACGCGTGCAAATTAAAACTGATGAGGTGTCCTGATTAACTCAGCTGTCTAATTTCCTATGGAAAAGGCTCCGAAGGCTGCGTGTGTTTGGATCACCATCGCTCCGCGGTGGGCTCTTCCTGTTCCGGGGCCAGAGAGACTTTAAATCAGGGGCTCCAGACCCCACAGCAGGAAATTTTATATATGGTTTTGCAAATAAAGCAGCGCTGAGAAAGGAACACTGGTAACTCGGATGTTGATAAGGAGGTTTTTTGAAAAAATAGCATTGTTTACAGTAGAGATATACAAAAAGAAGTAACTTAATGTCCGAGTTACAAAGAATCAGCATTAGTAGTACAGCTCAAGGAAAAAGAAACAAGAAAAAGCTGAAGACAAAAAATTTAAGACGGAATCACGTTCAGATGTTAATTTTTAACACTTTTTTTATACTACACTCCCAGTATAATTTATTCAACAAACTCGCATAAACCCACCAGTATCTACGCACTTTACAAACCAGCTAATTTTTCAGAGCTCTGACAAAAAAAATCACAAACTACTCCATCTTCATTAGCGTGGTTTATGGCCATGTCACCCGCAAGCCTGCAATTAATTTATAGACTTGTAATTCATACCTTCCTGCCAGTTATTCTTTACGACGCACACGCTCCAGGACCCTGACCCCACTTGCCTCCCGTTTCTCACTCCCTCCACCACGACTGTTGCTCTTCTCCCACTATTTCTCTCCTTTTTATTTTAATTGCTGGCATGTTTTTTTTCTAGGCTGGTAGAAATTCCTGATGCTTTTTTTACGCTTTATGTTCAGTAGATGCGTAACCCCGTGCTGAGTTCCATTCAAAATGAACGTATTTAACGATCACCAGGCGCTAACCAACACCTTCCCTACAATGGGGTAGGTGAGCCCTTTATTTTTCCTAAGGACACCATTAAAGCGAGCAATTTGCATAATTACTTTGATGGAAATGACGCAGTACTAAACACAGGTAGGACACCACAAATAAGGACACGGTAACACCCTAAAGCAGACAGATGTAACACATTTAGACTGGAAATACATCCACACACTCATATATAGAAGATGCCAAGCGCTATAAATATGCATTCTATAAATATTTTATATATCAATCAAAGTCAAGCACTGCCATCTTGGCTCTCCATGTGTTTTTTCTCGGTCCTGAATATTTTAAAGGCATGCGCACGTGAAGAAGGCTGGTGAGTCTTCTAATTACATTATAGCAATACGAAAGGGGCTTGAAGAAACCACAGTGGTTTTCCCCAAAAAAACTTACCACGTTTCACAGAATTCATATTATTATTTTTTTTTGGTCAGAAGATTCTGTGCATTGTTGGAAAGTGGGAGTTGAGCGAGTTTTGTCCCGAACAGCCTGCCACTGTAGGATGATGATACCGTACTTTGCCCTGGCATTGGATGAAAGCCTTAAAATTCTGTCTTCAGACAAAAATAATTTAGAACAACACCGCAGAAGGTTATACTTATGCCACATCAGGATGAAACCACTTTTCTAAACAACCATTTTCATTATTTCATGTCAAGCCTGGCCTATCAAAATACCCCAGCTGCAGACTGAGGATATTTAATGTTAGATACTGTACCAAAAAAGGAAGAAAAAAACCCCAAAAGGTTAATGGGTATCTATAAAAGAAGATGTCCACGAGATTTTGAGTTTAAAAGAGTTAGTATCAGCAAGTAGTATCAAACTCTTCACTAAATATTTTTGGATAAAGGATCAGGACAGACCCCAGCATGCAACCCCATTGACTCAGGAGGATGTTTATTTGTGTGCAGGGTAGAACTTCAATGAAACACAAGAGCCGTTTTGCAGGTAAGTGGGTTTGTACCAAAGTTCACCCAGAAGTTTAACGTTCTCTGTACCACAGTAACTGCCCTCGGTGGGGTTACCGAGGTTGTCCCCCAGAGGCACATGGTATCGCTCTTGAGATTCAAAAATTAAATAACTTAACCGTGTGCCAACAGATGCCCAACGCTTCTGGGAGAGGAACAGCACTTTGTTTTCCACCACGCAAGATGTGAAAATTACATTTAATGTGTATAGTCCTGTAAAGATCATGCTATGGCCCGGACACTGGTGAGCCCCTGGCCCATGTTGCCCAGAGAAGCTGTGGCTGCCCCATCCCTGGAGGGGTTCAAGGCCAGGTTGGACGGGGCTTGGAGCAACCTGGGCTGGTGGGAGGTGTCCCTGCCCAGGGCAGGGGGGCACTGGATGGGCTTTAAGGTCCTTTCCAACTCAAACCACTCTATGATTCTATGACCTTACGTTGCCCGAAGGTCCCTCAGATGAAGCGGGCGTTCTGAAGCCTGTCCAGTTTGCACGGCAGGACTGAAGCCAGTCCTCCCTCCGTGTCACCTTCTAAAGACCTTCTCGAAAGGCTGAGTGGGAGTTCTGTGCTGCCACAGAAAGGAGCTCTGGGGCCCGGTTTCAAACACCGGCTTCCAACAAACGGGCTCTTCCCTTGAAGGACCACAGCAGGCTGCATTTATTACCAAAAAATGTCAAAGATGGGTTGTAATGAGCCTGTAGCAGAGACTCGGGGACTAATCGAACACTTCCAGCTAGTTGAGAGAGCCGTGTGTTGGGATGACCTCCCCGTTTCTAGAAATACCTTTTGCCAGATGACAGCTGATCTTGCGACAAGAGGAAACAATTTTAACTCGGAGAAATGTCGGCATTTCCTAATGCTAAGTGTCTTCTCTTTGCATGTTTGAATAAGGAATGTGTTCCTACTGACCCAAGAAAGATAACTGCTGTCAGCGAGGGCCCAACCCTGTCAGCCTTCTGAATGGGAAGACTTTCAACTCCATGTACTTAAAGGGTGGTTTTGTCATCTTAGAGATTCAAATCCTTCTTTTAAAAAAAAAAATAATAATCCTTTGTACTTCTCGCTGCTAACTCACACAAACCCTGACGAGTGAATGTGCCGGGTTGTGTCTGCCTTAAGGGCAGTCAGCACCATCTAACTCAAAGCCAACGGAGTTCCTCCAGGTCTAAAAAGGACAGGAGAATTGGATTTTTATATCAACTTTTTAAAAAATATATATTTATATAGGTATTTATTATTCCCTGTTATATATGGTATCTGTGTTGTTACTCCATTAAGAAAAAAAATAGAACCGGTGTTACAACGCACTCTTAGGAAAGAATAAGAGGCATAAAAATTAATACACTAACACATCTTCACTATAAGGTAGGTTAAAATGACTATCTTCTTACCACAGCTCTGTATCCTTCTCTTACTCTAAACCCTACGCCTGACAGGCAGAAAGGCAATACATCTCCCCTCAGACCAGCCTTGAAGAAATAAAAATGAAGAGGTTATTCTATGTAAAACCTCATTCTTCACCTAAATAAAGGTATTACTTGTCTTATTTAATGATTTAGATTATTTTCACGCTTCTTTAGCTCTCCACGTGAAGGTCAGCTTACAGCGTTATGGTAAAACAGCACAAGTTGATGGATCCCAAGAGAAAACAAACCGAGCCACCAAAAATCCAAACCCTGCATCATGGCAATCCCACGGGCACAAAGAGGAGATGAGCAGTCAAGGGTTTTGGGAGTCAACGCCTTCTCACCGGAGACACGCCGCCCACTTTGGACTGAACGGATTAGGAATGTATTTTAATCAAGTCTGAATCTCCCGTTCTGCAGCTCACTAAAATACATCCTTGTCCCTCAGCATATTCCACTCTAGCACTAGGTGAAATGAAAAATAATCAAATTAAGAGATTTTATTTTCATTGACTGCGTTACTAAACCTACCTCTATTAATGAGTGCGCTGATGAGCTGCTTAAGGAAAAATACAATTTTGGTTTTATAAATAATTACGGAGATTCTTCATGGCTACATCCAGAAAATACAGTGCAAAGCAAAGTGTAACGTTGCTCCCACTTCTGCTTCCAAAGGCAAAAATCCTTCTGAAAGGCTGTGATGGCCTGTGCTATACTCAAATTGCTACAAGTCTTGATTTTTATTTAAATAAACAGCCCCTCAGCCCAGCACAGAGGAAAAGGCGACAGTGTTTATGTAAGGAAAAACTCATTATTGTCTCCTTATTGGTTCAAATTGTAGCTATCCCATGAAAATTCAAGAGGGAGAAGATTACTCCAAGTTTTCAGAGAGGTGAAGGACAGGTTCGCTGCATTACCGTACCCCAACGATAACTGAAAATAAAGAGGCGGTTAAGAAAAAAAGGACTTTTTTGCTAATTCACATCAACAATGATTTCACTCGCACGCCAGGAATCAAGGAAGAAAAATTCCCGTCGCAATATACGAGCTCCTCCTTGACGTTGCTGCTTTGTGTCATTTTGCTTTTTCCTAAACATAAGTTTTTCAAAACTTGCCAAGGGCATAATCTGTGTCTCATAATAAAAAAAATAAAATTAAATTAAAAAAAAAATAACAACAAACCAAAACCTCCTGGGTTTTCTGAGGGGGAAGCTTGCATGGTCATCAGGTGGCTAATAACAACTCCCACTTTATTGCCCTCCTGGTAGCCAGGCCCTAATGAGTTCAGCAAGGTTGATAACGATGCCATGAAATCCCTGGGATCCATCTGGCTCCTGCTGGGCTACTGCAACGTCAGCACTGAGGAGCAGATGCAGCCGTTATACGTGTTCAGCTGCACAGAAAAAGCCTCTACAGTTAGAAAAAAAAGTATTAAAACCATATTAACAGAGGGCGAGTTTCAAGGTCGGCATAAGGAATGCGCACAGATGCTCATCTACAAGGTTCGGTAGAGTACGCTCTGTATAATTTCTATGAGCAGTCTACAATAAAACCCAACCACCCCGTAGGGCACCACATCGATAAGAACCATGGAATGGTTTGGGTTGGAAGGGACCTCGAAGATCATCTCATTCCAAGCCCAACACCACGGGCAGGGACACCTCCCACCAGCCCAGGTTGCTCCAAGCCCCGTCCAACCTGGCCTTGAAGCCCTCCAGGGATGGGGCATATAACTAAGACCACAACATGGAATACTTCAGGATTAACAGAAATTTCTTTGTAAATTGCTGAGTTTATGAACAAATCAGGAGCATAAAGCTTTCAAACGAATCGTAAAACTAAAACACTACTTGATCCATAATATTTCTGATGTCCCTGCTCACCGCAGGCGGGTTGGATGAGATCACCTTTAAAGGTCCCTTCCAACACAACACGTCCTATGATTCCGGAGGACTGTTGGGAAATACAAGGATCTCCCCTCATTGGTAGAGGACTTAAGCACGGAGAGAATATTTTTCCCCATTAAAACATCGGTCGGTGTATGATCACCACATTAAAAACAAGATAAAAATGAAATAAAACATCCCTGCCCCTCAGAATAGGGAAAAACGTTGGTCCAGCTCCCACATGGGTTTTCCTGGCTGGAGACCACAGAAGTAGGATGCAAATATAAGTTCTTTTTATGGAATGCACCGATAACGGACAGCCCGGGAAGAGAAAACTAAGGTCACCGATATCTGTCAATGTATAACTACCTAAAGATTTTATTTTATTGCTGCCTTTATGACTTATAGTACAGACAACAGTTATTGACCGCGTACCATCTGCCCTAGGAACAAACGAGCATTTCCTAATTGCGTATTGGGTCAAACTCCATCTTTAGATGCATTAACGTTATTTCTGTCAAAGCCTGTATAATAGGAACGTACGCACCGCAGAGCAGGCTTTCCGAAGGCTGATGTGATACTGACAAATAGCTGAATTTTGAGTAAATAACGCGAAAGGGAAAATCAGGTTGTGAGAAAGTTGCACGTAGAGCCGAATAAGCTCCGTAAATCTCTTTTAAAAATAAAATGTTGCCTGTGTGGGGAAACACTGTAGGGCTACAAACACTTTTTAAGGTCTTAGGAGGCCACACTTGGGGTTTTTTTGCCTTTCTGTCTATTCATAGAAACATGAAGATACAACGGCTCTGCATTAACAAAATAATCCTCACACGCACCAACCTTCACCTCAGCAACAAAGACTAATAATGAAAACACGACAATATTCTCCAGCCTCCCCTCCTATGCAAGAGGCAACGTTTCAGACTTCCACATCCTGCCTACAAAAAAAATAGAAGCATTTGTGGTTAAACAGAAAAATAACTGTTGACCCTGGATGCTGCGCCCTGTTCCCCACGGCACGTCGAAGACCGGGAAAGGTTCTTTTCCGGAGCTCTTGGCCGAGATTCGGGCTGACACCGGCACGCGCCATAATTGCAACTAGAACGCATTTCATTTGGGGACCTCAAAGCAATTTGTAGACATTAAATAATTCACAAGCATTTTACAGCTAGATACACACACATAGAGTAAATGACTTGCTCAAGGTCATGTAACATATCAGTGACAGATAATTAAAAGCTGGTGTAATTAATAGATGTCCCTGTGAGATTCCTGTACAGCTAAGACTCCTTCCCCTCCCTAGCTGGAAGAGAAAACCGCCTCTTCCAGTATGGATTGCTCAGGTTTACTTTTGGGGAATAAAAATAATAATTTCCAGGCTCTGCACGGCTTTGCCGTCATCGCGTCCGGCCGAGGTGGCGGCCACCGGAGCAGGAGCCCGGTGGTCCCTGGGCCGGCCCCGCGCTGGGCAGCGGGGACCGGGCTCTCGTTTGTCGAGGGGTCAGTTAATGAGCCAGCACCACCCCGCGCCATACAGCTCTCCTCCTCCCCCAGCGCTCCTCGTTAAGGTTAAAAGCAACTGCCGTAACCTCATCAAAAAGAAAATTGGAGAGGTTGAAAACAGATAAAAATACAGCAGAGGCGAGCGCTGTGTGAGTTGATTACCCTCTCCCTAGCAGTCCTGATCTCTAATAAAGGCTTTTTTCTTGCCGTTTTTCACAATTCCATTCCTTTCCCGCTTTTCAAGCGCAGGGGTTCGCGGCTTTGCCTGCGGGGAAGGAGCAGGGCCAGAGGGAACGCGGCGGTGCAGCCAGGGGCAAGGCAGCGCCGCAGGTCCCTGCCATTAACCTCCGCTTCTTGGCAGCATTTCCCTATTTTTCCCATGATATCCGAGGGGAATAAACAATATTCACAGCAATAGACTGGGGAAATGAGACTCCAGGGAGATTAAAAGTACATGGGAGGAGAGGGAAAAAAACCACCACCAAAAACCTACAATTTGGGAGTTGCCACAAGGTTTTCTGTTGGCCTTTAGAAACTCCGCCTGGCTGATGCGGTTTTAATTCAGTAGCACAATTTCCAAATAAAACTCTCCAAGAATTGAATCACTGGATTCACTCAGTGACTCAGTCGAGTCCACACGGGGCAAAACACGGATCTGAGCTTGCTCGGGCTCACCGTCACACCCCAAAAGAACAAGGAAACCGCCCTTTCACCTCCAAAGCATCCTCTAAAATTGGTAAAACAATAAGAAAAATATTTCCTTAAAGGAAAAAAACATAATTCTGGTATTTTCCTTTCTTCGATTTCATTCTATTAGTCACCACAGCACTGTCTGATAACGAGAGAAAATCACCAATCGATCACATTTCAATAACCTTTAAGAAAAGTATGCGAGCTGGTTCCTGAAACAACCCAAAACCATCCCTGAAACTGTTAATCCACTTGAATCGCCCGGTGTGTAGTTTGCCTGGCAGACTGAAATCCTGCCTGGAGGAGTCTGGCTGGAGGAAATCCAATCCCACAGACTGGCAACGGTCTGTCACTCTACAAGAGGAAAAATATTGAGGAAAGCATGCCGAAAGCGTGCTTATTTTTGAGCTATTTATTTGTCGGGCCTCGATCTTCGTGTTATTGCGCTGTCTTAAAAGAAAGGGAAATGAGAAACTGAAGAGCAAACAGCAAAGATGGAATATATATTATATTATAACAGTTTATATATGTATTATAACAGTCTATATAATATTGTACGTGTTGCTGCAGTATGGTATGATGCTTACAATACTTCCAGCCCCCCCTCCGATGTTACCGGCAAGCAAAGGGATGGATTCTCCCATCATTTCTTCAGAGAAGCACATCAGCTTTCCAATTAGCCCATTCAAACATAATCATTAACACAAACTGACGCTGAGAACGAGGATCTTGGGGGGAAAAAAAAAAATATTTGGGCCATGCGTGAAAGGCACAGGATGAAAAAGTCATGACCAAAAATGTAAAGGCATCTTCCATTTTAAAAAGCCCGCAAGATTCAGGAGGAATTGCTGGCTTCCCAGCTCCCCCCAGGTAAAGCAGGAGATAGCAGCGGTCTGAGGGGTGCGATGGTCAGGGAAGCGGTGGAACCCCCATCCTTGGAGGCATCTAAAAGACGGGCAGATGTGGTGCTGAGGGACACGGTTTAGTCACGGACTCGGCAGCGTTGGGTTAATCGTTGGACTCCGTGATCTGAAAGGTCCCTTCCAACCTAAGCAATTCCATGCCAGAGCTCTCCCAGTCCTCATTTTCCTGTCTCCCAACTCCAGTTCTCATCTCCTTTGAGGAGGAGCTGCTCCTCAGCCCAGCCAGGCGAACGAAGCCCTTTTCAAATTGACAACATGAGTTTTATCCCACCCCATACTTAAGGAAGAGTCGGGAATGGCAGGGCTGATTGATGGGAGCCATAGTGGTCTCTCTGCCAGGTTATCACATTCGGAAGTCAAAGGAAAACACACTCCTCCCCATCTCCAAGCCATGAGGCCAACACCTGCTCTTCTTTTCCGTGTCAGGCCAGTTACCGGATATGTCGTTGCCTGCCCATACCAGCCCTTCAATAAATAAATAAAGAGTTATTTCATCTTCTTTGTAGAGACAAGGCTAACCGCTAGCAAGTGCTAGGTCTTAAGGAAAGCAACCAAAAGCTCCGTTGGGCTTAAAAACTAAAAGCATACGCCAGGCAAACTCATTTTGGTTTCTCTGGTTGACAATCCCACCTCGGTAGGTAAACGGGAGGGAAGGCAGGATGCGAATTATGGAAAGGGCTGAGGATGCTTTCGGTGCAGCTGGCACCGACCTCCCCCTCCGCCGGCCGCTCTGGCACGGGCTGACCTTTGTTCTCGGCACTACAAGCGAAGTGCAGAGGGATGAAAGGGGGTGGAAGCAGCCCTGGAAGCTACAGGCACTTCATTACATCCCCCCCTACTTCCCGCGCTGGTCAGGGGGTTGCGTTTTCATCAGAGAGAAAGGAATCACCGAGCTCTAATTCGATTAGCAAGCAAAAACGTCAAAGGATTTTGAAGCAATCCAAGGTCACCGAGAATAAAGGTGACTGAGGTACCCACGCGCTCTTCACCAAAATATAAACCAGACGGCTATTCTCGAGTTGTCTGCTCCAGGAACCAGGAGCAAAAAGCTTTGTTTTCCACTAATTCACCCAAAAAGCAGGACTAAACCACCTGACAGCTCTCGTACCACGTGGCGAGATGAGTTGGGGTGAAGAACCGCCTTGTCCTGGGGGCACTGCCGCAGAGACATTGCTACAACTCTCCGTTCCCCACATTCCCTGTGCGCAACCACCAAAATAGGAGGGGAAAAAGGGCAGGATGAAGGCAGCGTGGCCCCCAACAGCCCAGTCCTTCATCCCCTGTCGGGGGGAACTCCACCTCTCAGCCCAGAGAAGATGCTGCCTCCTTAAACAGCGCAGAGAGCAACGGGAAAATGGAGAATAGAGGAAAACCAAGAGCTAAATTTTAGAAAACACCATGTTTCGTTCAATTTTTCCCCAGGATAAGACCCGTTAAATTTTTAAAAACTGATTTCAGTTAAACAGACGGGAGGAACATGTCTTCTGTCTCCGCATAATGTCCTTTAGCGCGCTGCTTCTGAATCTCACCGTGAATACATCCCAAACGGCACAAATGCAGATTGAACGGACGGAGGCAGCTGAATTACTGTCAGCCGGTGTCGCAGGCAGTTCAGTTCTCCCAACTGCCTTAACCTTTGATGCAAAAGTAATAATAGTTTAATTGCTGTGACACGTTTCCCCTGTAGATATTAATGGGTTTGCAATACCCAAGTGAAGGAGATTGACACCTCGCTGTCATTTTACCGCTGGGAAAATGAGAGCACGCGGATCAGACTTACAAGAGGGTAACGTTATGATGATCTAGTCCGACCTAACGTATAAATCAGAACAGGACTTCCCTGAATTAATCGCTTTTTCGAAGTACTGTGTGTATTTTAGGAAACTCATTCATTTCTTCCTAGGGATACAAATACGCCACGGCCCTTGGTACACTGTTCTACTGATTAATTATTCTCATTGAAGAAAAAAAGGTATTATCTTATTTGTAGTCTACGCTTGTCCTTTCTCAACAGGGGACGTTCTTCCTCTCTTTGTCAGGTAGACTGTAAGGCTCCGTTATTAAACATCCGTACGTTGCACAGATAGCCACGGACCACAATCAAACCTCTCTATAACTTTCTCTGCCAAATTAAATAAATAAGAGGCTCTTTTCCTTTGCAGTATCTTTTCCAATTCTTTAACCAATGTCACAGTTAAAGTCACAGTCCTGAGCCCCTGGCCCAGGTTGCCCAGAGAAGCTGTGGCTGCCCCATCCCTGAAGGGGTTCAAGGACAGGTTGGACGGGGTTTGGAGCAGCCTGGGCTGGGGGGCCCCAGATGGTCTTTAACGTCCCTTCCAACCCAAAC